>KZ613947.1:1434432-1773640 GCA_002865655.1 Hyaloscypha variabilis F | reverse complement strand
AATATGATATATATGGGGTTTGGGTTAAACCGGAGGCTAGATTCTGATTTAGCGTTTTCCTTGCTCTGGGCGGTGGTCTGTTGGTGTTCAATTGGTGCGGGCATAGGCTCTTGCCGGCGTTTCGTGTATCGGGAGGTGGTGGCATCGGCCGGATCATGGTGGAGGTCGGAGGTTGAAGGTTGGAGTATATAGGTGGCCAGTACAAGCATTGCATCACTGTGTTTGTCCATAGAAAACAAGCATTAGCTCACACAGCAATGAAAAGTAAATAAAGTTCTTCGAAGTCGGACGTAGTGTCTAATGAGTGAATGTTCCAGATGTCCTGGTACAATGTTGCACGTCGACTCATTGTACGAAACAATCTGGTACAATGACAACATCGCGGTGGTGAATGCTTTTCCTCACTTTCGTCGCAGATCGATCAATCATCCGAAGTCTCGACATGAATCTGAAGCCCCCCCGCCCCCCCCCCCTTTTTTCGAGTTTGTTGTTTACATCCGATGTCGATGTTTTTAGGGTAATAGCTTTTTCTATACTTAGAATGTATTTTACTTAGAATCACCTTATCTTCATCTACCACACTTCGCACGGCAGTCAAAATCTACCTCCGCTTGTTCGTCCCATCTTTGCCTTCCAGCAAAACGAATATAGCTCCTCATCTCTCGAGGGTAACGATACACTCAGTTTTTGCTGCTCGGATTTTCATCCGATGCCCAGGGTGCAGGTGTATTACTCTTCCTACAGTAGTACAAGTAAAGTACACTACCGGAAAGCGATGTCTATAAACGTTCACTTCTCTGTTAATGGAATTCGCATCTCATCTACGCTCTAAATATTGACGCTTGATTATTAAGTAATAGTCTCATTTCTCATATCGAGTTGTCTTTGGACTTTTGAATTATTTAATACATTGCGTTCCATCGCGTTTGGTACATCTTTCTCACATTCCCTTGTGAAGTTCATTCTCTTTATTCGGGGTTTGTGAATTATCTCGTATTCCGTTCCAATAGTAAAACACGGACCCAGCAATCGTCATTTGTCAGTCTCTCAATGTGAGACAGAAGTGCAAATTTGTGGCGGTGATTTGATTTGCGGTGAGCTAATTCCTATATACCGATAGAGTTAAGACATCGGCAAGGACCTCGGAAGTCCGCAAGGGTCCTTCCTCGTCGGGTGCCTGCCTTCTGCCATAAAGTCTGATTTATCCTGGGATTATTTTCAGGAACAGCCGCACCCAGCAATCTGTTTTGCTTTACCCGAAGACGGAATTTCGGAAACAACCGCACCCAGCAACCTTTACCTCTCTTGACCATATTCTCACGATGTGGGAGACAGGAATTCGGAGGCACAGTATCGATTGGGGCTAATATAGTATGAAAGCGGGGAAGTAAATCCGCCAGACTCATTCCCATGGTCCAAGGGATCGGTCAAGCTTATATAGCTGGTCGACCCACTGTGACGGAGATCCTAGCAACGTTCCCAGCAAGAAAATAGTGTTCCAAGTGCTTGGTAAACAGGATTGTCATGTCGTCCATTAAGCATGCTCTGCTGGCTGGGGTCGCCGTCTTGCCCACTACCTTCGCTGTCACTGCCACACTTTTGGCATCTCACTTCAGTGGTGCTGTCTTCACTCTGTCTCTGACTACTGGAAGCAATAACACTGGCTCACTTGCTATCACTTCCGCTGCTGGTGGGTGTGGCTCCACGCCGACTTGGTTGACATACTATTCCGATACAAGGAAGCTTTACTGCGTGGATGAATCATGGCAAGGTTATGGAACCATTGCAGAGTACAATGTGTCTACTGACGGGTCACTCGTCGTTACTGGCCAGGCACTGAGTACCGGAAATGATGTGCACGGTATCTTGTATGGAGGGCCAGATGGAAGGAGCTTTCTGGCAACAGTTGAATAGTAAGGTCCCCAACAGTCAACATATCCTTCAAAGTTTCTCTAACATTGTATTAGCACTCCTTCAACTCTCACAGCTTACAAACTGCCTTTGACTCCAGGCCCCAACCCTCCTTTCACGGTGCCGCTTCAAAAAGAGACCTTCTACATGGCAGCCCCAGGGCCCGACGTTCGTCAAAAAGACGGACCACATCCCCATGAAGCTCTGCTTGATCCCACCGGAAAGTTCCTCCTCGTGCCCGATCTCGGAGCAGACAGGATCCACGTCTTCGCCATCGATGCCCCAAGCGGACACCTCAACGCATGCCCAGACGCGTTTACAGCACCCGGCGATGGACCACGCCACGGCCAATGGTGGAGCCCGACAGGCAACACGCTGTCCGCAAACGGCCTGCGTCTCTACACAGTCAATGAGCTGGGCAACTCCGTCACAAGCTGGACCGCTTCTTACAGTGGAGGATGTCTCAGCTTGAACAGAACGCAAACCATCTCCACCTTCGCAGGCGGCAAGATCCCCGCCGCGACGGAATACCAAGGCTCCTCGTTTCCCCCAAAAGCAGCCGAAGTCCGCATCGTTGGCAATAACCTCTATGCAGCGAACCGCAACGACAAGTTGTTCGGGAACTCGACTGACTCGCTTGCGACGTACAATATCGATGCCTCTGGAACTCTGACTTTCGTCGAGGTTACGAGCGCGCATGGTTTCTATCCCCGGACCTTTACCGTCAACAAGGCGGGCACGATGCTGGCTGTTGGCGGACAGACGAGCTCGAGCGTGGCGATTATTGCGCGAGATACGACGACCGGACGGTTAGGGAACTTGATTGCGTGGTTGCAGGTTGGGGCTCAGGGTACTTATACCAATGAGGATGGGTTGAGCTCTGTTGTTTGGGTTGAGTAGATGGTTTCTTCAGGTGGCCTCTGTCGTCTAACTGGTATGGGAAAAGGGGGCTGTTGTCAGAATAAGGTTGGGAAAAGGCGGCGATATTTGGCTTCAGTATTCGCTAAACTTTTAATGAGAAAAGCCCCTGAATTTTAGCGAGCGGGTCATCTCCTGCTTAAATATTCACTTCCATTTCCTTTCCCCATTGATTTTACGAACAAAAGCAAATCTCCCATCAATCTCGCGAAATTTGCTACTCTCAAAACAGAACTTTCTCCGAGGTCAGAGAGCAAGTAGCTTTATCTGTTCATCCGCAATTTAACGACACACTCGTTGAGCCGGCAGTTGGGTGCCTCGACTGCCCCGCAGCACTTCAGCCGACAAACCGAGCGAGAAAATTAATACATATCTTCTAGTTCTCAAGCTCGTCTATACTCTTAAGAATGCCAAGACCGGTTTCCGAATTTATGGAGATTGCTCTCAAGGAATTGAAGAAGAGCCAAACGAGATGCATCGTGGAGCTTGGCACTATATAGCCACATTTCTCCACCTCTTAGGATCAAGCTCAGGTATAATCAACAATAAGATAGTAATAAAAAATGACCCGTCTCCCACGGGCTGGATCTCATCTGAACTTTGAGCACTATCTTCGCCGCCATATAGGCACACTATGGACTTGGCATTCCCGCGTACATGTTCAATTCAGCCAAACAATCCAGTTGACACTCCACTATGCATCCCAACAACACACTAATCTGCTTCCTATTCTTCGCCTCAATAATCTTATCCTCACCACTCACCAAAAGAGACTCCTGGGGTCCAGCCCTCAGCCTCGGCCCTTCCAGATCCCCCATCATCCACACAACAACCACAATCTACCCGGGCCCACCGCCCTCAAACCAAACCGGCTATCTCTTCTCCTGGCTCGGGATTCCCAACGGAACCGGAGATCTCATCCAAAGCATCATCGGCTCGTACCCGCACGGCACCAGCGAGTGCGCCGGGCCTCGCGCCGACACCAGCTGGTGCGTCTCTTCTGAGGTCTACGGCAACGATGCAAATGGCTTGCCGAACCAGTGGGTAGGAGATGTTCGGAGTGTATTGCTGAATGTTACGAATGGGGTGAGGTTGGAGTACATGCTTGTTGACGAGAAGAAATTCCTCTGGGTGCAGAGCATGAAGGATGCGGTTACTGGTCAACTGTTGTCGACGTTAAATAAGACGTCGGGGCCGATGCTTGGGTGGGGAACTGCGCTAGAGTGTGATGATTATAATGCAAAGAGTTGCAAAGGGACGACGGGTGGGCAGTGGTATGTTAATTCGACTATCGTCCTTGAGAGTGCCGATCCCACGTTTGTGCAGACTCTGGGTGCTTCTTCAGGAGCGAATCATACTGCTATGGAGACGGTGGATAAGGGGAAGACGTGGACAATTGCGAAGATTTATATTCCAGCTATGCAGAAATAGATAAGAGCTTCTTGGTGAGATTGCTTTGTTGTATGATGTGTGGCATTTCTCGCTCAGAGAATACGACCTCTGAGACGAAAACCGCTCCCTTGGGCAGCTTGGTTTCTCGTCGGTCCCAGAGCTGCCTATTCAAAATGAATTGCTTCCTGGCCTGCCGTATAATCAAATATAGGTAAGAGCGTGAGGCATTGCTCACCGTACACCTAAGCGAAAATCCCGACCACAACCACTTTTAATAACGAGGCTTGTACACTTTTAAATTTCACAAAACCTATATAAAATGTATAAGACAGATAAGCAATTATATTTTAAGTGTTTCTATAAGAATTTATTAGAGGAAAATAAGTGGTTGGGGTCGTGGTTTAGGTTGCGATTTCGCTTAGGTGTACGGTGAGCAATGCCTCACGCTCTTACCATCCACCAATCTCTGATCATTGCTTAGACCCCTGAGCTCCGACGGATGTTCGCGCTCTACCTCGGTTTGAATACTGACTTTAACATCGACTACTTGTTAAGAAAAGAAAATTGACAGGCATAGGTCTTGAAGCATGCAGAGTACTGTGGTATAAAGATATAATGTATTCTAAGATCGCAAGTAGAACTAGGTCACTCGAAGGTATTGGACCCGCCGGCAAGTACCAATTTGCAATTGCTTCGAAAAGCCGTTTTCTCTTATATCATCGTCAAATCCGTGGTACCTGTAATACGAGTTAAAAACAATCAGTGATCTTTTTGTGAGGAAACTTACTGGATGCACAGTCACCGTGCTCGTTATCACCGTCGTTGAGAATAAAGTCGTGGTTCTATCACCACATCCCATCAGTATTCCCTTCTGTCTCATAGCTCGGGTTGAAAGTCTAGACTGACGGTTCGGGAGTAGGAGTCACAGAGCTCAACGTTATAGTGATAGTTTTCGGAGGCAAGGTGCTCGTGATCGTCAAAGTTTCAAATGAAGTCGAAGTAGGCAGAATTGTTGATATTGACGTTGTCGCATTCGGGCTAATCGATGTGTAAGTAATCTCGGTTGAGACATATAATAGACCTGCGGTTGCGGTAATAGTGTCTGTTGGGCCTAGAAGAAGCACAGCGGGCTTGATGGTTAGCATCACCGCGAAAGGAAGGGGAGCAAGTCTTACTGATGAAAGTGTTGTTGAGATAATCAAAGTGCTCGTTGTGATCACCGGGATGTGTACTGTGCTGACCACCCAGACCTCTTGAATCGTTGTGCATATTGGGCTCCCAGAGAGATCATATTCGCAGACCAAGACCGTCACATTCGAGGGTGTGTTTGCCGCCAATGCTTGCCAGGGAGCAATGTAGTACGACACAATGCTCTGAATGTATGTGGTGGTAGCTAGCGGTTGGTTCAACGGAGCAGGTGTTACATCAGGGCTGATGGTGGTGGTGACCAAAGAGTAGCTGCTCTGTGTGGAGAACGTGATGTTTTGACTGCAATCGCTGACTGTAGCTTGCGTGAAAGCGTATGTCAAAACCGTAGAGCAGGCAGTGGTCACAGTCGTTTCGAACACGGTTGAACAAGATGTGGTATCCAGCCCTGGAGTATTGCAAATCTCATAGAGCGGGATGACTGAGCTAACGACCATGCCTTGAGAGGTCAAGGTCGGTTCTATGACACTCGGAGCCGGAAGTGAAAAGTGGTATGATTGATATGAAGAAGAGCTTGCAGCAGCGGCTAGCTGCTCAGACTGCCATGCTTGCGATTGATGAGATGTATCGTACCGTCGGAACCAATGCGCGTCTGCTTCAGAGACGCACAGCGTCCATGCAAGAATGAAAGTGAGAAGTAGTGAGGATGTCATTTTGCTCGTCGAGAGCGAGATCAATATGAAATGATGTTTATGTGCCAAATATAAGAAGGAAAAGAAATCCAGACTTCATTGTACACATGTGCTCGTTCATGACGCGCCTCAAGCCTCGACGAGGCAGGTATGAGCATTGCGACTGCGCAACGCCGAGGAATGCAGATGGACTCCAAGGTCGGTCCAGCCTTCCGAGGTGAGTCGGTCTGAGACAGCACTGTAAAGCAAAATATCTGCATTTTCGTCCATCGCGAATGCCGTATTGACAAGTTTGATGCGGACCGATGAAGAGGAGGAAAAGATTGGAAAAGCCTTCGTCGCAAAGAAGCTCCAGTTGACAAATCTCGGCTACCGTAGAACCTCAACCTTCATCACCACCACTTCTCTCCTGAACCCACAAACAAGCACGAGAAATATTGAATTCCTCTCCTTTTCAAGCTCTCTTTCCCATTCGATGGCGCCACCTAAGAAGCATTCCAAACCCGCCACTTCCAAGACTGCCTCGGCCCCCCCGCAACCCCCACCGAACTGGCCCCCCTTTCGCCCTCTCGTTCCCCCTTCCGACCTCTCACTCACTACCCTTCTCCCCTCTCAAATCGTCCTGATCCATAATTTCTGGTCAGCAAAATTATGCAAAGATTATGTATCTTTCCTGAGAGGTCTGCCGCTGGTGACGACGCCCGGGAAGCCGAAGAAGGGCGATGCGGTGAGGGTCAACGATCGATTTCAGATTAATGATGAGGAGTTTGCGAGGAGGTTATGGGATGAGACTGGGTTGAGGGGATTGATTCTTGGAGATGGGGAGGGTGAAGTGGAGGACGAGGAGAGGATGACTGAAAATGAGAGGAGGGAATTATGGTATGCTGGTCCCTTTTGAGGAGAAAACCTGGAAACGCTCGCTGATTCATGATAGGGGGGGAGAAGTTGTGGGTCTTAATCCATCGATACGCATCTATCGGTACTCGAAGGGGCAATTCTTCGACTGCCATTGTGAGTCTTGGGCTAATCACGTGATATTAAATGGTTACTCATAGGTATTCTGCAGATGATGAGTCCAATCATCTCTCCCTTGGCAAAGTCCCAGTAAAGACGACATGGACTCTCCTTCTTTATCTTACGTTGCCGGCGACGGGCTGCCAAGGTGGAGAGACAGTGTTCTATCCAGACGAGATAGTGATTCCGGGGAAGAAGAAGGTGGTAGAGGAGCCCATTGTTGTAGGTTTAGAAACGGGAATGGTATTATTGCATAAGCATGGCAATGATTGTATGTTGGTAAGTGAATATCTTTTTGATGGTGAGTACCACGTCGACTGACGTTGTTACAGCACGAAGGGAGAGAGGTCATCGACGGGGAGAAGTGGGTTATCAGAACAGACCTCTGTGTCAAGAAGGAGAAGTCTGGATTGGCTGATAAGTAGTATGAATCGAGATACTATAGTTGTCGCCAGCGATCATCGCACATTTCCTTGTGACAGCGATATCTGCGGGTAGTTCCCGAAAGCACAGGTACTGTACATTCACAGAAGTGTGATTGTCTGCACATCCCAATTACTCAAACATGCTACCTGCTTTTGAGGCAAGTCGTCCTCATACTTGGACTTGCCGTCTCCTCGCCATTCAGTTGCTACGAACACACCAAGACGAGAGTACTCGGATCCATTTTCCCGTCTCAACACTAACCCAGTACTATTGATGATATGCAGGTTCTGGCCCTTGCTCTCGTTGAACATGAGTAGAAGGACCGGAATTTGGGTGGTGTCCGTGTTATCGAACTCTGGCTCTCTAGCATCTGGCCACATGTGTATAGGAACGCCAGCGTAACTGCCTGCGCCATCAACCTTTTGGTAAATTTGTGAAAGAGAGCCGCCGCCTGGCGGACGCATCCAGAGTCCTGGTTTCAATTTTCCTGTCAACACAAGTTTCCCATAGTCTACTTGCCCGAAACGCGCTTCATAATTGTCTAGTCGACTCTTGACAGGCGTGATATGGACACTGCCGATTTCGATTTGAGAGCGGGATTGTTTATAATCCATAAACGTTATCGAATCATTCACGGCAGCCCAAGACCAAGAAGGCCCTTGGTACTCTTGAGGTCGTGGAACCACTTCCTCAGGATCTTCGATTCTCCAAAGTAATTCCGCGAGTAGGTCTGACCTCCAAAGACCGGCACAATACTCATCAGCCACAATTCTTGAAAATCGCATTGCCACCCCGGCAATCGCTGGAAGACGATCCACTGATAATGTCAGTGCGCGCTTAGTATAATGCTCGACGACATCCTTCCATGTTTCATACACAGGCATGGCAATTGGCTCTGTCACCTGTGTTCCACCTGGGCGATTTTGGCCGCTCTGAATGAGAGCTAATGCCCTGCTGAACATTGTGTCCGGATCTTTACTGTGATCCGCGACACACTGTGATCCCTGTTGGAGACCGTCGCTGTGGATGCCATCGTTATGTGAACATATCCAGCGCGTCTGAAACGATCCGTACTCGATAATTCGTGGGGATAGAAGTCTTTCTTGCAAAGCCCATCCCCTCCTGCTCAAAGGCTCCCATGATTTTTCCTGGACATCTGGGATAGCAGCTTCATGGATGAGACTCACCAATGTTACCTCTCCGTTTGGGCAGCGATATGGGTATTCGAGGATTGGGGACCGCATCGTGCTTTTTAATGGGGCTCTGTCATGCAAGAATCCTTCTCGGACGCTCACTGCCCTAGAAGCGCTTATTGTCACCCTTGCCTGGCTATAGATCGAACCCATCAGACCCATCTCACAGAGCTTGTCTGAATTGTCGTTTTGTATGATGCATAATGAATCTATCCAGATGTACCGAAGACCTAAGCTCAACGTGATCGTGATTGCATCTTGAATGGTTGCCGGTAATTCTGTGTAATGTATCCGTGTGAGATGTTGCTTGATGTTCTCAGAGGTCGTCATGATCGGCTGCGTGCCACCCCAGCAGTAACTCAAAGCTGCGTAAGGTGCAACCTTTAACTTGTAAGTCTCGCAGAGCCTTACACGACGATGTTTTTGGTCCTGTGTGTGCTCTACCTCCAGCAGCCTAGTCGGCATAATATTCCCTGTTGGTTGGGAACAATTTTCATGGCCTTCTACACAATCTTTCAGCCACTTTCGAGCCATGGTATGGCTTCGATCGCTCCCTGGGTACTGGTTCCATAGTCTCGTAGAGATCTCTCGGGAGGCAATGCTGGCTATAGTTCGTAAGCATATCTTCGACTACTAGTAGAAACAACTTCACCATTATCAACGGCCGGGAAGAATTTCCCCCCTCCAAACCCCGGGCTGAAGCCTAGAGTATATTCGATTTCATACCCATTGTCATCTTTCAGAGCGTAAATTGATGCCAGACCGAACTGCCAAGCACCGTCCTCAGTGAAGAGAGCTGCAAGATAGCCTGAGAAGCCAGCATAAACTGTCGTCCAAAACGAGCCAATATTCGAGCAGAAAGTGCATTTCTCAAGTGCGTATTCTTCTAGCTGCATTTCGAAGACACTGACATCGAAGATTATTGTATTCGGAGGTGCCACAAACAGGTTGCCCTTCTTAGCAATCTTGAACCATCCTCTCATGCGGACGCTTGGATCATCCACTAGAAATTCAGCAGCATCTTCAATTTCAAATCCGTAAAACTGTCTTCCGTCCTTCTGCGGTATGTGGAGTGTTATCTTGCGGCAGACGCTACATGTGGCTGGAGGGCCTCTCTCCTGGATCACCTTGATGATCTTCTCCCACTCAACGAATTTGGTTTCCTCTTGTTTTATCAGCTTGTTGGTTGTCTCCGTCTTCTCCCACTGGATAGCCTTGTCTTCCGCCTCCTTCTGCCACTGAAACCCCCTCTGCCTCTGCCTCCGCCGTCTACCGGTCGCAGACATCGGAGGCACTATGACTTGTATCGCAGAGGTGCGTCTCTCCTAATCCGCTTATTGATCAAGCAGAAAGAAATAATTTGGTTCTGTATAGTCCCTTATTTCGCGCGAGGAGAGGAGAAAAGCAAAGTCAGGCTCGGCAATGGGGTGGCGCATGCATCCAGTCCTCCCGCTACTAAACAGCCACTCAGCTGATCTAGCCTGATCATTTTTATGTGATCGCGTTACCAGAAGTAAGAAGCTATGCTGGATAGAAGACAGTTTTGGGAATTACTCGTGGAGGGAAACTGAAGCGTTTATCAAGAGACGTAGAGGACTGGGACAGTTCTTCTTGTAGTGTCGAGTCGCCTCGCTCCCGTCAACCGTACCCACCCATAGACTGTACAATGTACAATATTCCTTTTTGGTTTAGATGACTCTTGAACATGTAGCCTTTCACAAGCCAAGGTTTTGACATAATCGGCATGATAATTCCACTGCAGCCCTTTCGAGGACTACAAGTCAATAAACTCCACCCCAAATCCAGCACCTTTTCCAAATTCTCAACCTGCTTGAAAATCCGAACGCCGGTACCCCACCAGATGGTACACGTCTTTCATAAGCCCCATCAAGTCATAATCCAAGTTCTAATAAATATCCTCCGTTACCCAAGTTACCACTCTTCAAAGCAGCCCTTCTTCAATTATATGAATAATATTCGACTCTTCGATGCCTCGGATAACGGCTGGGTTATCAGGGTTGCTGACTGATATCCTTGGGTGATCGAGGAACCATACAGGAAGAAAGCGTGCCGAGACGCTGCTGACAAGGAGAATCGTGAGCAGAGTTGAGGTGTGCATATCAAGACGTGGTGCTGAGGGTTGGGCCGACACTTGTTCGTTTTGTTTCGTCCAGTTTGTTTGTCTCAAACCCTTCGGTCGATCTGAGAGAGACTGTCGTCGGAGAAGATGGTTCAATTCGCTTGAACTGTCCGTAGAGGTAGAAGAGTAGACAATCGTGAGACGCAAATTCGTGAACGCTCGACAGGATCCAAATAAGAAATATAGGGGAAACCCGTCCATATGTAAGAGCTCCCTTCATATTTCGGGTAAATATGATATAGGATCACAAGGAGATCGGTCACTCCAGTGTGACCGGCCATGAGTGGGGCTGGTCCCACAAAATTATTAGATCCTGGGGTTAAAAGTCCATGCGACGATCTGATAATCCACTAGTGGAGATTGGCAGATCTGCTAAGATGGGATTGCTTCTGCAAGAGACGTTCTTGAGACGAAAGGGGTTGGAGAAGGAGGGATGAAGCGCGCGATGCTGCACCACACGAGGGACAGCTTAAGGAACAGGAAGAGCACCAAACATCAACGTGATGAAGAAAATGATCTCAGACAGATAAAATCAGAAATAAAGAAGAACGGAACACAGAACGGGACAGGTCGTCATCGATCGGAAGTTTTTGATGATGTTTGCGCATTCATCGGAAACGGTCTCACCAACAGCAATACCCTCCGTCCACGACCTTGACACCTGTCAGTGACTGAACTTTCAAATTGAAAATTGCGATGGACTGCACGTACAATGTCGCTTCCGTTGAGATACGAGCTTGCATCACTTGCCATCCATACAATGGTGCCCTGAAGTTCATGTGGCCTACCTAGCCGTCCCATGGGTACATCTTTCACCCACCCTTCCTCGATATGCCGACCTTCTTTCGCAAGAAGGTCGATGATGAGATCGGTTTTCATATACCCAGGACATAGGCTATTGACTCGAATTCCCTTTGGTCCCCACTGGAGGCAGTAAGATATCGGGATGTTTGTGGGCACGGGTCGGATCCTACCTCTGTTGCGAGACTTCTCCCAAGTAATGAAACAGCAGCTTTCGACTGTTTCACATTTCACCAACAATCAGCAGCGATCGACCACCTTGCGTTGAGATTTGAAGAACTAGAACATACCGCGTTGTACGCCGCTTGCTTTTGTGGACGGACGCAAATGATAGAGCTCATGCTGGACACCAATATCAAATTTCCCTTCATGCTGTTGTCTATCCAGTGTTTCCCAGCCTGCTTCGCAAAGAGAAAGCTTCCATTTACATTGATATCGAACATTTTCAACCATCGAGAGTATTCGTAGTTCTCGGCTTCAAAATTCTCAACTATGCCCGCAGCAGTCACCACAACATCGACCTTGCCAAAGTCCTTAACAACTGAATCCCACGTTTCCTGAACTTGTTCCTCAGATGTAACATCGCAGGCATATGCTCGTAGCTCGGGGGTATAGGAGGATGGTGTCGACGGCTGCGAGGCAATGTGCTCGGTGATGTGCTTCACCGAAGATCGTCCAGCTTGCAACGAGAGGTCAACACATGCCCCTCGAGCACCACTGAGAGCGAAAGCTGTCAGGAATTCCTTGCCCAGCCCTCGCGCTGCGCCAGTCACTAGGCACGTCTTGCCTTCGAGGGAGAACGACGGGAGGGTCATCACAGTTCGGCGATGTCGGGCGGTCCCGAGGGAGAAGGGAATTGATCTTCCTAGCAGGCCCCGACGAGCCATTGGGGATAATAGCGGTGCCATGATGAGGATGCCACGATTGTCTAGTAAGGAGTTGCAGCTTTTTGACTGCACAATCTGTCTGGAATGGTCAATTGATAAGGGTAGGTAGCTGATCACCCGGTCATAGCAACTGGGACTGCCCCGCTCCTACCGTCTCTGCAGGGCGGCGAGAGGAGGGGACGTGGCACAAGCATCGTGAGATTGGCGGGGTGTTGGCTCCGGAGTGGTAGGCTGGGCTGCTTCATGCTGTGCCAAAAGAAAGAGCACTGCAGGGGGGGGCGCGGAGAGAGCTCCTGTGACATCGCTAAATTTAACTTGACTCGCCGCTCGCCTAACCGTTAGTCGCAAATAGGTGGCGTTGTGGTTTTCGGTATAAAAAAACAACAGAAACTTACCTTAAGGCTTGATTGACCATCTTAGTTTTAGAAATTGTGCGTATATTGTGTGCATCTTGTATGTGAATAATCAATTGGCTACGAGTTGCCTCTCTGAAAATGTTTCTGGCTCCCGCCTCATAACAGTTCGAGGACTAAGACTGGGAGGCTAAACCGTCAGAAACCGAAAATAGTATGCTAGTATCTATATATCATATGGAATTTATGAAGATGAAAATATCAGAGGTTGTGGAAATTCAGTGGGGTTCTGGAGGTCATAGATCTTTGCTACAAGCCCTCGTATACTACCCATTATTTGACATATTCTTGTGTTCCAGCCGCAGGAAAGCCATCTCCGAGAAGAGAGGTGTCTCTTGACTCAATTCTTTCCATTCTGGGCGGAGCTGGCGTATTCTGTCCCTAGACCAAATTCGAAAGCCGTCTATTGACAATGAAGGCAACCTCGACTTGGAAACTTTGACCAATTGCCATGTCTTCGAACGACAATTATGTCCACATTTATCATGAGAGGACATCAACTTAGGAGCCGTTCTGCTGTGAATTCAGATGGACCACAGGTCCATGACCACGTTCTCCTAAGACCTTCGGTCGTAGTATCGGTCCGTGAGGCCCAGGAGCAGGTTTGTCTTCCTTGTCTCCATCAATACGCACACCCACAGCACCGTCCCGATTTGCTCTCCATACCCCACCCTCTTCCCCACCGAACTCCTCCTTTTTCCACACCTCAACCTTTGCCTTGCATTCCTCCAACGCTTCTTCGCCAGCTCTCCACGCCGCTTGACGGTGAGGTGAAGATACTGTTATCAGAATGCTCTCTTCGCCAATGGGAACAACTCCCAGGCGGTGGATTATTGCAATTGAAGTCAAACTGTGATTCTCCAGAACAGACTTGCAAATTGCGAGCATTGTTTGGAGAGCTCGCGGTTCATAGGAAGTATACTGAAGCTCCTTCACCGGTTTTCCAGCGAAATTATCACGGGTTGTACCTTAGAAGCGTCAGTATCTCATTCATAACCGCTGGGGGGGACTTTACCTGCAAAGAGTACAATTGCTCCAGCTTTCGGGCTCCGGACCCGGTTGATCATTGACGTCGAATCAAGGTGATCGTGGGTCAGGGCAACATAGCAATTACCTTCTTGCAATTCTTTCGCCATGATCGATTAGCCCGAATGAAGGATGATGTTGGAAGAAAAGCACTTCCTGCGATTTAAGGTTGAAGATGGTCACGTGCACGATCGCTAGGTTAGGCTGCGGACTCGAGCTTTTGCTTGACGTCCTCTTTTGGTGTTTCTTTGCACATCTCCAAGTTGCCTTCTGCAAACTTGCCAGCAGTCCTCTCATGATGAGCAATCGCCCCGTACGGCCATCATCTGGAGCCGAGTCAAATATGTACGACGATCAGCCACACGCAGACGATCACTATCGCGGCTCAGCACAAGGCTACCAGAATTCGAGGAAGGGTAATCGACAGCTAGAGAAGGAACCTCACTTGAACCTTTACTAATATTCGATGTCTCAAGATCATCCTAGAACACCACCACGAGGCCCTGCAGGCGACAGAGGGTATAATCCAGCGCATTCGGACATGCGCCATTGGGAAGGCCCGCATGACAGTAGGGAGCGTGGGTGGGAACGGTCGAGGTCACCACGTAGAGAGGGCAGAGGGCGCTACACGGATCGGGACAGAGAGGGATACGAGTCACCGCGCAGAGAGAGAAGTCGAAGTCGCTCACCTTACTATGGAGCACCTCCGAATCGAAACGTCATACTTGACGGGATCCCTTTGGACATGACACAGGAAGACGTTGGCCGCCCCATTCCTACCCCTTGGCGGAACCTACCACCACCAAACTACCTCATTTTACCCTAAGTGTTTATTGAAGAAGACATGGAACTCTGGCTAAGCATAGGGGTTGGCCATCGTGGCCTTTCTCTGGGTTTTACAGATTTTAAATGAACTTCAACATAGTCTCCGACTTGAGGGCCTGGAAGAAGTGAGATTGATCAAAGACAAGCGTACAGGCAAGTCAATCATATTTGTCCATCTGTAAGCAGATCTGATTCTTGTGCCACATAGGTCAATCCCGAGGATTTGCGTTCGCTCAGTTCGTCGACATCCCTGATGCAAGACGATTTCTTGATCGACATTACCCATCGGTTCCGCTTCATGGCACATACGATCCTAATAACGTAGCCCCTGCGGAGCCTACGAAGATTCGAATAGCTTATAGTCGAGAACGAGACGACAGAGACAAGGCAGGAAAGAGTGACGACGATTGGAAGTGTGATGTGGTGGGTTTTCCCACATGTGTTGAAGTTTTTAATTAATGTGACACAGTGCTACCTATCGAATTTCTCGACTCGTAATCTGTGCTTTCGCTGTAACGCACCTAGGACAAGTCTGTTCCATGGTCTTCCGTTTGGAAATGCGCTGACCAGTACAGGAGCAACTGCCCACGGCATTGTTGTCGCTCAGACTAACATGTCGGCCTTTTCTGGTTTTGCAACGACTGGTGATAGTGATGCTTCCCCTGACGATACCGCATCACAATTTATACTCCTTCGAGGCCTCGAGCCTGGAGTCAACGAGGAACTATTAGCCAAAGGAGTGAGTAAACTTTACAGGAGTAAACCAATCACCGCCTCTGCCGACGGCCAAACCGCCAAAAAAACTAAGATTGCTTCTACTACAAATGATGCAAGTCTAGGAGCAAAAGATAGTTCCCTACGTCGAGTCTTACTCGTCCGTGACCGGAAGACCAATGACAGCTGGAGGTTTGGATTCGCCGAATTCAACACAGTTGAAGATGCACAAGCTGCCATGGTCAAGTACAAAGCCTCTGACAAGTTTACTATTTCTTCGAAGCCAGTACAAGTCTCATACATCCATGCTGGCGTGTTTGTTCCCGTTCTACAGCCATTTGGTGCCGAGTTTGCAAAATTTACATTCAGTCCGTTGTCAAATCCCGCCGTGAATTTGATGTATTGGGATGAAGCTGCTTATGCGTCTGAACTTCCCATTGCAACCGTCGAGCAGTCGTCTAGCAAGAGCAAAGAATCAGACCATGCGAAGCTTGCCGCAGCTGCAGCGAATGAAGGACTTGTTGGCTCAAGCAAAGATGGTGAACCGAGGTCGAAGAAGCGAAAGCTTGACAAGGATTCCAAAGTCGTTGCGCCTCATCTACAATTCTGGACGAACAGGCATGCTGAACTTCACGGGATTCCGCCTAAGGAGATTGAAGATGATTCGTCCGATTCGGCAGCTACCGCCACCAAGAAAAATGCAGAAGAATCTGTACAGGATCCACCAAATCAATCATTCGCAGATCTAGATCGCAAATGTTGTCTCCTTTGCTCACGACAATTCAAGACTGAAGCGGAAGTTAACAAACACGAACGAATGAGTCAACTTCACCGTGACAACATGAAGAACGAGGAACTTGTTGGCAAGGCCCTAGGGAAGCTGAAAAAATCGTCAGATTCCCCAGCTGAACTGTCGGCATATCGCGACAGGGCCAAGGAGAGGCGACAGGCATTCAACCAGCCCAAGCAACCTGCTGCACAGCACAATCGGGCCTCGAAAGATACTGGTGGTGGCTCATCGCCGAAAAGGGATGAGGGTGAGCCCAGGCCTCTTCAATCGAAGGGTGCTGCCCTTCTAAGCAAGATGGGTTGGAACGCTGGTGAGGGGCTCGGAGCACAGGGGACAGGTCGGACAGAGGCCATTGCTACAGAACTCTATGCCCAAGGTGTGGGTCTGGGTGCCCAGGGAGGGAAGGTAGGGGATGCTGCTGAGGAAGCTCACCGACAAACCAAAGGAAGCTATGCCGATTTCCTGAATAAGACCAGAGAAAAGGCGAAGGAGAGGTTTGAGAGTCTCAGTTAGAGGCTTCCATTTGATCAGCAGGCACCACCAGGCATCAACACTAGTCTCCCAAGCCTCCGGGAAAGCGGGCTGCGGGGACAGGGGGCGCATTCTGTGAGGGCTCTTGCATTGAAAGGCCTATGTTCTTGGCCAATTGAAACCAGTTGGTGGAAATTGACTATGGTACTACGCAAATAAGTGGCTGAAGAACAGGCTTCGCATACACCCTTGCTGTTTTGTTTGTTGTGTCCTCACTGTGCAATATTCCTTGCTTCCGACCCAAGTGGGCACACCAGAAAGTTGGAGACCAGCCAATTGAGACTGTGATCCCAACCTTGCAGCTTGACAGCAGGATCGTGCACCTGCCAGATGCCGAACACGGCAGATATGTTTACTCGGGGATCAGTAAATGTACCCTGCCCTGGCGTCCGCTTGCTGGCGCACGGGTCCGTCTACTGATCCTAGGGACCAAGTATCTCGTCACATTTGAAAGAACTCTAGTGGGTCATGTTGTTGGTTCTCTGAGTCGGGATGAGCGAATCATCGACCTGGCCTTGTCTCAAATCTTCTGGCCCGTAAGACAAGCCCGCTGCCTCGTGTTTGCCTCAATCTACAATTTTGCGAACGCAGCCGACCCGCTTCACCGTGCTTGAGCCGCACTCCACGCCAACGGCGCGTTTCATTCTCCAATACATCGCTCTTTCACTGGGCACTCAATTCGACCTCGCTCTATCGGTTCTACTTCCGCAAGATATTCCATCTGCGTTGCTGAACAGTCGCCCAAGCGCCAAGTCCATTTGCAACTCTGGCTACTCCTTCCTGCATTACTTTACACCTCTCGCCAATCACTACTCCGCGTTCTTTCACGAATCTGCTTCTTATGCGATTCATGGTCGCGACCCACACCAAACAAGCTTCAAGTGACCAGCAATAAAATATGGTTACTATCAAGGCTATCAAGGACAAGAAGATAATCGATCTTTACTCAGCTCTTGGTTATGACAAAAAGATTTCAAAATATAAGTTCGAAGCTCTAGATGGCGCTACATCTTCCTTCTTTCGTGGTTATGTCAATCAAGGAAATACGATTTCACGCAGCAGAGTCGACCTTGAGGCAGCAAGACTCTGTGCTCTAAATTTCTTGCACGAAAATGACAGAGGCGAGAGGTTCTGGCCCGCCAACTCGGAAGGGATCCTTGAATATGCTAAGGACTGTGATCGTGAGGAGTAAGTGCTCTGTCATTTGTGTTTGCTATCTGCCCATACCTATTTACGGATGATTCAGGATCACTGATGTATTGACCCACATCTTCCGCAAGAAGAACTACTCGGATTATGTACAAGAACTGAAGCATGTCAGACGCCGCAAGGAGGAGGAGGGGAGGCAACTGGAAAAACCCAAATGCGGTAAGAAGAGATCGAAGAAACGCAAAGTAAGTAGAGTATAGATTTATGTCTTTAGTTTGAGGTTATTCTGATCATTAGAATAGCATAACGAGGATGACTCTCTGATCGCCACAAAGGAGGGGCCAACGCTAAACGAGAAAGCTTGCATTGCCTCCGTTCTGGAGCTCGACCCACCAGAACATCCTTCTGATGTGTACTGTGGCAATTATATACGAGGCTTGAACCCGCAGTTTGATCTAAAGCCAGCGAAAGAATTTAGGAGGAAGTGGCTATCCTCAGTAACACTCACCTCATCATGAAATGTGTATTGAGCTGACTTCATATTAGCAGAGTCCGAAATGGCCCAGTTCTGCCGATTGCCGCCTACTGCGATTCATGTTCGATAATGGTCTCTTCATTGCCTACGACCATGGAGATGAAATTCCAGCCGCTTCCCTGAGATCCTTTCGAGAGGGGACCGAAATTGAAGAGATGAGCGGGTCGGAAGTAGTGACGTTCCGAAATTTGGTCACGGGCAGAGTCCAGGAGCTTACGCACCAGCTCACGCAGAAGCCGAGTTTGATCCTCACATATCGTGGAGACGGAGTCATTCATATGACGGAACGTTTCGAGCGATTCTGGGGGAAGAAGGAAGTTTTCTGGGAAGAGAGTGCACAGCCACCAAAAAAACGCAAGAAGTCCAAGGCTATTCGAGCAAAACCTCCTCTCGCACTCCCGAATCTCCAAGTACAAGGCGATACGATGTCGGAAACGCTACCGACAGATGATGATAGGGACTCAAACTTGCAGTTTGCGTCTGTGGCGGAAACTGCTCTCAACTTATCTGCCGGTTGGGAAGCATTGGATGAGGGACCGGCCGAGCACTCTTTCCTTACAAAAGCAATGGTCAGTAGAGGCATACTATGATGAAAATTATGCCTGCTAATTAATAATCTTTTTCTAAAGAATATCAACTCGGAAGTAGAGCTCGGCATTACGACTTCTGCTTCCTCGCCTAGGAGAAACCTCTCGCCCGAAGACAGCGTAGTTGTTGCACATCCAAGAGCGAGTGAAGCACATGTCCCAGACAGCATGCAGATACTCTGTCATTCCCAGGAGAAGCAGAACTCCAACAGGCAAGGGTCCAGGAGCCCTACAATAGAGCATACACCTTGCATGAATGGTTCAGGACGACCAACTTTACTCCTCAAAATTCCCATGATAATTCCCCCAATGACAGAGAAGTCTCAACAAATCATGGATGAATCAATCAGCCCAATACATGAGATATGCTCAAGTAACCGGTCAGTTACAACATTAAACAAGTGCGCAAGCCCTAGTGAATCAAATGAAAGCCGGCGCTCTGCTGAGACCGCTTCCGCTTCCATGAGTTTATTGAACGCTCCGAACACTCAGCAAACTACTTCAACCCGGAACAATGATCTGAGCACTGCTTGCCCATTCAAGTGGCACGCTGAGTTCAGTTGGCTTGATCCCCAAACATCAACAAATGCTCAAACCACACAATTAATGGAGACTTCTACGACGCACGAGATACTCGAACCTGCTGCTTCAACGTCAGTAGACAGCAGATACGCGTCCCCATATGTGCCCTCGAGTCCAAAGGACCGTGAAATCAATTTTGCAGGTTCTCAGACCTCAGCCTCTAGCACACCAGGATCGAACAGATCTTCGCTGGTGGAGGTACTCAGCGATTCAGGTAGCCCACCATGCTCAAGCACAACACCGGATATATTGGTGAAAAGGAAAGGATTCCGACCAGTCGGTGAAAGATCAAGACCAGGGCCATTGAACATGGCCACGCTTGAGCGACAGAGCAATAATTTCCTCGTTGAGGAATGTTTGGAAGAGCCTTGGATTCGCGAGTGGACGCAAGGCATCACATGCAAACCCAACAACACTACCTTAAATTCAACATCGCAATCCTCCACATTCAACTCGTCGCTTAAGAGTCCTCTTTTGACAGACTTTTCGTGGCAGCGGACTGAGCCTTCCGACAAGCTTGTTACCAAACAAGATGTTACATATCAATCGACCCCACAACTTGGCTCCGATGGTGTTGAAGCTTTGGTGGCCTCGTGCCCTCTAAGACCGATAAGGAAATCCCCAACATGGAAGGAATTTACATCACGTTGGTGTTTCGAGAGACAATCGTCTTCTGCAATTTCGAATTTCAGTCAAGCATGCGAGGAATCTCCACGTGTTCCTACTGAAGGCATCGGTTTGCCTAATCTCAACAAACCTGCTGCTGTCAACGATTGTATCAAAGAGATCGATGACTCGGATCAGACCGAGAAAACTACTTCACGGCAAACTTCACTCAAGCCGCAGAAAACCTTTGATGAATGTACGCAATCTCATCGATCCATCATAGAAGAGGTAGGCTGTGAAGAAAAGAAGTCCCAGACTTCCCATGGTCTCAGCCATGATCTTACTCCTCCGGATGTATCCTCACTCGGGGTGATATTTCCTCCAGTCAATACAGGCCGCCAGAGTTTTGATGCACAACGAGAACCCCGAGTTCCGCTAGGGATAATACCTGGGGACCTGACTCAAAGACCTGAGAATAGAATGGCTATGCCAGTCCAAGAACCACCTAAGCCGCCTGCCCAAGAGACTCCGCAGCGCCGCAATGGTTCTTACTCCTTCGTTCCGCCGCCAGAGGCTTTCACCCTTGGCCAACCCGCTACGACCGCTCCACCTTACACTCGCGTCCCTCCACCTCCAGTTCTCTCAACCGACAGGCGCCTCAGTACCACCTCCCCTCTATCAGGCCCGAGCACGCCGAAACTCACTCTTCTTATCGTATCTGCCGACGGAAGCATGAGCTTGGACACGACGCACTCATTTGATACTGTAAAGAACTCGACACTCTCAGAGTTCTTTCAATTCTACTCTTCTGTATCTGGCACGCCACTTTCGACCTTGACCAGCCTAGAGTTCCAACCCGCCTTTGGAAAGCGGCAGAGCATCGAAATCAGGCGGTATGGTGGTGAGGACAAATGGAAGACATTGAAAGAGGTGATCACAACCCTCTTCGATAGAGCCGTGAGGAAAGACAAGGAAGGAAGGATGGAATGGCAGGTTTTGATTAGTTGTGAGTAGTCTGCAGGACTTTAGGAAATGTGATGTGACCGGGCATATGGAGCAACTTTGGTGGAGGTGCGAACAGCAAATGCTTGGCAAGACCAAATGATCCATATTTTCTTTTTGAATTCCATTTGGAATTACCAGCAGGTGTGCAACATAGGACTTGGAATAAAACAAGTGCTCATATAACATTCTCTGTCGCTTGTGAGCGTGGATTCAGACATGGAAATACCTACGCATAACCAAGACAGCGCCCTAATGTGATCTCTGGGAGGCTTTCTTGGATAGGTTGTCTTGATTGTGTGCTGGACAAAAAAACGTTGGATAGAGAGTCTAATGGGGTTGCTATCAGGCTCTCCAGGAGGGTTTGATACGTCTAGGAGACTTTGTTGTGTTGCGGACAGTCGAACAAGCTTCCGCAAAGCCTCCCAGGATGTACAAGCTGGTTATCCTATTTGAATATTTCTAGAGCTGTAGAAGTTGGCGTTTCGCGCTAAAGAGGACTACAGGCTCTACGGGTTGGTCCCCGTAGCGCGATACAGTGTGTCGAGTTCAAGCCGTTTGTGGGTGCCGGTACGTTCATGGTGGTGGGGAAAATTCGGGATACACACTGTGACGTATCTGGCGTCGAGTGCCGGCCTTCGTTCGGAGAGTTTGCATCTTACTATCCTTGCCCTACTCCCGTCAACCTACCACATCCCTCAGCGGGGGTGTATGTTTCTGCAATCTGACAGGCTTGGCGCTCCGTAGAATTTATAGAACATGGAAATGTCGGTTGCCAAGTATCAAAAGTCACACTTCAATCACACGTTGCTTTTTCCGCCCCAGATTTTCGCCAACATGGCTATTTGGAATGTCTCGCGGCTCCCAGTACCGAGGCACAATTCCAAATTCTTTCAGAGCCTCTTCCAATATCTGTTTTTTTTTTCCCCTCGTAGCTGAGGCGATGCCTTCCTTTTGGGACGCAATCCCACGATACTTGCTCTCGTGCGCATGCTTGCTGCTGGCAGTCCAGCACAGGCCAACTATCAAGATGATCTTCACGAGGTGTGGCGTCAGGATATGCATTTTGATGACAATTTGGAATGGGTTCTTGATGAAGCCATCACGCAGGTACCTTTGTACCATGAATATAATGCAACATTCTCGCCGGAGCGTTTTCGGGATTTCCAGATTATCTTGCATGGAATCATTCAGCCTCGTCTCCTTCCTTCCAAATATACAGAGTTGTTTCTATCTTGATATGAAGCATATTCCGAAAAAGGAAATGTCAACAGATGTAGCAGACGAAGCAACCGAAGAAGGGACGGATGGTGAACCTTCCCCTCCCTTGCCAACCGGAAGCGGTCCACGGCCCTTGAAATGGGTAACGCAGAAGCCTCGTAGAGGCTTCACCTTCAATCAGGAAGGTGAAGGAATGACTAGTGGTATGTACACTTTATGCATAGGATAAGCATCAATCACTGATTAGGAATTTTCCCGTTCCGTAGATGTGCAGTCGGGAGTAAGTTAACGTTCCGTCTTTTCGCCTTTCGAAATGCCTTTGTGCTTGTTCAAGTTATTCGAGCGGTTCTGATTATTTCCTAGAGCCTTCAGTTCGTGGGAGAGACCGGAGTTGCTCGACCAGTTGGCATGTTTCGAACTGTGATCCGTTCTCAAGCGAGGAGCAGAAGACAATATCGCCGCAAGGCAAGTGAGCCTGTAAGACGTACGCTACATGATCTCCTCCCGAGGACGGACAGTTCTAGTGACTCGCCAGCCAAAGCGTCGAATGCGTTTGTGCTCAACTCAACACACCAGGCGGAGGCTGCATTTGCTTCAGCATCCTTGAACCCTGACCTAGGGAGCACCACCGTAGATCCCTTTGGTGCACTGTGCATAAGGGATGACGTTGGAAATGCTCTCTCTCTAATCCACTATTGTAAGCAACGACTTCTCCCTAATTATTAGGTCATCCAAGTTTGAGCCTTTTGACAGAATTTAGACAAATTTCCTAACAATATTTTCTGATGGAGAAACCACGTCTTACAATAGGCTAATTTGCAACCAGATCGTTCCGTGTTCCTAGAAACTCTGACTTCCACATCCCTGAAAGACGAACTTTTGAGCTATGCAATGTCCGACCCTGCCCTGCTCCACTCAGTTCTTGCTCACTCCGCTCACCATTTCTCCCGCATGAGTCCCAATGACTCCACTTCGGACTTCCTTTATCACAAAGGGCAGGCAATTCGGTTATTGAACACACGGATACGAGATCCAGATCTCCAGTCGGCTGTCAACCCAACTTTGTGTGCCGTTGCTTGCATGGCGCTCCTTGAAGTAAGTTCTCAAAACTATCGGGTATGAAATCTAATGTTTTAAAAATTTAAGATTGTGACCGGAAAAATGGATAGCGCCAAAATACATGCGAGGGGCTTAGGAGTTTTGGTAAACAGCCGAGGTGGCATCCAAGCTCTAGCCAGTCATCCTCTCACGAGAGGGTTTATTATCTGGTACTTCTTTTATCTAAAGCTAGTCTCAAGATAAATCAATGACGAATGATTCATAGGACTGACACCATGGCTGCTCTCATCATGGAAAGCGAGCCCTGCATCCAGCAAGACCAACGAACGCCCCCTTCCAACGTAGACTGGGTTTTAGATTCCCCCTCAGCATCCCGATACCAAGCCAAGCTATCCAATTGCACTGGCCTACCACTTCTCAGTCAAGAGACGATCGATGTCCTCAAAGGTTTAAGGTATTACACCTCCACCAAAGATAACCTGCCCTCCTCGCACGAAATGGCAGAACTCCAGCCAATTCTGGACGGGTCTGGCCGACTCGACCGTCGACTCATGAAGATCATCAGGTTAGATATTCTAAATCCACCAGATCAGATGACAGTAATCTTCAAGCTGTTCGGAAACGCCGCTCTAATCCACCAAATTATGTTCATTCGACAATCCCCGATCCGGCTCTCGCTCACCAATATTCTGTCATCCCGGATACGAATCCTGCTCGAAGGCGCCGATTTATCACTCCTGAGGGCACAGTATCCTGATATGATGCTTTGGATATTGGTTGTTGGAGGCATAGGAGGTATTGGAACACCAAATCAATGGTGGTATGCGGGGCTGCTTGTAGATGCTTGCCTTGCAATGGGAGTGAGGACGCGTGAAGAGCTTGTGGCGACGCTTGCGGACTTTCTCTGGAGTGACCAGTATCTTGGTCCTGTTGCTGTTGAGTTTTGGAATGATGTAATAAAGTGGCAAGGAGCTAATGGCTAGGGTTAACATGATTCCGTATGTCATCTCATCCAAGTAAGGCCTGATATTTGGCTTTTGTATATAGTACACTTCAAGAAGTATAGACATATCTACCTTTTATCAAAATAGATTATTGTATATGCAATTATAGTTAAGAGAGTATGTTTTATTAGAGAGATGGTATGTCTGATCAAGCATTAAACAAGCCCCTGTCAACACTCGCTAAACAATTAGCGATGCTCTCCCCTGGTGCCCCTGAGATTAGCGATTCCAACCGGGATCTGGCTCATCGGAATGGCAGGCCTGGAGGAAATTCAATCAAAAATCCTTTTCGAAAAAGCTAACAGCGTAGGACGAATAACACAAAATGTCATTTTAGATGCAAACCTTCCCACCGTTCGTAAGCTGATCCACAATTCCTAAGCAGATGTACAACTTTGAAGTTGTTGCCCCGCACTAACTAGCTGCAGCGGGGTCGAAGCTATTTCCTAGCCTACTACGGAGTCATTGACATTATCGAAGCATTTCCAAACACTGAAGCACCAACAACGACAACAAATACATTGCAGCAGCTTGCAGCCGTCACTATCACTTCTCAACTCAATTTTCGTAATGGAGCTCTCGAGCAATATCTCGCCCAACTCCAATTGTCTCTCCCAAGACTCCAACGAGCCCACTCTCTCCTCCTCCTCCCCATCCGTTTTCCACCCCTTCCCCCTCCTCCCCACCGAACTCCGCCTCAAAATCTGGTCTTTCTACCACCAGTCCACACCCCCAAAAAAGCTCCGATTCAGCTATCGAAACAGCGACACCCGCCAGCCAGCCCGCGTTCTCGAAGGCTGCTTCTCGTCCCACGGGCACTCCAGCCCTCGCAACGACATCCCCACAATCCTGCACATCTGCCACGAATCGCGAAACTTCGGGCTAGACTACTACTCCGTGGGGTTTGAGGTGCCTCAGCTTCCAGAATTGGCTGCAAAGGGTGTGCACAAGGCGTTTGAAGAGTGTTCTTATGAGGATGCGGTGGGGAGGGAGGGGAGGGGTGTGTTTTGGAATAAGGAGAAGGATGTCATGTGCATTGATGGGTATTGGTTGGATGATAATCTGAAGGCGGTTTTTTGGGCGGGGAAGAGTGATGTGAAGTTTCCGGGGGTGAGGTGGGTGGTGTTCGATGAGAATACGTCGGTTCAGTATGTGCAGGACAAGGCGATTGGGTGGGTGGGCATTGAGATGGTGTTTTTGGTCAGGTGGGATTTGGGGATGGGCAGTAGATATGGGGCGTGGCAACCAAGGTTGGAATGGGAGAAGATGTTTAAGGAGGGCAGCGGCAAGCCCGAATTAAGGGTTGTGCGCTCGTGGAAGGATGTTTTGGAATTCTTGCACGAGAAGGAACTTTGGTGATTACTTTTACACCTGGGGATACGCTTCATAGCCAGTAGTTACAAGGCGGTCAAAGCTGCTTGGGATTGATGGTGATGCTGAAGGAAGTCGGGTATGGTGAGCATTGAATTGATTTACGAAGCATGGAATGTCCAAATATTCGAAGACTATGAGCTTCTCATCATAGACTTTGAAAAAACGCTGAAAGCTCATCTCCGGTCTTATCAGCAGCAAGGAAACAAAAGCACATAAGAGATTTTGATCAACATGCTCCTCATACTAATCCATTCTGATCAAGTGTCGATAAAAATTAAACAGGAAATAAAACATCTACAAATTGTATAGCCAATAATTGCATAGCCAACAAGTTCTAAAAGAGTTCTCAAGAGTGCAAAAGAGAAACGCAAAGCCAATGGCCAAATGAAGGTATGAATTCATTCAATACCGCAGAACGTCGAGGAAGTTGCAAGGCGAATGCAGTCTTGTTGGCAGGTTGTACACTCGACTGTAATGTATCTAGCTGTGACATTGTCTCGCTTTCAGAATAAGGTGGGGTTCCAAATGGATGCGGCTGGCAAGATAGAAAGGTATCTTTGTCAGACCTAGTGGGCTACTCTGAATGAAGCCGTGTTTTCGTTTGCACTCGTTTATCGTCCCAGCAGCCGCCGCCCTGGGTACGAAAAGAATTGAGACAAAACTTATAGTAGTTCTTTGTGGGTTGTTGCACTTGTGTTCCTGATACGATAGGTTCCGGGCCTGTTGCATGTAGCACCGACGTTGTTGTGGAGGCTCCACAGGAAGGTTGCTCGGTACGAAAGTAGGTCGTTAAGGCTATGAAGCCTCCATGGCGGCTGCGTCGATAAGAATTTGGTATCGACGGGAGTAGGTGACTTGGTTGTCTTTAGGACAATAGTCTGATTACGAAAGTAGGTTGGCTGATGCTATGGTGTTCCATAGGAGGGTTATCTCGGTTCGAAAGCTGCATCGACATGGTTGTGTGTCTCCATGGGATGGCAATCGATATAAAGATCGGAGTTCGGTTCGGATTAATTGGTGATGAATATTTCGATATTTCGGTGCTGCTGCCGTGTTGGTGGTTCTGGTATGAATGCTACGTCTCCACAGCTATGATTCATGGAGTTCGTCCTTTCACACACAATCGCCAGCCATTCTAATTGGTAGTCGAGTTGATTTTTCGTCGCTGAGAATATCCCTCGAGACATACATGAGGACGACGGCTGACATGGCGACATCGTTCTTCATTGAAAGAGAGGGAAAAAACAGATGAGTGTAGCCGTTGGGCAGGATGACGGCCACGGCATTTTGCCAGTGCCCGCAGGTGCTGATTTAGTTCGACAACTGCTTCAGAGGAAGAGGAAGTGAAGTTGGGGTTAATGGATAGCTGAGAATTTCAAGTTGAAAGACAGTGTAGACAAAAGTGGCAAGAGGCGATCACAAGAGGTCTTATCTTCTGGAAGTAATGCGAGCAATGCAACACATCACAGATGCAAGAGACATCGTAAAGGGACCAACGAAAGGATCGATCCGCAAGGGTCTAGCAGAAGGGGCCCCAAAGAGGGTTCCGCATCGTGGCGTGAGCCTGGATGCAGATCTCGTGGTATGTGGAAATGTCGGTGGAGGGTTGCTTGAGTGTGACCACGCGTTGGTCTTCGGCAGTTGGACAGTGCCGTGCATGCAAGATTCTCTGGAAGTGGAAGTCAGAGGCGTTGTGCGGAAAAATCAGGGAGATGGCTTACAGTCGAGGCATTCCCTGATTTTGACTCTTGCAGTAACGGTAGAGGCATGTCCCAGGATTTGAGGTCTCAATTTGAGCTTCAAGACGTCTGAAAAGGTGCTTTTGTGGTCTAGAGTTGCTTATCAACATGGTTTGTGTCTGAATTCGATAACAAGGGTGGAGACTGGTGGGTGTATGTGATGACAAAAGGAAACTGGTTTGGATAGCAGCGCAGAAGTAGCCAACGTGTCGCCGTCCTAGCCAAAGGACTTTCAAGACTGGCTCGTATGAACGTTGCTAATGAGTATTCAGCATTTGGAATTAGCGTCGGGGGGACAGCTTTCATGCATGCATGAAAAGGAGGATTGCGAGCGAGAAAAGTATAACGAATTCTCACCTTATTGAGGACTCCAATGGTTTGGCATGATGCTCGGCCCATAGGGACAAGTGTTCAAGATTGCCACCGGTCTGGAGGGATGATGTGCTAGACATATCCCGGGAAATTGATCTTGCGGCGGTATTGCCCCTGACAGATTCGTGTTTTCCATCTGGTGTCGATCCACATCGGCGTACTCGAGATTATGGTCGAATCTGAAATCGTCGTAACGGGACTTGAGTAGAGCGGCTTCCCAACACCTGAGGAAGAACCTGTCCTCGCGTCTACGAGGTGCAAGATCTCCAAACAGGAACATTAGATCGAATGTGCTAGCGAGATAACGCTGCAGCATAGCTCTGATATGGACGGCTTCGAAATCAGGCTGTTTGTACACATTGTGAAATGCCCTGAAAGCGCCGAGGACATCTTCCAGAGCAGACACGACCATATGCCGAGCTGAAGAGAAAGGATGTGGGAAAGAAGTCCGGCGCCAAGTGTGATGTCGCAATACGTAGGCTTTCATGATAGCAGGACGCAGCTCCATAGCAACTGCTTCGCACAAGTGTTCCAGATTCTCGTTCTGGGCGTTTCGATGAACCCAGTCGAGTTGACGAAGATGCCAATGTTCAAATTCGGAGGGATTCATGCAACGATTCAAGCTACGTATAAGTTCCATGCTTGAACAGTCTAAGGGGACCGCCATTTTCTTATCGTTGGTCTGGTCCTCGACAACATTTTCGAGAATATTGATTGCATTTGACAATGAAGACATGTCTTCTCTAGTCAGCATACTATGGCAAGGTAGGGTTTTCACTTACTTGGGCTTTGACACGTCTAATAACGTGTCTAGGGTTTGAGAAGAATGAAATGAACATATCCTTCTTTTCGTCCGACACCGAAGGAGCAACTACAAATACGCAGCTTGGCCATGTGATGGGATAAGGGAATTGCCTGAGCGGCTCAGTACTAGAACAGATGCCCCGTAACCAATCGATGCGTTCCCGACAGTATGGTTCAAGAAATCTAAATGCTTATTCGAAGTCACAAGCTGGAGTTCTGGGATATTTGTGGTGATTTAGAAGCCTCCCCTGAGTTAAAGAATTCCCCACGTTACCCAGGTCAGCAAGTATCCAGTGTGGATGACGGCTGTGGAATGTAAGGAGAGCCAAGTCTGAGCGCCTCCGCCTGGTGTTTCCGCAACAACCTTGCATGGTGTTTCACTGGTAAACCTTCCTCGACAGCCACGGAACCCACCAACCGGGTTGACTCTCACGCCAGGGCAGATCCCCGCCCTTTGTGGAAATCGATATTGTTAGCTGCATGTTCTTCAAATCAAGCCTGGCCACACACCGGCCACTTGGTGGGAATGGAGGGTTCTTGCACATGAGAGAGCTCGTTCATTGACTAATCATCTCGCCATCTCAAGAGAGCCCTCAGCTGACTTTCCAAGACTGTCTTGCTCAGAAACTGTTCTTTCTGGCGAGGTTGAGGCGATGTGGATCAGCTCTATGCAGGCATCGAAAGAGACATCATTTTCAAGGAACGCTATCTGCGCTTAACTTGCACATATGAAGTTCTGTGGCTTGCAGCGACGGTCCGAGAACGGGTGTTGGTGTTTGGAGATTGGCCGGCGTTACGGTGGAAGTTCTTGTGACACCTCAAAAGGCTGAAGAAACAGGATACTCAGCAGGAAGGCTACCTTGCGCAGCAGACTCACCACTGTCACATACCCCTAATGGCGATGTGATTGGCTGCGAAGAAAAAGAATTCTGGAGCACAGAGCGCAGTGGCGCAATGTGGAATGGGGGTGAACCGGGTAATGGGAAAGGTAAGGATTTAAGACTTGATGCGACCATAGACTTGGGAGGGATCTCTCTGGGCAGCCTCTTGAGGAGAAAGGATTGAAGCAGGAAAGGGGGTGTGTGGGGATGTGCAGAACGAGAATCGCTTGTAGTGCACAACTTTGTGCTCGCTTACTAGGCTAAGCTTAAAAAAGGAGCAGGTATCTATGGAACACAGGTCATCACTAAGAAGAAAAAAATTAATTATCAACCCAGAATCACTCCAAAACAAAATCACAAAACGCACTACAGAACGTAGTATAAATTGCAGCACTCCAAGTGGGACTCGAACCCACAGCCTCGAGATTAGAAGTCTCGCGCGCTACCATTGCGCCACTGAGCCAGTTGTTAGTTGGGAAGGAAAATTGGGGTACAGGGTGGTCCTTACTTGGAGCTTTTCAATGGTCGAGAATGCAACCATTTAGCCGAAATTTGCCTTATTTCAATATATACGAGTCAGTGGTCAAACTCGCTTAAACTTATGCGGAGTCACATGTTAAAGTGGGTCTGGACCCTAATCATTGGCTTTTCCAGGCCAACCTCTAGTCACAGGTTGTATTTGCAAATGGCCTTTATTACAGGCCTTGGAGTTCTTGTTTTCCACACATCGTTGAGGATTTCGTCTTTGCAGAGTTTCTTGTTACATTATAATCTTGGTGTCTTCACCACTTGCTACGAGACATCTGAATAGGTGTATGTAAATGTTGTTTGAGAGAAGTTCACTTTGAAAGGAATTGAATTCAGGGTAGTTTTGATTGAGTCGATTGAGTCGATTATGTTTGAGTAAGATGAATATCAGCTCGAGATTTACCTAACCAAGGTAAGCCTCGTTGTTGAAGAACTTCTTGACATTGGGTTGGTTTGGCACTGCATCCACCAACTGAATTATCCTTGGATAGCCTTGCTACCCCTTCCGACCATCTTGAATGAGGCTTTCATCGTGACACAACTGGAAAAGAACCAAGTCTGCATAGGTGATCTCGCTTCTGATGACATAGGGTCTGTTCTTAGAGAGTTCCGAGCCCTACAAGTGTGTTTCGATAGCCTTCAAGAATCGATTGTGTCAGTTGGTATCACGTGTGTGGCTCCCCCTTGTTCTCCCCCTTGAGACTAGCTCCGATCGACGGCATAAGGCATCTCTTTGTTCGGCCTCTCTTAGTTCTTTAGACATCAGAATCTAAATCATCATTACCCTCAAATCTGACTTATCCTATGATTTACTTGACTTCGGAACGCAACCGACAGATTGCGATCACCCTCTTAATGCTTTGGATAAATCCACCTTCTGGTTGTCAGAGAAAAAGCTGCAATGAAAAGCGTACGCCCTGCGCCCAGTTAACTTGTTCCCTCTGTTCTACCAGCATACTGAAAATCAACAACAATATCGCAGATTGCATCAGCCCAGTATTTCTCATCCTCTGTCTTGCCAACATATGCACCTAATTGCCTTCCCCAATGCCGGATAATTGCATAGCTCTGGGTAAGAATCTTTCCACCAGGCATCTCAATGATGGGAATATTGCCGGTTGGATTCATTCCTGCAACGGGACCCTTTCGCTTGTGTTCTGGCCATTCGTCGAAAGTGTATCGGATATCTTCGTATGCTGCGCCTACATCCTGTGGGGAGTTTCAGCTCAAACTTTTCAATTTCTTTCTTGATCTTAAGCTTACACTTAGAAGAAGACGAATAACATGGCCACGTCCACGGGATTGAAAGTCAAAGTAGTGGAGGAAAGGAACACCACCGATGGCTTAGTTGGTAGCGCCCTCGGTGCCGTAGTTCAACGTGTGAGGCATGTTTGAAATGACTTTACTTCAGACTTGGAAAACACAAAGTACGTATTGGAATAAACGCCTATGAAACTTAATGGCAGTCCACTTAGTTTATATATAGAGAGCAGTTGAGATTCAACAAGTTCAAGACAGAAATGACGTTCTAAGAGCGTTTAGTGTTGGAACGGTCTGGATCTCGAAGCCGGACCACAGGAACTTCTTCCTGACCCGCACTCTGCATTTGGTATCCCTCAGTTCAACCACGTTCAGGGTGACTTCTACCGGCTGAAGGGCAGCAGCTTGTCGACCTCTAGATTCACGCAATGCCGCTGAAATGAACAAAACAAAAGATGAATCTGAAGGAGACTTCTAAAGAATTCCAAACTCATAAGAAGATGTCAAACTTAATCTTAGTATCAGATAAGAACATCTTGCAGCAATGTGCGCTGATTCAATCGTCATTGAATGGGATTCTTCAGAGCGCTTTAATCATCCCCGTTCGTTGAGATGAAAGATGAAAGACGGAAATCGGTGGGCCCAGTTTGTATCACGTGCCCCGGCGCTAAGGCGGATTGGGAGAGCTTCGATCCAAAATATTCGCGGAAGTCCACTGTTGCAGGAACAATCGTCTCTCTGCTACCTTCTCAACGCCTGTCTTTTCTGCACATGTCAACTCGGAACGGCACTTCAGTGACTCGTTCGGAGTAATTGACTTCGACTCCTTACCACCTCCCCCCCGATGGCCTTCCTCCAACCCACCATGGCCGAACCTCAATCGACTCGAGCTCCGCAAAGCTCTACGACTCCAGCTGCAGAGTCTGCGTTCTTCTCACCACGGTCACAGCGTCAATTGGGCCTCTTCGCTGCAGGAGTTGGTTTCTTTGCGCTATCTACAGCCATCACACGACGCTCCATCGTACGGCGTTACAAAGCAACGGTCCCAAAATTCTACCAACCGAGCAACCGGCCCAGTGGAAACATCAATGGGGCTATGGAGGCCTTTGAAGCTCTCAATATTGCTACAGTGAATGTGTTCAGTGTGGGCATAATGGTTACAGGAGGATTGTTGTGGGCATTCGATATTGCATCATTAGATGACATGAGGTCGAAGGTCCGGACAAATTTGGGAGTAGATCCTATACGGACAGATAAGGATGCGGAAGATGAGATTGAGGAATGGTTTGCTTCTGTGCTTGCCAGGAAGGAGTTCAAGGCTCTTCGAGGAGACAAGGGGATCAAGACAAAAGGCGATGAGGACGAGAAGAAATCATAAGCTCATTTACTGGATTTCACCGCTTGCAGAATCCAATATGTGTAGATGGAGAGATATGATCTATGGAAGTGTCTCCGGCAACCGTTATTGCAGGTAACGATCCGCAAGACAGCACGATCTTGGGTGTGGGAAACCGGGAAGGCTAGGAAAGCCACAACTACTCTCTGCTCATGCATCTAGGAGGTTTGAGAAGGCGGGCTCCGTCTTCGCGGACGCTGTATTAAATGCAGGCATACTTTATGAAGCGATGGAAGAAATGTACAACACCTGATCCGATCTCCAGATTGCTTTCAACGTCTTGGAGATCGTGGATACCAAATATGGGTTATTTCCGAAAGCAGGAGGCCATGCATGAGCATTTGGACGAAAGAGCCAGTTAGCGGCAGCCATCCTAACATTCTTGCGTTTCACCAAAACAGTCCACCACTCGCAAAACTTACTTGCTTTTGAGAAGTCTCAGACTCCCTGCGAGAACACGCTTTTTTTTCTTTTGTGGCGGTCAGCAGAGCGCTCATCGTCTGGGCAAGTGTCATTGTTGGTTTCCCACGCAAGGGTCTCAGGCTTTGGTCCTATTGGTGCAACCAAATTCCTGCTTCGCAAGGCCGAACCGGTTTGTCGGGACCTAAAGGAAAAGAAATCGCCAATTACACAGGACCGTTTTTCTGTCACATTGTGATCAATGCGGCGCTGTCTGTCCCTCCGATAAGCGTGGGGTTGCTTCCTTGGACCCATCTGCCTGGATTGTTGTAGACCTTTACCAATCTCTAGATGCAACTACCCGCATCATCCGCATGCTTTTGTGATGGGTTCCAACCAAGTGGATATTCTAGATTGCAAAGTTAGAGTTCGGAAATATGTCCTCATCTCCTGCCCGACCCGATGGAAGCAGAAGGGCGAGCGAGTTGTGGTTCAGTCACCCATGCTGAATATTCTAAAGACCGTCTCCAAAGTCCCCGTCAAACGATACAATGGCGAAGAGCAGAATTCCGTGTGTTTTATCCCGAAACAGGATATTGAAAAGGACGTAAACAGTATCTATGAGAAGGCGAAAGTCAGCACAACGGAATCGTGGGTCGATGCTCATGGTGTGGCCATGTTTGATAACACGCTGGGTGATGGTTTCACGTACCGTCGAGGGGACCGGTTCTGGATCTGTATCGGTACGAAAACGGGTTTTAACAACGTCGTTCCTGTTATAAATCTAAGTTCACAAACCTTTGAGGAGGGTAACATTCGGATTGACCAAGTTTGTTGGTTTCCGAAGATTCAAGGCCCAAATGTGAGTCTTCTCGGATGAATCCCCGAGTTTCCAACTAACAAATTTTGAAGGGAGAATTATGGACGCTCGGAGGGGAAACTCGTCAGCTCAAGCTGTCCGGCAGAAAGAACTATTCTTATCTGTCTTTCGCTATATGTCAATTACTTGATGGCACTGCTCCAACCACTGAGATTGTCCCGATGCCTGCGAAGGATATCAAAATGGAAACAAGACGACAGCTCTCCATTGCTGAGTCGAGGTCCTTATTCATGGAAAGACTGCAGTGTATGGGAGGAGCCGCTTCAGATAAGGCTTTTCAGACAGGCGAATTCAGAAGTCGGTCTCAGTCTCCTGCACCGCACGATCGCACCTCGCCTTTTTTACCCACTCCGCCCGCATCACCAGACCAAGACCTTCTGCACCGCGGTCAGCATTCAAAGAAACGCTCAGCTATAGGTCAGAACCAATTTCGCCCTCTTCCCCAACCATGGCGGGGAATCTTCGAGCTGAGCGGACAGACAAACGGCAGATATGTTCTGAGAAACAGCTTCATTCATTCCCGAGAGTCACCACAAACACGGGTGAGGCGATGGCTACCTTCTGTACTTTCTATGGACATTTATTCCGATGATGAAGACAGTGAGATGAATGATGGATTTTCGACTGACTACAGCACCCGAGAACCATCACCGGCACTATTATCAACAAACCCCAAACACCAGAGAGTTGTCCGCCATGACCTACACGACACCGATATCTCCGGACTCTACAGTCATGAGCTCCCCGGACTCGAAGGCCCCGATCTCTTGACTGCCGCCCTACTTATGGGTTGTTACCGTAGCAAAGAGCACGACGGGCCCCTCGTCTCAAGCAAGGCCGACGATGAGAATGCGGATCTCCATGATGATGATCCGAACATCTACCTTGATTCCGAATCACCTCGTGAGGCGTGGGAAGCAAGCAGGCGGGCAGAGAATCCTAGGTTCACTGCCTTGTGCAGCAACAAAGACCCGCAATGTCCCTATACCACTCTCTCTACAAGGATGCACTACCATTGCCCAGAAGAAAAGTGCAGGCTCTCGAAACCCACCTCCCCCACTGATCCCTCCGCATCCGCCTCTGGTGTCCCGGGACTCGAGAACTCTTTAGACGAGTACGATCCAAATCACATTCACTGCGTCTCCCGTCTCGGGCCTTTCCCGGATAGTGCCGGCGAATGCCACCTCCAAAGCTCATTGTATAAATACCCGGACCACAAGTGCTGCTACTGGAAAGACGAGTTTGTAGACGGGATGACGAGTCGAGGCAAGCGCGCGTACGAGAAGAGGAAGCTCGAGGAGGCGAAGCGCAAACACATGCGGATCCTTGATCGCAGTGGCGAAATCGCAGTGAGTTTAGGTCAGGGTCAGATGGTGGGGATTCGGGACTGTGAAAGGCTGGGAGGTTTGGGAGAGGCAGGCAGGGGCTTGCTTGGGGAATTGGAGAGTGGTGGCTTGGATGGCGAGGTTGCGACGATGGGGGAGGTGATTGGTGGGATGAGGGATGAGTTGGAGGCGATGAATAATGGTTCTGATGATCACTTTGGCTTCTGAGTCTGTTTGAATTGAGCAAGGTGTTCGGTGCTTTTGTTTCGGTGCTGTGGGTAGTGTTTGAGGTGTGTTAAGCACGGAATAATACTAGAAGTTCTATCATCAAAAGGAGATGTGAGGTTCAAAATGTATCCCGTATCAATAATTCAAGTCAGCCAGTTAGTAATTCTGGTTCTCGTCTCGCCGAAAATGAGATCAAAACTTTCCCTTGCAAGTTGTATCACGTTGGGACAAGAAAACCTCCCATGTATTGCATTGAAGAAACGAAGTTTAGCATAAATCTCGTCTTAGTCATGAAAGCAAGATAGTTGGTACTCTCTTGTTCTTGTCTCGACTCAATTCTCCTCACAATTGAGATCAAAATAATCTCTCGTATGATATCACGCTTCACTTCACTTTAGTCCCATAACATCGATGTAATGACTTGTTTGGCCTGCTTATTCAAGAGCAGACTACCTTCAGATCATTATTCTACCCCTATAAAAAGCCTCCCATATGAATTCTGTCCTTCTCTTTCATGATGCAAATTTCGTCCTTCTATCAACAATTCCCATTGACGATGCCACCCTATGCCACGTATCAAATGCACCACTTTACAATGCCATCACATTATGCAAGATTCTCTTTCTCTTTCACCCCACACCTGGAGACGGATACTCCATTCCTATTGACCCACTCTCCTCAAAACTCCCACGGCGTCCCCAATTCCTCGGCTGCCTCTTTAGAAACGCGCCTACTGCGCCAAGATACCCTTCATGCCGTAGGAAATACGCCTTCTTCTCGCCGTTACTCCAGAACTTGATTGCGTATGATAGGGTGTTCATCGTCTGGCGGTGGCCGCGGATGAAAGATCCGCCGAAATAGATAGTGCTGAGCGAGTGCTTTTCAGATTGTAAGTAGGCGATTTGCCCAATGTTGTTCGAGATTGCGTAGAGCAGGGAGCGAGAGATGTCTGGGGCGGAGAAGGGCGGTGCTGTTGTTGTGGTTTCTGGAGAGCGAGAAGTAGATAGGGTGTCGACTTGAGGGGGTGGTGAAGATGACAGTCCCGATTGCGACTCAGAATCCCCGTTCGTTAATCCACCACTGTCTTCTGCTTCGCGCTCTGCCTCCCTTTTCATGCGAAATACTTTCCCGAACGAGCTGGCGATGGTACTGCTTTTCAGCCCAATCTTCCCATAGTCGGTCCCGTATATGTCTCCAACCAGCATATCGACCTTTGCATTGTCCCCACGTTCTGCCATTCCCAGCATCTCGTCAAATGTCCTCGAGCCGGTGAGCAAGGAGAGAAGGCCCCAGAGTGTGCCACCTCCGAGAGAAGTACCGCCTACTCGTTGATATGCCCGTGGCCCGGATACTTTGATCATAGACACGCCGGACCCGATGTTAACAAGAAGGTAGGGGTATATATCTGAGCGTGGCTCTTCAAAGTGCATTGGGTCTGTTTCACTGTATGTAAAGACTTCTCGAGGGATCTCAGTGATGAAAAAATCGAGGCCTGTAATATCCGTAAATTAATTATTTTATTAGGGAGGGCAGAGCTATTTGACATACCGATTATCAAACATTCCATCTCATCTTCCCTGAGTACATCTACACCGAGCGCCTCGTGGATCTTGTCATAGTACTTGTATGCCCCGCCTCCCGTCGCCATGACACACAATTCGCCGGGTCTCGAGCCATTGAGCCTCTGCTGCTTAATTTTCAACTGCTTCATAAACTCTACGCAGTCGTCTATTCTGTCTGTCTCGAAGTTCATGAAATTCAGACGGCCACCCGGTTCGCGAGACTTGGGTTCTCTGGAGAAGTAGACGAGCTTGGCCAGGGACCCTCCAATCTGCCATTGGAATCAGAATGGACATTCTCAAGGGAATCAAGAGAGAACCTACGTCTACGGCAATATGGCTAACAACCGCAGTGTGGTTCGGCAGCCTGATATCCTTCGTGTCATGGCTGCCCCCATTTGTGTAGCCATTGCTGTGCGTCGGTGAACCCGAATCCTGATCAACAATGAATGCCCCAGTCACATTTATCTTTACAGATCCAGGATGTATGATTGTGCTGTCTATTTCCGCAGTATTTGTTCGCATGCGGAGGGGCTTCGAGCTAGAGGAGGGGTCTGGGCTAGTCGGCGCATCGTTGCTCTGCACGCGGGAGAGCCTGTCAGTCTGCTGTGCATCCGCAGACATGACGGATAGATGCTGGCGTGGGGGCCAGAGAGAGAGGAGGTCTAGAGAGACATCAATGGGCTGGGTTGGGCGAGGTGAGTCGTGAGTAATCTGGGCCGGAGACGGTCAGATTATTTTGGAGTTCGTCGCTGTGTTGCCGAGTGAAACTTTTCTTATCGATAGAGCATTGGCTCCCCTCGCCCGAGGTAGGTAGTTTGTGGACCTTGGTAAATACCCATCGCGGAACGTTACGATGTCGCGTTCCATCAGCTTGTCCAGCATTTCGAGGGAGGACGGGGTACGCAGTGTCCATGATTTCGTCCGACTGCTGACGGTGAGCGGCTGTGAGGGAGGACGAGGTTGTTGAGAGAGCGTTGAGGGAAGGTGGCTGGTAAAGGTGCTGTGAGAGGTGAGAGGTGAGACCGCATCCGAGAACAATTTCAATCTACGCATTCCTACGTTCATCCTTGCCCGTCATTGCATTACTTGTGTTACTTACTGCAACGTCCAAAAAGCCCAAGTAGTCTTGAGTGCGGACTTCGGACGTAGACAGTGTCGTGCGCGCCTTGGCTCCCCGCCGAGGCCTCGATTTCAAGTATCAAACATTCACTTTCCTTTTGCGCTTCACGCTTCGCGTTCTTGGCCAAGATAAGATAGCGAATGTGCCAAGAGCCAGCAGTATGTCACCGTCAAACATGGCGTGGCGATCTCTGAACAAAAGACGTGGGCAGCTTCATGCTACAAAACCCCAAGCATCCCAACCCCGCGGTCATCCAACAGAGCCAGTGGCCTCACACTCCATCTCTCCATGGGAATCGCAACCCCCCCGCGCTCCACTCTGCTCATCACTTCATCTCATATGCTTGCGCAGATGTCATTGTGCGAACAATGATCCTATAAAAAGATCTTATTCCTCCACTCAGTACGTTTCATGTTGCGATTAAGCTTCTATTCCGCCAATCCAACACGAACCGAGTTTCAAAGTCAGGTAGATCCCGGCCCTCCTATTTCGACTCACGTTACAACAAGGAAGGCTCTTGAGCAGGGCCAAGAGATCGACGCGGGATCTAGACGGCGGGATCCATTCAAGTACCCGTTGAGCCTCCCCCTCGCGATGGATCTCCAGCTCTTCTGGAAAGTCGGCTCCAATTTCTTGCTTTTACACGCTCCTTTCTCTTTGGGCGGGCCCTGAAATCATAAAATTTACTCTCCTTTGCGATATATACCCAGGAGAAGATTGATTCCTGCTTGCATCTACCCGAATCTCTTTTCCGTGGCTTCGATATGCGTCTGAAACATTTTGAGCAAACGACCTTCTCATGGCCAACGCGGCGAGCACAACGTTGTCTTAGCTTCGCAATTATATTTGCGTAAGTGATACATGCTTCTTGATGCTCGATCCCTTGCTCACAACTCCACAGCATCATCTTAATATTCGGCATCTATGAGCACCAAGCCTACCCGAGGAAAGCTGAACTTCAAGTCCATACTTTGAAAGCTGCGTATCACTACACATCGGCACCCGAAGACGGCAAGCCACGTCTCCCGTTCAAGAATACCAGCAAACGAAAGGCCAACGAGGAACCTTGGTTCTGGTACGACGAATAGTCCACGCAGCAACAGAGAGAGAGGCAACGTTAGACTGCTAAAGCAAAAATCCACGGAAGAATGCAACACTCGTTAGACTTCACTTGATAGATCTCGCCGTTGTGGTTAGAGGCACGGCGTACTTTGGATGGGCATTACTTGGAATTTGACCTGATGATATCCCTAGGCTTATAGGCCGCCTACTTGGTGCTGTTGCGCAGCACATATATTCTTGAACATACTTAGACTTTGGGAGGCTGAATATACGCTTGGAGAAAGCATTTATAGAAAAGGAGGTCGCGTGTCAGTTCGAATCCGTGGATACCTTTTATTCACCAAGTGTAATGCGGCATGCTTTCTCCCCGTGAGAGATACCCAGATCGGCCGTGTTCTCGAAATAGTCCCGGCAAAGTTGCCTGCAGATTCCAATCGCTTCTTACCTTATTCCTGTCTTGGAAAGATTTTCATCCGAACGTTTACCCTCCGTCTTTACAGTCGTCAAATTGCTGTTAATGCTTGGTATTGTCAACGCCATTTCCGGCTCTTCGTGTGAAACGAGCCGGTAGTAGGAAGTTTCCGTCTGGGATTTCAGGTCCCACAAACGTCCATAGGCTATTTGTAAACAGCCAAGCGCGAGGTCCGGAGTCCGGCAACACACATTTGGAATTGAATGGCATTCATCGGCCATACGCAACAACCCCTTTATGCTTTCTTTCTGTTCATCTACGCGAAGATTTCACCTTCTCTCTTCAGACCTGTTTCTTGGGGGTCAGGCCGCGGTTCTCGGCAGGCTATCTATAGTCATCCCAATATTGTTCCGTTTTACCCTCGAAATTATGTACTCTAAACCATCTGCGGCTAAATGATCTCTTATGTCACCACCATGGAACGTACCATACAGGTATCGTCTGTTCGAACTCTCGCTCCCTGAAAAGTCATTTGACAGAATGGAGCTAGAAGCCTCTGTGTCACTTCGGCCTGATCGGAAGAACATGCTGCCAAATAGCTGCCAGACAATATAGCAGCGCCAAATTCCCCGCAAAGCCTCCCATCTCTAGTGGGACCCACGACACGGCTTGTAGGCCACGTGGCCGGATCAAATAAACAGCACAAAAGCTCTCATTCCGCCCCACGGAGGAGTGCTCCACTTTTGGACAGGAACAAGACGAGGAAGAACGAGTTGGCTGCTTCGTATGCAAATTACGAACACCTACGGTCTTGGGACGCCGCGGACATCCAATTCTTATATCATTGTCTACCCTCCTTCCCCGGTATGGACTGGATAACGAGCCATTCAGTGTAGCTCAAACCTCGGGGTTTATACACGACCTACAAATTGCTTCGCTAGCAGTTTCAAATTCAGATCCTCCCCTCTTGCCGCTGAGCCGGAAGATCAATCGTTCAGACGACCCTCAGATTGTGATCAGGTTCTTCTACCGCAGCTGATCTATTGTTCACTACACACACTTCTTGTCCTCCAGTGTGCCGCGAAGGAAAGGTCAAGAAAGATGCGTTGGTCTCTTGGCATCACATGGGCAGCAGCAGCACTGGGCATCGGTTTGAAAATGTACCCCTCTCACCGAACTTCGTTGACACAGCCCCCAGCATCGCGAGCCCAGGCCGCCGATTCCAAAGTGTACCGTGATGCCGAGACGGGCTTCACATTCACAGAATACGCCGCCGAGTATGATATTGGGTCCAGCATCATGTTCCGCATTGCTCTACCAGAACCCGTCAATGTCACCAACTACGACGTCGTTCTCCAGGTAGTAGCGCCCAAAGATGTAGGGTGGGCTGGGTTGGCGTGGGGAGGGTCGATGCTGGACTGCCCCTTAACAGTGTCTTGGGCGAATGGCCAGACGTTGATAATATCATCTCGCTATGCCCCGTGAGTTTCGAGCAATCCCCCTTTCCTTAACCTCTTCAAATATTTTTCTCGGGCTGCAGCTAACTAACTGCTGCCAGCCAACACGCAATGCCACCTACTTACAGCGGCGCCTCCTACACAATCCTGAAGACTGGCACGCATGTGAATAGCACGCACTGGCAATTCACGGCCAAGTGTACCGGCTGCGCCTACTTCTCGACCGGCGGCTCCACCAAAACGCAATTATCGCCAACAGGCGTCAACCGCCTCGCGTGGGCAGCAGCAACCGGGGGCGTCAAGCCGTCAAATCCGTCTTCCAATACATCGACACTGAATGTGCATGATGTATACAATTACTGGTCACACGATTTTTCACAAGCGGGGAACTCGAATTTTGGGTCGTTAGTATCCAAGGATGCGGGGAAGTAATGAGTTGGAAGAAGTGAGAAGAAAGGGGAAAGAAGGAACTGTAAGATGATGCCGTGATGAAGCTAAAGTTAAGCGAAACGTAGAATATATGCATTTTTCAGTTACTATTTGAGAAGGGACCAGTGATGAGTCTATTTCCACATTCGTATGCATCTTAGCCTTTCCCGGTGATACCTTATTTGATGTCACGCATGCTGGACTATCAATGTGGGGCCAGGTTCTATTGGTCGGGAGGCTAATTCAAAGTCGGGTCAACATGGGTATGCAATTTACAGGGAATCATTACTGGAATTCAAGAGATAGACTAGCTAGCTACAGTGAATACGTGTAAAACTACAACCCAAGACCGGGTCGCTGCAGAAAAAGGTAGTATACGTACAAGTACGACCAACAGGGTGGCTAACGAATGTCAAGGAAAACCGCCTCAAAATAACTCTCTTTCTGATTCTGGTTGGTGATATGAGCCCCACTTCGCGGCGGCTCCGAGTCTGTCTTAACTTGAATGCGGATAGCACTTTTCTCCCTACTTCCGAAAAACCGAGACGCGTGGTGGGTGGGTGGATAGTAAAAGGTCACTTCTATAAGTTGATAGGCAAGGAAATTTGAAGCAGCAAAGCAAGAAAGAGCAAGGCTCTTATGCCTTGACGGCCTTGTCGCCTAGTGGAAGTGCCTTGATCCCTAAAGCCGTTCACGTTAGCAGTATTCTGTGTTGTGCTGGAGGGACGCGGTTGAGACTTACATCCGTCAACTGTCTCTGGTGCCATTTGTGCCTTGGTGCATGCGTTGTACTCAGCATCTGTCTGTTTGTGGATGCCTGCCTTGGGGCAGTCGGCGTTGAGGTTGCAGTTGTTGTCCATAGCCGCTTGGAGAGTATTTCCCTGCCAGCCGAAAACATAATCACCATGTGCAGCAGGGCCACTGTGGAAAAGATTAGCAGACATGTCAAGTCATAAAAGAGTCAAGACTGCTCACCCAATGTCCATGCTGTACACGAATGGGGCCGTGCCATCTGCGGGCCACAAGCTCTTGTCTGCGAAATTTGTGACGTTCCACATAACCTCGTACATGATTTGAGGAACCTTGACTGGGAAAGCTGAAGGGCAAGCACCACCACCGCTGGCATAGCCTCCTGAGTAAGCAACGTGGGACTGATGATCTGGCGAGTCGAGGTTCTTGCCGTCCCAGCATCTAAGTCACGTGTAAGTCAGTCATGCTTGGATCGTTGGAAAATGTGTGCAGCCTACGTTGGGAAGATAATCGTTTGACGGATCATCTTGCACTTGGGATCCGCAGGAATGTCAACGGTGTCACTACCAGAGCAAGGTGCGCCCCCCACAAAGGGGGTGTCGGATGTGCCTGTCCAGCAACGATTGCAGATTGCCTGCTTGTTCACCTTGGAATCCACTGTGTTCGCAGCGTTTCCGGCAATCATACGGAAACCCTAACTCGATCAATACAAGTCTCCCCAGCATCTCATGAGAATCACTTACGGGCTTGAATGCCGTAACCTTGCCGCTGGGAATATAGTAAACATCGAGGCCACCTTTGTTGTCAAGCTGTCCTTGAGGTCCTCCATTTCCGGTTTGTGGTACGCGAATATATGAGCCATTCTTGTGGTGGAAGAACATAACTGCAGTCCAGTAGTTTGAAAAGTCTTCCTTGAATGAGCAAGATGTGCAGGTAGACAAGCTGGGGAGGTCGTGGTTCGCCGGATCCATGGTCAGGTTAAATGAATTGCCTCCAACGATCTGATGAAGATGCGCAGCGTATGGTATTCCTGGTTGAACAATAGGATCAACACGGTCGACGACCAGCTGTGAGCACGCAAAACGAAGCATGTTCCCTTGTGCGGCTACATGGTGCGCTAGCAGCGCGATCGTGGTGAGGTAGGCCAACATGGTGATGGACAGAACTCGTCGTATTTTCGATTATCGATATCCGAGACAGGAAAAGAAGGGACGAAGAGGAATGAAAGGAGAATGGTGTGACATCCTTATAAGTTTTCTGTAAACAACTTCGCTCATGGGGTGCTGGGTAGTTACAGTGCCGGTGGGAGTGATTGCCGAAGATGGAAGACTTTGGTAGTTAATCTCCTCTCTGGGGTACAATATAATGATTGGACGAGGCCCGCTCAAGCCTTGATTCGTCTTGATTGTAGCGCTCTCGAAGGAACTGCCGCCGCGTCAAGAGATGGACGTTCGTTTAATGAAGTTATATTCCGGCCCAGAGGAAACAAACGTGATAGGGGGTTGGATTTAGACGGGCTAATAGGCAGTTGTGTTTACTACGCTCGCCCCTTGGCCGGTACTGATTAACCGAAGAGGATTAAGAGGATTAAGAGGATTACAGTGCTGATGCTGTGTGGGGAGAGCGGGTAAAACGCGGGGTCCCCACTATGGGCCACGTGTTGGCGAGGGTTTGGAAGGACAGGGGCCAGTCGCCACCCCTGAACGTGGCAGGTCACGTTATATTTTGGTTCCGCCCCTCTTGCAGGAAGAAAGAAATGTTTCCCAGCCTGGTCAAGTGTCATCCACCATTTCCCACTTTTTTCATCTGGAAGCTTCTAGTGAAAACTTCTGCATAGCCTGATAGCAGCAGCGGTACGCCCCAGGCTTCACTTGATCCTATCTATATCGTGGCATCCTTGAAGCCCCTCCCCGCTCGCTTTCTCTGTGATGTCTCAACCCGTGCGTCATTTCGTCCCACATGCCATTTCATCTATCCCAAAGAATCTCATATGTCCCTTGTCTGAAAGTATGAAGTGGCCGTTCTAGAAGGTGATACCGATAGTACTACTGCAATGCAGAAGAAGTCGCGCGTGGCAAACTATTGCTAGGATACGCGGGTCGCCATCACACCAAGTCAGCATGCTCTTCATCAATTTTGATGTCATGGCTCTTGTGTCACCGCTGACGGAAAATCATGCCAGGTGACTGCAGGTCCTCTGCGTTTCAAGCAGGAACGCCGCACTGACACACGGCATTCGCCAGCGTGGGCAAGGATGGCTCTCCTTTGAATAGAAATGCTCGGGGTGGAAAGGGCCAGATTGGCTAGATTGGTGGGGCTGCGGTCTGAGGCTCAGATTCGGGGCATGCTATTCGACCATGGTCAAACACCTGCCAATACAAACTCAAGCACAGAGAATGACATACGATCCTCATGACTCCAAGAACGAGTTTATTACAGGTGGCTTTTCTGCGAATGCCGCGGCGGTGCTGACTACATAAAATGTATCTCTGGGGCACGGCTTGGGAGGTTCTCTTTCTAACTCTGCATGCGAGTTCACTATGAACAAGCCAGGAGACCCCGGCCCGATTATCCAACAATCCCTCTATTCTGGGGAACCCAGAAGTCTCTCGTATTCTCTAGGGCTTTCTTATCACATCCCGGAATCTGCCAGCTGGGGATATTGCCACTGAGCGCGCGAGAATGTGCTCTCACGTGACGAAGTAGGATGAGCCTAATCTCCACATGGGTACTGATGGTATTTGAAATCATCGGAGGTATCCCCACTCCTGGGTAGTTGCATAAGAGCTAGTGATACGCGATGAAAGTGCAACAGGATTCTGTTCTTGTAGGGAGACTTTCACCTCAAGGGTCTGAACTTGGTTGATAGATCGCAGTAAAAGCAGTTGTTGAAAGTGTATTGGAAGTGCACTGCACAAATTTCATAAGCAACTGTCAAAAAATATTCCGAGGCTCTGGCGTGCTACTTCCTCGTCCCAAGTAACAGTACATATTATTATTGGACACCCATGTGTAGCCAATTGTTTTCAATACCTGAGGTGAACCATTGGACTTTCGAGGCAGGGACAGCTGCGATTGCTCGCAAGAAGCAGAAAGAAACGATGAGGTACATAACAAACAAACAGATCGGCCCTTTGAATCTCGAATGCTTGAAGCTGCAGAATCAAACATGCTAGAATGCCCTCTCCATTTAGGCACCAGCACAGAACATCGATTTCGATACAACGCCAAGACAACGTGGAAGCAGATACATGGCGCTGGCTCACTTGATGCCAGGGCTCAATCGTTCCTTGCTGCTAAATGCCGCAGGCTGATCTGTAGTTGTGCCTTTGAATTGTCATCCGCTGTCACTATCGCCTCGCGCACGCATGTGTCTTGGCGTTCGAAATGGATGCAGAGCTCGAATTCGGCGGCAGTCGCGGATCTGTACAGCATCCCCCGAGCAGTATCGTCGGAAGTATATAGCTCCACGTAGTGGTAGCAAGTCCGTCTGCATCTTTCACTGCTACTTGGCTCATTCCTCTTGCCATCGCAGGCTTCCTGAAGAATCTATCGTGATTTCTACAACAAACCCACTATGTGCGTCAGGATCTTTGATTGTGCTCGGTCTTAGAGCCACGGAGACCGAGCGAATGGACTTATAATCCTTGGAACCCAGATTCTTGGAGACTCTATCTTTATGCCGCATGATGGGTGGCCGTTTTATAAGAGCGTCATAATCCGAATAAATCCATGGGCTTGAATAGTAGACCATTTCGATATTAGGTTTTTCGGCGGCGTCTCTCTCAGCTTGGATATTTCTCCATCGATCCAGGAGGACAGGGAAGTGGTTGAAAACCATGAGTCGAACTGCTGGACGACCTTTGATGATATCGAGTACGACTGCAAACATCTCCGCGTCCTGGTTTTCATAGACAATGCGGCCTCCGCTACCACTGTCCCAAAACAAATTCAACTTCGTTTTCTTGCTGGAGTTAAAAATTTCTATCCAATGGCTCTCAAAGTATTTCAGATAGACTTGCCGCGCCCAAAACCCCTATTCCACAGCTGATTCGTCTCGAAACGAGAAAGTGAGCCTCTGAGCGCTGCTGCTGAAGTCTTCGGATACTGCCGAGTAGATGTCGCCCTCGAAGTGGAATGGCTTCCGAGCACCTACATATTTCTTATACTTCTCAGGCTGCGGAACATGAACAACATGTCTCTTGATGTCGTTACTCTGAAAATTAGATCTACGAGTAGATGTCGAAAGTATTCGATACCCAGATATTCGACTGTATTGATCGCGAGCCGTGCTGAAAAGTACAAGGGCAAGTTGAGCGGCATAATCCCCACGAGATTTACTGCTATCGATACAATTAATAGGAGCTGTGTATTGTTTAGCGCCGCTGGAAATGAGTTGAAGTTCTATGCGCAGCCCTTTGTTCATCATCGAATAGGAAGGTCGTTGCTCATCAAAGATCTGGCTTACGACGTTCCCTGAATTTGCAAATGCTGCGGGGAAAGGTGCGAGAAGTCCACCATTGGGTTGGTCCAAAGGCATTTCCAGCCACGACCATGCGAAGATTGATTCATCATCCGACTGCTTCAAAATTTCGAATTAAAGCCTGAGGAAGGCCTTCTCCCCTTCGCCATAAAGAAGAGGCATGTTTACACTGGACAGCCCTAAGAGACAATATGCTGTATCCTCAATTCGAGTCGTTTGTCTCATTGCTGCCCCTAGCAGGTCGAAAGCGTTAGCTTTCGCTCTTTTCCAGCGTTGCCTCTGTCCAACAAGGATGTGAACTGGGTTCTGGAATGTACTTACGTGACGTCTTTTGTGCTGTGCTTGCCTCCTCCCGATGATCCGTGCTCCGAATCCGCGTGGTGTGGGAGACCAGCTTTTCAAGGCTAGATTTAGTTCCTATTTCAACCCATTTTGCATCATAGAATACCACTACCATTGGCGCGAGCAACTCCTGCAACGTCCACCCTCTGGTGAACCATTTGCTTTGCCGGAAAGCAGAAGAGGGTGCGTGGGGATTCTCTTTGGCGCTCGGAACATCGCTCAGATATGCGTAACCGAACAAAGTGAACAGAATATTCATTCTTACAAACGAAGCATGGAATTTATGGCCTCGGAGAGCTCAGAGCTGCTTGTCTTATCTATGCAGCAGGAATCAACCCAGACCCACTCGAACGCATCCAACTGAGCCTGGTGGTGGCATCCTCGAAATCCTGCCATCTCGGAAGGCGCATTAACCCCAGGCATGTCCTGGAACGTGACCTCCTCATTCTCCCATCTGTGGGATAAGATAGCGTAGGGGGGGATCTGCGCGTCGTAGAATTCCTGGAGTTGAAGAGTTGACGTATTGAGCAGTCGCATTGCGGATGGCAATCGTGGTTGGGATAAGCAAAGTTGGGGGCGGAGATCAAGCAAATAGAGGAGCTTTAAACAGGGGCTTCTGATCGTCTAATCAACTTCGGTATACTCCCTGGAAGTGAAAATTTCCTGGTTGAGCTCAATCTTCTTATCAGATAGTCGGGTTCGAGAGAGTAGGCGTCTGTTTAGAGTTGGCTTTAGCGAGGCGAATGTCTCTACCTGATTTAGGCTGTCTCTAACCTTCTGCTCCCCTGTTGCCCAGGTCATTGCTGTGGAGGTGAAGTACAGCCACAAAACTCGATGAACGCAAACAAAATTCGTATATCGATTGACAATGTTCCTGTCTGAATTATAAAATCTGATCTTGGCCCTCTCTTGCCGGTTTTATGCTTGATCTGCCATGTCTCCTCACGCCTTGCTGAGTTAGGTCCCTTATTAGTCCCGGTCCCTAGCAACGTAGCTGCCGGGAGCCTAACAACGGCTTCAATGATACCTGCCGGCATGGATGATGGCTCAGCTCAGTATGTGTCGATTTTTCTCGTTATAATGGCTGCTGCGGCCACAGATAACCTCCCGGACAAAGAACAGCGGCTCTCCATTTCAGCGCACAAGTCCCATCGATTCTTTTATATTATCGCTGCAAGATGCCATGCCACAGAGGATACCAGACTGACATTTCACAGGTTTTCTTACTCAGAACCTCTCAACCTATAGTCCCACGACCATAATCGGCGACGACACCATGACTTTCCAGAACTCGGCCTTAACATTCAATGTCCCTGCCTAATTGGCCCATATGGTCCTAATTACCACGGCCAAATCCAATTCTTTCAGACTGATGGGACCAAATACGGCGACGCCCCCAGAAGCAAGATTTTCAGTCTCTCCCAAGCAACCGGGAATTGGACATATTCCAGCTCGCAGACCTCGCACTCGCCACAGCATCTAACATCTCACGCGCTTTGCGTATATGAAAGACTGCTCTGACCAGTTTTACAACCAGTCTGACTTTGGCTCTGGCACTCTAAGGTGTCCTAATCCGTATACGAATTATGCGGTGAAGTGTCCTGGTGTAAACATGAGCTTGATCATTGCCACTTATGAGGAGAGTACCAGTACAGAGACTGGTATGCCGCAACCAATGTATATGCTGACTCCGAGTTCATCAATAGGTGGGATTTTAGGTACAGAAAGCAGGATAAAGGGAAATGGAGAATCCCTGATGAGAACTGAGGCGGTTTCCAAGACGTCGAGTGCAGTGAGAATGTTCAATGATTTGGAAGGGAGTTGAAAGCTGTCGGGACACGGGCTTGAAAGGCTGGATTAGAGCAGCTGGATAATTATACGAAGGGCTACCAAGGGGCATACCGCTGTTTCATTTAGACGTGCACTCGAACAATTAATTCCTCCTACGAGGACAAGTCACCGTATCTTCGCTTCCTTCTCAGTGACACCTTTCTCGCATCGTCCTCATGAGGGTACTTGATCGAGATCCGTATAGTAAGAACTCCCCACTTGCCTTTGGAGATGAAGGCCACTTGGCCAGTATAAGGACTGTCTGGAAACCACAATCTCCACGGAACCTTCTTCCTTGCCACAATGCTTATGGGCAAAGGTCCTTGCCCTCCAGCCTTTAAATCCTCCCCCAACCCTCCGCCAAAAAGAACCCAAACAGGGCAGAGTTGATGACGGAGATCGAACAACTCAGCCGCCGCACCTCATACCTTCCACAGCCTTGATATGTGCACATAGCTATACAGTTCAATATTCAACACAACGAGCAAACAGCCCACAAAGGAGAAACTTTGCACCAAGACTCGGAAGTCAAAGCAGGTTCATTTCTTTTCCAAGCCAGAATCCAGTGCTATGCCATGCAACCCAGCCCCAATATAATACACGCCAGCTCGCATGAACAGATGCGCCGCGGTTCGAACTTCCTGACTGGTATCCTCCCGGCTCTCCATCTCCACGGATTCAATCGAATCAGAACCCTCTGCCCATCTCCTGGTTATGCACCGCCCACCAGAACATTATTGACCGGAATGTGTACTGCAACACTATTAGAGGATGCCCAGTTGCAACGGAGAACATGAGAACTTGCTTAATTTCACAAGATAACCAACTGCACCCATAACGAGGAATCCAACACCAACAGCTTGGCTGATCTTGATGAATTCACGTCTGTCCGCTATACAAAATAACAGTTAGCAGTTGCACTCTCAATGATTGTGGTCATTTGTCCTGTTTACAGGACCGGAACGAGGCTTCAATCTGTAAACAGCAGCTTGGATTGCAGTAGAATAGCGGATTGAAGGTGTCGTACGCTTTGTGCATCTGTTCAAGAACTGCGTGCCCTCCTTAAAGAAGTCTCTTGGGATGTCCAGGAATTCTTGGATTTGGTCGGACATGGTTGCGATTCTGAGTTTGGGGTTCAGGAGAGATTTCGGTTTGGCAGATCAAAGTTCCTTGGATGGGCGAAAGGGAATCGTCGAAGGAGTGAAGAGTGCGATGGTTGTGGTGTGAGGAAACCGTGGTCTTGAGAAAGTCGGCTCCTTTCCAATTTGGACAGCTTTGAAGGGGCCAGATGTCCCAATCACGTGGCAACAAGGCTTAGCTTCCGGACGCGCTAAACTGAATAGAGCATTCAGAGCTTCTAGGCGGCCTGCTCCCCGACTGAATCGTGGACTCGACTCTCTCAACCAGCATCGACGACAACTTTTCATTCCCTCATCGACTATCTCGCGCGCCATTTGCGATTCTTCTCCGGCAATTAGCTCGAACAGTGCGCGATCGCTTTGAGGAGGGGACTTGGTCGGCGAGGCTTGGGTCAGGCTGTGCGAAGAAGGGGGGGATCTGGCTGTGGTCTTCTTTACAACGATTTCACTTTTCAATTCGAGGACATTTGTTGCAATTGGGGCTTGACTCACTTCAGAGAATATTCACATTCAAGTTTCCCTGTGTGGGACGGATCTTCAAAGATTGCAAGCACAGAGCTTCATCTTCCATCTCCGTTGCGTCTGCATCTGCCAAAGAAGGCTATCAGACTTGAGCTCAGTTCGATTTGGTTTCAGGAGTGTACGTATTTGTATTCTATCCCATGTATCTCGAAGGTGGTCGACGGTCGTAGGCGTCGAGACTCAGTAGGCTGCTCCCATGTTTCCAGCGCTGATCTCCATTGTCCTTAGCTCACAGAAACCAATTACTGTTAATATCAAAAGAATACAGAAAAATAACAACTTTGAAGATTCACGTTCTTCTCCACAGGGTCAATAATTTCAGATTCTAGGCGTTTTGGGGAGCTACCAGATTCACCATGGCTGACGACGAGTTCGACATCGATATCTATGGCGACACCAACACTGAACAAGAGACCGACGGCACTTTGAAGGAAGACGAAGAGGGCGATATGAATATCGACGGTCTTGAGCCCGTTAATGGCCACGCTGCCGAAACCAATGGTCAGAAGCATGAAGAAGAGCAAGATGATGACTACGTCGATATCAAGACTGGCAACAATGTACAAGCCCAAGACCAGCCTATGAATGAGCAACAAAAGATCAAGAGTACAGACGAGTCTGGAGCTGACGCTCTTACCATTCCCAAGCAAGCACCACAACAACAAGGTGTCAAGAGAAAGGAAGGCTCTGATGATCGAGATGTTGATCCGGGAGCGACGACTGCCTTGCTGATCTCAGACTTACACTGGTGGAATACCGATGATGATGTTCGAGGTTGGGTCAATCAAGCGTTAGTTGAGGATGAATTGAAGGAAATTACATTCTCGGAGCACAAGGTTAATGGCAAAAGTAAAGGGTGTGTTCTGATAGCCCAACAGGAATTCGCATTGCTAATTTTGTTTTACTACAGACAAGCGTATGTTGAGTTCACATCGCAACAAGCAGCCACAGCCGCCAAGCGCCAGATCGATGCCTTTGGAGAAGGTGTACCATATGCGAAGAAACATTCAGTTACCTACTCGAATCCCAACATCAACCCCTTTCGAACACTGCCGAAAGATGCTCCTGCACGAGCCGGCAAGGATGGCCAAACTAGCCGGGCACCCTCTGGAGGATACAACAATGATCGTGGTAATTCGGGAGGAAACTTTGGGGGCAATTTTCGTGGACGAGGCGCTGGTTACAACAACCGTGGCAATATGAATAACAACATGAACAACTTTAATCGAAATAACTCCTTCAATCCTGGAATGGGCAACATGGGCGGTGGTTTTAATGCTCCAATGGGAGGCTTTCCTGCAGGCCCGATGGGTGGGAACTTCGGAGGAGGTTTCAATAACCGCGGCGGCATGATGGGCGGTATGCGAGGCGGTCCTGGCATGAGAGGCAGAGGTGGCATGAACAATATGATGGGCGGGATGCCTATGGGAGGTATTGGGGGCATGCCAATGGGCGGAATGCCTGGAGGCATGGGCGGTATGCCAATGAATATGGGCCAGATGATGCCAAGTAAGATCCTTTCCTGAGCTTTTTGGTCATGTCTAGATTCACCATAACCTAAGTCTGGCGTGTTGGGGTTCAAGGTTGAGACGAGTCACTTGAATTGGTAGCTAATGACAAGCAGATGCTGGTGGTTTCCAAGGCATGCAACCGCACTTCAACCCCGCTTTCTTCCAACAAAACCAGCCAGCTGGAGGTGACTGGCAAAATCCCCACGGAGCCAAACGACCTCGGCCAGAGTAGGGTTGTAGAAGCAGCCCTGCCTTCTCTAGCTTCCCAGTTGTAATGGACACGCTACTGTTTTCTGGCAATGGATATATGCATTGGGGTTTCTCACTATGGGGCGTTGGGTTGAGCACTCTCGTTCCTGAGAACGAGATTTCTTCGTCATTGTAGTTCCATAAACGGTGTATCATAGGTGGCGTTCAGAGGCATGAAAAAGCATGCAAATCTGTGTTCTGATTAAATTTCATCGCTCAGTCTCTCCTTCTATTCTAATCCGGAATTTCCTAGTCGCCTTCCTGTGTTCGCGTGCCAAGGACGTTCCTGCCATCTCAACGAGAAGACGCTGTACTTGAGCCACGCGACGTGGCAAAGCCTTTGGCAAGTCTCTTCCAAACCCACCCGCCATTCTTCATCTCACATTGAATTGCAATAATCTTACATATCTCTACGGGGATCCTATTGTGCAGTATTCGTAAGGCATTAATACACCAAGAAGCAGCTCCTCCGACCTTGAAGGCCGACAATATGGGCAATCGACACTCCAAGCACTCCCACCGCCATCACAAAGCCTGGGAAATTGCAGCTCGGTACCTTCTCGATGTTCAATCAGCCCATTCAAGTCCTTGGCTCCTCAAACGCGGATCTGGTATTTTCACTCGAAATGCCACAGATCCAACTGGCAGACTACTCATGGAGACAAGACCTTATGCCATCGCAAGATTCCATCATGGAGCCTGGGTCGGGATGTCAATCCTAGCAACAGTGTTATTGATTATTAGTGCATTGCTCGCGGGCTTGACTTTAGGAGTCTGTGGTCTTGATTCGACCTTGTTGCAGCTGAGATGTATTACCGGAACACCTAGAGAAAGGTATGTTATCAAGCTCAGTGCAAGACGTCAGCCAGCTAATAAGACTTCAGGAGACAAGCTCGCATGGTAGCCGGAATGAAACGTCGCGGAACTTGGATGCTCTGTAAGTGGACTATGCTGATAGGAAAGTGTCTTTTGCTAACGCATCAGGCTCTCTCATCATTTCTGCAGTCCTATGCAGCGAGACGTTTCCTTTCGTCATATCAACTCTCTACCATGGAAATCAGATCTGGGTTCCTATTCTTTTCTCTACAGGCCTGCTTGCCATCTGTGCCGAAATTCTTCCTCAATTCTTCATTCCCCGACAAGCTATCTCGTGGGGCTACTACTGCTGGCCACTCATCTGGGGATGCATGTTCATAACCGCAATCATAAGCTGGCCACTCGCTTGGTTGTTGGATCATCTTGCCTGCAAATCCCAGAAAGACGAGTACGGTGTGTTCAGCAACCATGATCTTGGAACTCTTGTCAGACATCACGAGCGCTCTGAGAAGAACGGTGGAAAGCTCGGACAAGATGCAAGCCGAATCATGCTTGGAGCATTGAGTCTTGACTCAAGAAAGGTTGGTGGCGAGATCCATGCATTCCCACGTCCTAGTTGCGACGACCATGAGCGAGACACTGAAAAAGCCGATCTTGTCGTGGTGCATGGCCTCATTGTGCAATGGCATATGGTCAAAACCATCGATATCAATGAAAAAGTCGATAGCGCATTCATTAAGAAGGTCAGAATGTGGTCATACAGTAGAATACCTGTTGTTGGCGAGTCTGAAGATGAAGAGAACAAGGAGGCTGCTGAGTTATCAAGCTGGAACGGCCGGAAGATCTTTGGCTTCTTGCACATTAAGGTATGTGAACTTATATCAAAGCACAATTACCTCCGCTAAGTCCGGCAAGAACCTCATTGGCATTGATATCAATGGCAAACGCAATGATGATGAACCGTTGCTTGTTAAGGACTTGCCTCTGTATCCTCTGCCTATCGTCAGAGAAGACATGTCGGTTTATGAACTTCTGAACATGTTTCAACTCGGAATGGCAAGGTGAGCTTCCATAGTCTAATTTTGGGAACTTGGAGCTGAATTCTTCTAGGATGGCTGTAGTTGTTCCTGCAGCACCTAAACAGCCACGACTCGTGCTCAACGATGAATGGGACGGTCAAAGCACCCGCTGGACAGGGACCCAGAGAACCAATAATCATATCAAGGCAAAATTGAAAGCATCAAATGCGAAGTTTGACTGGACGGTCGATTTTCTGGAGGCTGCCCAACGAAGTGTTGATGACAGTCTTCTCCGACGCCATCGGATCTACGGAATCCGCTGTCCGAAGCCAGTTGGAATTGTCACTTTCGAAGACATCATTGATACCATCCTCCAGAAAACTAGTCGTGACGAGAATGACTTCTTTGACCGCCCTACTTCTACACCGCCCACGAAGAGCAAGAAGGCTGGCGACTACACCCAGAAGCCTGTTATTGGAGGCATCGTCCCAAATAGTACCATCTCACTCAAGCATTCCAAAGGCCCAACCTTCTTTGAGAAATCTGCCCAGCCGAACAAGCTTCGCAAACGCAATCCTTCGCAGCACGAGAATCCGGCCAACTTAGATGGCGCAGATGAGCGAAGCCGTGACACTAACAGTAGCGACAGTATAACAGCACCGAAATCACGGAAAGACTTCGTCGAGAGTTCCTACACTCAGAACAGTCAGGGTGGCTTTCACGGTGCCCAAAATTCCGACTCTTCTATCTATCCAGCCATCATGCTGAGTATGATGACCCCAGAGGACTTGGCAGAGCTGGCAAATACCTCGACGTCGACCTGCGCAGACAACCGATTTTCTCCAACAAAAACGAGCAGCTTACCGTCCCGGACGACCAGAACGACTTTGGGATCCAGTGCTGAGAAGAAGGCAATGAGACATGCCAGTGCCGCGCCAGTACTTCCCACTCTACGACGTATCACTCCATTTGGGAGAAACACTGAAAGCTACGAAAAATCCGAAGAAGCCAAACAAGCAGTGTCTGAGCTGATAATTCCCGCTCCATCAACGGATACTGCGCCTGCTGGAGGCTCCCTCGAGCCTTGTCTCGATAATGATCAAGACGTGTCTATATTTGACATGGATGGCAGCATCGATGGCGACACCGACTTTGGCCGAGATCCGGATTGCGAGTTGAGCAGCAATCTTATCATGATGGACTCTTCTGAAGAAGAACATGGAGAGGGAATTTTGACTCTCTACAATGCTTTTCCCGTTCCACCCAGCGAAGAAGAAACGAATGAGCTTAATTTAGATGTTATCAATGAGGAGGGTAAGAAAAAGTCATACGATGGTTTCCCGGCGGAGTTGCTTGATGGAAACGATGAGAACAAAGCCGCGAGCTACAACTCGAAGACTATGCCAAGATTGAAAGGCTCTCCATCTTCGCTGGCCTTAAAGCGAGACATGCCTGCTCGCGAGCAGAGCTTTCACGATGATCGGGCTATGTTACCAAGTCAGCGAACACACATGCAAGCTGAGGATATCGTCATTGGCACGAGAAGTTCCAGTTTATGGTGGTGATTGGACTGAATAACCTGGCTGGGATTGGCATGAAAGAACTATAATGTTGCATCAGTAGTGTTATCAAGTCACTCATTGTACATTACGCATGCGCCAGGCGCTGCCATGTCTGGCAAATTCGGTATCGTGGAAGAAGACTCGTTCTTTTCGGAAGGAGTTCAAGGTTTTGGTACAGTCAGGAGTATTATTATTCATGGGGTATCAAATAGACGTTTCCAACTTTTTTCTTTGCTTTCAAGTTTGTATCCTATCGAGCGCAGTTTGAATCAATCCTTCAATCTGCGACCACCGCCTCCTCAACATGTCCCTTTGATATTCCATTTCCGCTTCATCTTTAAGCCCTTCAAGCTCTTCGATCTTCTCCTTCGCTTCCAGCTCAAACTCTCTCAGGACCTTCTTCAAAACCTTGTTCACAGCTCCCTGCTCCTTCACCCCATCCTCCATCCCATCAGCAAAATGCTCCCACTTCCTGGCCGGCAAGACTAAAATTCTCAACGCGACTTGAGTTCGATAACATACATCATTTCTATCTAACACATACTTCCCCAAGAATCCTCGCTCCTCCAACCTCTCTTGCTGCTTTGCAGAGAACAAAGGTAAGATGTAAGGATCGAGCGGGACTTCATCCCATTGATTTCCGCCTCCTTCCTCACCGAGGATAAATCCGTACTCAGCTAATAAGAAGTCGTTACTATGGTTCCCGTACGAGATATATATTTCTTCTCCTTTTTTGATATTCACCGGTGTGGATATGGTGTATCCTGCGGGAGAAAATGACGCAGAGCAGGCAGAAGTAGAAGAGGTGTGGTTGAAGTAATCCGCGAACGGGGACTGGGCCATGCAGTCATCTCTGTTTGAGGGATGTAGCTTTTGGTGTGCTGGGAGAGGAGAGAGGAAGTAGAAGGTTCGTGTGTTGATTATGAGCCAGCGGTAGATGTAATCGTCGTACTTGATGTCGGGAAAGGCACTGGAGACGGCGGCCCAGTCGAGCTTCAGTTTCCGTTGCTGGTTGGCGAGGAGTTTGGCTGCGGCGGTAGGCAGGAGAGCTTGTAGTGTGGGGTGCCATAGAAGCGGCATCGAGGTTTTGAAGTCGAGAGTCGAGGGAAGGACAGCGTGCCACGGGGCACGCGCGGATGACTTGTCGAGGAGGAGGTCGGTCGCGAGCAGACTATGAACAGTGCCGGTCTTTGGTAGGACCCTGGTGAGGGACTTGGGAACTGTGTATGCAGTGCGTAGGGCGGAAAGTGGAACGGATAGGAGAGTTTCTCCTACCTAGGAGTAATGTTAGGTTGTATAGAATGAAAAATGGTGGAAGAGCAAAGTGGATTTCGAGAGGGATGAGAAGCAATGTGCAAAGTTGAAAATCAAGGGACCATAAAAAAAGAAAGTTCTAAGAAGCATGTGACGAGATATATTGTAGGTGTTGAGTGTAGATATATTCAGATGAAAGAGATGATTTGACAGCAGGGTATTTCGGACGAAAGGTACACACGAACTTGAAGCAAGAAAGCAGGTAATGAGCGAGAAAAGCACAGTACAATATATAAAACTTCCACTTGGCGCAATGAATTGAAGAGCACAGAGTAACATGATGAAGAGAATTTGTACGCACCTTCAAGTCCTTCTCAGCAATAATTCCAAGCCCTCTCCCCTCAAACCTGTGGGGTCTGATGCCATTGATCTTCACACCCTTCTCGATCGCCCACTCCGTAAATTTTCCATGAATATCCATGTTTTCTATATATATTGATCAAGGGCCGTCCATTTTAAAGTGCGATCAGTCTCTGGAAAGACTGTTATACTGCTGGAAAAATGCGACGTCCAGATCGAAATGCCGGATCGGCCCGTGGGACGCGTCCGGAAAAGAGCTCATTCTCGAACCATATCCAAACAACAACCCATTCCGCAATTGAGAACCATGGCGCTTCTCCTACGCCAGCACTCTTTCAGAGGCGCTTTGCCTAGGGAATTACTAGCAGCTTGCGCCCTCTCTCTTAATTCTAGACACTTCAGTGTTCTCAATCGCCCGCCGCCGAATTATCCCGGCCATGTACCACTCACGAGGATTGAGAAGGCGGGCCTGGCTGTGGGCAGTGCGGTCATGAGCTTGATGGATCCGTATCGTGGCGGTATGGATTCCTTGAGTTGAATTTACCCTTGAGCTGGAGGCTGATGTTGAGAGCAGACTTGATAGCAGCTCTCGGCGAAGCAACAGCGACGCCCTATTTCATCTACCGCCTCCGCGATGCCATGCTTTCCGACCCCACTGGTCGCCGAATATTACGAGACAGGCCGAGAATTTCCTCCAAGACCCTGAGTATGGAATATCTGCGAGGTCTGCCTGAGAACACGGTAGGGAGGACGTACGCCGACTGGTTGGACCGTGAAGGGGTCTCGCCCGACACGCGCTCCGAGGTCCAGTATATCGACAACGAAGAATGTGCGTATGTTATGCAGAGGTATAGAGAGTGTCATGATTTCTACCACGCTCTTACTGGTCTGCCAATTGTGCGGGAGGGAGAAATTGCGTTGAAGGCTTTTGAGTTTGCAAATACGTTGTTGCCAATGACTGCTCTCAGTACCTTCGCTGTTACGACACTCAAGAAAAATGAGAGAGAGAGATTCTGGAATATCTATTTGCCGTGGGCTGTGAAGAATGGGACGCATGCGAAGGAGGTGATTAATGTTTACTGGGAGGAGCAGTTGGAAAGAAATGTGGACGAGTTGAGGGCTGAGCTTGGAGTACAGAAGCCGGTAGATCTGAGGTCTATCAGGAAGGCCGAAAGGGAAAGAAGGAGGGCTGAAAAGGAGGCCAAGAGTAGAGCAGGTGATAGCCTCGGAATCAATTGATGATGTATAATACGGACACCCAGAATTAGGAGGCCAGAATCTCCATTCCCATGACTGCAGTATTCCTTCCGAGTAACGCAGACCCATCCGTTGATCCGAACGCCAGATATATGCGCAATAGTATTTCTCCTGCCAGAGTCCAAGCTCATTCCAAATCCAAGAGATCATCGTCCTCATCATCCCATGTTCCCTTCCTTCGTGTAACCACAATCTTTGCCTCTTCCTTGCCTTCCGCAACTGCGCCGAGCAACTCCTTCAGTTGTTCTTCAGTAACTTTCTGTCGCAACTGCCCGCTTCTTGCCAGCACGATAAGGCGATTCTCTACATCTTGTGCGCGGGACTCCTTCACAAGGCGGATTCGGCCCAGACGGTCTGCGGCTTCGGGCTCAAGGATTTGATTCAGGATCGACTGTCGGGCCTCCGCTATGAGCTGTTAGCTTTCGACAAATGCGGAGAGGGTTAGGGATATGCCTTCTTGTTGTCTGCAATGGCGAACTCAGTGACTGTCAAAGTTAAGGGGGGATGGTAGCGTACTGTCGATCTTCTTGACTTCCTCCACCTGCCCCGCTATTGCTGCCTCCTCCACCTCCTCCACCACCTTCCGCCTTGAGCTGCTCAATGCGAGCTTTTCTGATCTATGGCAGTTAGTCACTGTATTCAGATATCTAAAGAGTACCTACTGCTGCTAGGTCGTCGTCTTCCATTTTGGTTGTTGTGTTCGTGTGGGGTTGTGAGCTGTTCGAAAAAGAAACGAGGGGTAGCCTCATGTTACGAATCCCCATCAACCATTGTCACTGTTCAAAAAATTTCTCTTCATTTCTCACTTTTGAAAGATGCTTAATAACAAAGTTATAATCAAGCTTGCCTTATGAGTTATTTCTAATTCACTTTTCTTTCCTGCTACGTCCACTATGTCGGCATATACGTATCAACCTATTGACAGCTCTCAGGGCGAGATCCGCATCTTGACTTTGAATTTTGATGCCAGACTGGCTCTTGGAAGAGACCGCATTGGCCTTCTCACTGGCACTTTGACGAAACTTCTTCTGCCAATCTCTACACTCCCTCGAACTCAAAGGGCCCTTCGTATGTCTAAAGTCCCCGTCTTTCACGCTCTCTCATACGTCTGGGGTGAGGACGAGAAGCCACAGGAGATTCTCATCGATGGGAAAAGCATCCCAATCACTCAAAATCTCTATGACGGACTTCGAGCTCTTCAAAAGAATTCTGTCGGCCCGATTCGTGTTTGGGCAGATACCTTATATATCTGTCAAGAAGACGCGGTAGAGCGCTCTGCTCAGATCATGCTCATGCGTGAGGTCTACCATTCAGCGAGTGAAGTGTCCATCTGGCTCGGAGCCAACTCCGAAGACGGACGACGAGCCTTCAATTTCATCAGTCGTCTAACTGGATCGTTTGAAGAAGTCGATGATTTTGTTGGAACTGAAGACAATAAGGGATCAGAAATTCTCTTTGAAATATGCGCGAAACCCATAGGGGCACTTGCTCGGGGGTGTTTTCGTATTGCTCATGGAGTTGATCAAATCTGGGACTTAAAATACCCAGCAGGATTGGATAGTAAAGCAGAAATCCTCATCGACCCAGATGGAGGTAATTCCCTGCATTGCGTCGAATCTGGAAACCCGAGGTTCCAGCCCTCTGCTCAGCGTCTAGCAAAGGTCACTGATGAAGGCGACTTCTTCCACATTGCGGACATACTGAGTCGCATCTTCATACAAAATGACTGGTTCTCAAGGATGTGGTAAGTCCATTTCTCTCAGCGTTACTCACCCTTCTTATGTAGATCCTAGTAATTTCCAGAAGCTCCTACCTTATACTACTTCATAGGCATCTATACCAGGTATGCTAACTCCATTTTCTTATAACTTAGGGTTGTTCAGGTAAGCAAGTTCTGAGCGTCACGTACAAGAATTCTTTCCTGCCAGAATCTCATAAGTAGTTAGGAAGCTGCTGTTGCGGACACGGTCGAGTTTCACTTAGGGGGTATGGGTATGGGCTGGGACGCGGTTTTCGATGTAATATGCTACTTGCATTATACAAGAGGTATACCCATTGGAGGAATTCGCCGGTAAGGATAATTTAACTCTCATATTCACGTGGAATGTGAATGTGCATGGACTAACGATGAGCGAGCGACATAGGATAACCGGCTTGCACAGGATACGTAGTGGATGGCATGACAGACAACGACATCCACTTCAAGACTTAATGCGGGAATGCCGCTATCGAATTGCAACGGACCCCAGAGACAAAATATATTCTCTACTTGGTTTGATGGGCGACCACATGAACGACTTACTACAACCAGATTATTCCAAGTCTGTGGGTAATGTCAGTTTCCATAGCATTTAGGTTTTGGGGCCATGCTAATAAAGAAAGGTGTATTCAAATGTTACACGTCACTTTATATCTCAATCAGAATCTCTAGATCCCATCTGTGGTTGGCAGACTCACGGACGCAGTACAGATACAAGCTGGGAATTGCCAACCTGGACTCCCGATTATACTCTTGATCAAGAGCATGCACCTAGTCCGTTGGTCCCAATTGATAGGCGCTCCAGTATCTACGCTGCATCTGGGTACGATCACGGATCCAAATTTCAGCTTTCAGGTGATTCCGTTCATCCAGGATGGACACAGCTTCAGACCCACGGGATATACATTGACTCCGTTAAAAGACTGTCAAACCCGGGCACAGAGACTGAGACTTTTGGTTCTAAGACAGCGCGATGGCTGTCCACATTAATTTCAGCAGAAGAGTTCTTGCACGGGATGAAGGATGTGCAGATATCCTTGGAAGGCCTCGATAAGACGTTATCCGAATATTCTCGCTATCATTACTCACCTGATCGAGCTGGCCTTCAATTCAAATCACCGGAAAAAACCCGGCCCCTCAAAGACGACCAAATACTGGACGCGTTTATCCACACACTTCTTCTAAGCAGCATCTCGTCCAGAGAGCGATTGACAAAACATGACCTTGATGAAATACTTTCCATGAACCCCTTGACCACCTTCTCACAGTCAAAACAAAGTGTTCGCCTAGACAAAATTTGCCAGGCATTTGAAGAAGGATCGAAAAGAAGAAGGTTCGTCATCACCCAGAATGGCTGTATGGGTTCTGCGCCTCAACCCGCCGAAGAAGGAGACATGATTTGTGTCTTGTATGGCTGCAGTGTGCCGGTTATTCTGCGGAAGCGTGAGGACCAAGATTATTATGAATTTGTTGGAGAGTGTTACTTGCACGGTTTCATGGATGCAGAAGCTATCGCACTACAGATCAAAGGTGTTTTGAAAGAGCAGGAGCTTATGCTCGTCTAAACTCGAAGAAAGGTTTCCATCATGATGAGTTTTTAAGATTCGAGATTGCTGAGAAGGACTAGGGTGTGCTTTAATCTGAATAGTTCAACTAGATGATATTTCCCTAGCCTTTGAACTCATATGTTAACCACTGCTACAAGACGAAGGAGCCACATCTTCAGTCGTGTGGCAACTGACCTTTTCGAGTAGGTAAACGGCTCTCAATCTGAGACACCTTGACCCTCAGCTCCCGGTACTGTCCTATGAGCGGAGATGTTGCTGTACCATATACTCCTTAGGCCGCAGAGCAATAACCATTCCTTTGTGTTACACATGGAGTGTTATGCTTTTGGCAATTGAGTCTTATTCGGTTAAGCCGCTTGTTGCTTCTTCTGAATTATATTTCGACTTTGTCCACTTCTTCTAGGCTTTCCCGTTATCACATCTTCAAGGAGACCACACGCGAATGATCCATAGTCAACCCTCAATAAAACAACGCATCAATCCCAACGACTAGTACGCGTCCTCACCCACTCCAAATGCAAATCAATCTCCCCAGACCTACATCTCCACCTTCCACCCTTCCCCACCACACCCCCTGACTCCTCCACAAACAAACCTTCCATCCCCTCCCACCTCTCCACAACATCCCTTCCCAAGCGCTCTAGAATCACAAACAGATCCCTGAACTGCGGATACGCATCCTTAGGATATACACACTGTACCGCCAACCTCACCTCCTCTCCTTTCTCGCAAAGCTTCCTCTCATGCTTGTGCCTCAAAGCTCGATGCAGCACCTCCAGCGTATCGGCAAAGTTGCCGCGGAAAGCATATCGTCTACGCACTGTTCCAGGAGAAAAGTCCAGCCATCTCAGAGTCACGAGTTTCAATTCCCTCAGCTGCGAGAGCTTCGGTGCACACTCATCCCATTTGAAAAGCCATCCAGCATGCATTGCGTGGGAGTCGACGTTTATGTCCAGATATCGGATTTTATGCATGTCCTCGGGGAAGCGGTGCAAGAGGTAGCGAACACCTTTCAAGCCGGATGCAACGCAGAGCGAGTCTTGAGATAGGTTAATGTAGCAGCCTCCTCCTCGTCCTCGGGGCTTGTTAGCGTTTGTGTAGGTGAAGATCCGCATGTAGTGCTCTAGGAATATGGCTCTAGCTTCGTGGTTCACGAAGAGGTGGGCGAGGCTGTGTTGTGGGAGAGGAGGGGGATGAAGGTGGGAGCGGTGTGAGTGGTTCCCGAGTGTCACGAGCACGTTTCGGGGACCTGCTTGGGCGAACATCCAGACTTTGACGCGGAGTTCGGTGGCTAGGTTGGGGAAGAAGTGGAATTGTGGGATAGTGGGAGGAGAGTCGGGGTCCGTGTTGTGGAAGGGGGGTATTAGGATGCCGGTATCGTCGAAGTCCATGAAGGAGTGTACGAAGGTAGTTGTGACAGTCGAAGCAAAGATTGGCTGAAATAGAGTTTGGTGGAGGTGAATCAGCTTGATATTTAAGTAGGATGATGAAGCCGAGGCTGAGTGTGGCGGAGCAGGAGAAGGCTGGCTCGCTTAGAAAAGGGGCGTCGAATGGTTTGATATCCAGGAACACTTGACAGGAAGGCAAGATGCCACGTTATGTTACTTGTGATGCTGCGAATACTGCTTCTTTGAAACCCGGTTCGTCGCATGGAATGGACGGCCGAAGTTATCAATTCGCTGAAATGATCACGAAGTACGCGACCAATCATGCTGAGGGGAACTATTTTCATACAACACCTATCGGCTTCGGAACCCAAGGCCCTTCCCATTTAGACCATCCCTTCGTATCAGAATCCACGTCTATCATCCTTTCTGAATCATTTGCTTCTAGATGAACTTCTTCGTCCTTGTCCAGCTCCGCTTTCATTTTCGACATCTCATGCCTAACAGCATCAATATTCATATCTTGCTTATCTTTCGAAAGCCTCTCTTTGTTCTCTCCAACTTTGATCATTCCATTACCAATGCTTCGCTGGAGCTGAAGGGTTCGCAACAAGATCTCAGGCTCCTGCGTCTCAATTTGAATCTCCATCAAGGCACCAAGCAACTGATCCTCATTCCAATTGCTCAATGACGACTCCATCTCTCTTCTCAGCCGATCATGCTTTTCCTCAACCAATTTGGTCAGAAACAACTTGCAATCGTTCTCTGTAGTAGATTCTGCCGTCAAGTGGACCCAGTAATAATCCCAGATCCAGCGTAAAGCCTTTTGGGTAGCTGTTCGAAGTTTGGAAAGTGATGGTAATTCTTCATGAGTTGCTTGATGTCGAAGTTCCACGTAGGTTGCCGGAAGCCCGATGGTCTTCGCTATGGAGTACATGCTGAGTTTTCGACGTTTGTCTTGATGACTATCCAGGAGGCCTGTGACAAATCTAATTCTCTTAGTTAGTGAACAAGTCACGAGGTATCAAAGACACTAAATGCTAGAAATACTCAATATTAACTCTAACTACATCGCTTGATGAACTCATATATAACTTTCGAAAGCTGAATGCTTCTCCCAGGCAGAATAGGCGAGAATTCCGTTGCAAAAAAAAAAGTACGCCAAATCGCAACGAAATACTCCAACGAAGCGCCCAAAGAGCGAAACACACCTAACCTTTGAACCGAAGGTTATCGCATAACTCAATCAAACACGTCTAAACTCACCTACAAAAAGCAGCCGCATACGCAGCCCGGACACAGTACGTCGAGTTCCCACTCACATCATTCAACAACGCCGCCGTCAAAATCGCCGTACTCTCCACTAAATGTGGACAATTGCCCCTCTGCATCCAAACCGACACCCTCGCGACCGCGTGTCTCTTCTCCTCAGCCTTGACCTCCTTGCCTTCACCGGGATATAGCATCTCGCGGACCTGGAGGAGTTCGGCTCTGTTGCGCCAGGGCGTTATGACGTATTGTACCATTTTGAAACAATTCTGGGCTGGAAGAATACGGGTGGGTGGTTTGGGAAGTAAGAATCAAGGAAAGGGAGCACGTGGTGGTGGTGATATGGAGAAAGGAAAATTTGGTGTTGAGGGGGAATTTGCGGTCGCTGGTGCCAAGCGTTTGAGGCTCTGCGGGAAGAGGCGACTGGCGCTAGGCGAACCGACGAAACCTTAAATTCAAATGGAAGGAAGGCAGCCACGAGGGATTTCGGATTCCAAGAAGATTGAGACAATTTTGGAATGTTCTTGAGAAAGTATTGGCGAGACATGGCGTGACTGCGAATTCTTGAAAATTATTGAAAATAATTAAATCATGAGATGTTTGAGACGATTCATAGTTGGAATGATGTTTATTGTTTATTGTACACTCTTTCAATCTCAGCTCAGGCTGATTCATGGCGAGACCTGCTATGAGCGCGCACGCCGGCGACATCATGCACCGTCCCAGAGTCCCAATGGCATCCATCCGATGCTGCCCTACCTGAACGCCACGCTAAACCATCGTAAAAAGCTCAATTCATTCCGGTCCATTATTCATAGCCACCCGCTGCGATCGTAACTTTGAGTTTGCGATGTCCTCGCAGGCTCATGAGATGCAGTTGTGACATTCAGCTCAGGTTTATCCTCGTCATCTGATTCCCCTTCCCCATCTTGCTCATCATCGTCTTCTTCTTCGTCATCCTCGTCATCGCTGGGCGGTGGGTTCCAGGTCTCCTCAAGCTTCAAGCCTTTTCCAGTGGGCTCCCGACGGCTCGCTCCGAGCAGGTGTGACATCATTGATGTTCGATAACTGTCTAATTGTGGATCTGAAGAGAGTGCTTTAGCCGGTTCAGGAGCGTCGTATAGTCCCATTCCAATCAGCTCTTCACCATCATCATCATCCGAAAGCGGATGATATGGAATAGACTCTTCTGCTGGAAACGTTGGTTCCGGGTGTTGTATCGGTAAGAAGTTCTCGGGGGTGGGCGGGGCCGTTGACGAGTTTTCGAACCCGTTGACAGCGAAGTTGTTCCAGTCAAAGTGGGAATACATAGAGGCCTCTATGTTCGAGTTCGATTGTGGCATGAAGTTCTGGGCCCGTTCTTGAAGGTACGGTGTATCATTGGTGATATAGTTGGTGCTCGTCTGGAACGAGTTAGGTTGGTCGTGATAGGATGTTTGCTGTTCTACTTGTTCGTAACCAGAATATGGTAGTGATAATGGGGAGAAGGTCGAGGAAGGTGACGTGTATCCTGAGTAGACGGCGGGAGTTGGTGGAAGGTCATAAATCTGGAACTGATTGTTGATTTCAGGAGCGGGGAACGGATAGGCTTCTTGGTAGTTCGGTTGGGGAGCGAGATGCGAGCTCGGATGCCAGCTGACAGGTCGAGTTGTGTAATTAGGAAGCTGAAGGCCATCGTTTGGGGTATATCCTCCAGAAGCAACGTTCTGGTCGATCATTGCAAGTCTCCGTCGATATGCCCCGTCGGTCATGACTGTCCTCCGCCTTCCTAGTCCTGCTGAGCCTCGCGGGCTATTGCTGGCACTATTTGGCTTGACGATTCTCATCGACCCTGCTGTCTTCTGTCCAGCTGATCCTCGAGAGTATCGGGACAGATTTGATGAAGCCATTTGTTTCGATACATCGTCCAGCAGCATCTCGACAGTCGTATAACCCAAGGCACGTCCTTCCCAGTTGCCAGAGTTCATGGTTGCGTTAGTTGGATACCCAAATGGGCGAAGAAGATGGGAGGCTTGTTGTTCTAAGAAATGGCACAAGAACTTGATGTCCGTGGGACATCAGTGAACTAAGTAGGTCATAGTCCACTCATGGGGAATGGAGTTTGAGTGGTCTAATAAGACAAGAGAAAGGGATCATCTTCCATATGAAAGGCTAGACAACGGGAAGGACGAATATGGACACTACCTTGCAAATGACTTAAAAAGGTTCCGGTATGTTGTCTGTGTCATCTGGCTGCTGGTTGCTGGCTGATGGATGGGTCCAACGATGAACGAGCATGGGTCCCAAGGTCAATCCACCGTCGGGTCTGAGCTTCTTCTGGGGATGCATGGCTTTGTTGGCGGTCAAAGTCAAAATAGTGGCCGAGCCCCTGGCCTGCAAATGCAGCTTTCTGTGTCCCGCGGCTGGAGGCGTATCGAGGTAAGGGTGAAGACGACGGAGGCGCACCGCGTACGAAGCCCCCCTCAGGCGTGAGACGATCAGTCGCAGGTGTGGGCGGATCGGTAAGAGACTTGGGCAGTGGGCTGGGAGTGATAGCGCGGGTGGCTCTTACTCGCAAGATGTTTCGTACTGGCGGCGGAAGGACGATGAGAGGCGGTCAGGGAAGCCTTTGGCATAGCCCGGGGTTGCGGTGAGATGCAGCGGGTGGCCGTATCACGCCGCCTTGCCTTGGCTTGCTTTGGCTAGTTCCTGTCTGTCATATGTGCTCCTCGCTCTAGCTCCTCAGTCCATTTCGAGGCCATATTAGGAGAGGGGCGAATCATGGCGGGACGAGGTCCCAAACGCTGGGCAGAGGAGGGATGAGCCGGCTGCGGTGCTGAGAACGCACGCAGATGAGCAAGCCACCAGGCAGGCCAGTGGCCAGCCAAAGGGAAAGGCAGCAGCGAACCACTGACGGCGCTGACCAGCCAGACCCAAAGGCAGAATTTCCGAAGCCTCCCACATTCCGCGTGGAAGGACAGGGCCAGGGTTTTGCAGGGTAAAGGGTGAGTGCGAGTGGGCAGGGGAGAGGAAAGGAAAGGAAAGGGAAGAGAAGGGAAGAGGGCGCGTTGCCAGGATGGGCAAGTCGATGATCGTCAGAAGAATTTCAGGTGTGAGGCGTCACAGCGTGTGAGGTGAGGTGTCTCTCGCTTCGACATTCAACGCGGGAAGGGCCAGGACTCCAGGGCCAGGGCAGGCCAGCCAGACCAGACCAGAGCCAGAGCACAGTGTGAGCAGGCCAGAGCAGCAGAAAAAGGTGGCACTGGCACATTTCGGGCCTGCGAGGAGCTTTGAGCCTTCATCGTGTGGCAGTGGCACGGCACCCCTGGCCTATCCACCGCAACCGCAACCGCAACCACAACCGCAACAGCTGCTCGCGCTACTCGCGACTCCTCTCATCACCAGCAGCCAGCAAAAAGAACGAGGCACGACTGGGCCACACCTCGCGCGCGCCCTTGCACCTCCAGACATTGGAGCCCCCCCTCCCATGCACGACAGTGGAGCGTCGGCTAGTCGAGGCTGGGAACTTTCCTGACAACGGTGGGGAAGACATCGTGGCTTGGAAATGGAAACTGGGCCCGAATCTCGTGATGGCGGATCAGCGACCGTCTTCCACTGCCTGCCCCACGGTCGCAGCTCACCACTCACTCCCTCTAGCCACCGTGCTAGAGCCAGCGTCGGCCCAGGTCTACGAGTCTAGTTCAGCTATTGGGCCTCAAGTACCGCGCAGAGGCGCTGGAGAGCAGGGCAATCATCTCCAGAGGATGACGATGCACCGCCGAGGCGTCGTTGGCCCCCGAGAGCGAACTCCAAGAACCGAGCCCAGAATAGCATTGGGCCTTGTTTCCGATATGCCTCCCTCCACCCAGTTGCGAAAGGAAGGGGTTCTCCGATCAGATTCCAAATGCCGGCAAAACTCCATCCAGGCGTGGAGGTGCATAGCGACGACCAAACCGCAGTTATTGGCTCTGAGCGGCACGATTCAGGATCCATAATCAGCATGAACCCGCGAGGCACAAGCACACTTGCACTTGCACTTGCACCAGCACCAGCACAAAACGGACCAGGGGCGTTTGTCGGCCGGGCCACGGCAAGGCCTGAAGATCGTGCATCGCAGGGCTCGCAGCATCATCATCCGCTAAAGCGTGACCGCCGCACCCATGCTGCCTGGCCCGGGTGGGTTGCACTGGATGGCAGATGTGAAAAAACGTTTTGGACCCCTGCCACTGCCAGAAGGCCCTGAGGCGCTTGTTTGGTGGTGCACCAGGTGGAACCTCTGGGAGCCCTGGCGGGAGGGGAGGGGAGGGGAAGGGGAAGAGGCCGCGCTAACCCAGTCCGCTCCCTGGGCCTTGAAATCGACGTCGAAGCCGAAGACGCGGGCCACAGGGTTGCAGGACTTGCAGATAGATCCATGGCATGGCCTCAAGCTTTCCTTCGACCCTTCGAGTTCAAGCCCGCAACCCCCCAACCAACCCTGACTACTGCATTGCATCGATATCGACGTCGGTCATCGGAGCAGGAAGCACACGAGCCACGGGGCAAGTCCGCCTTTTCCCTTAAGGTTGGTCTTCGGTCCTCTTCTCTGGCACAAACGCCGAGTCATACGTCGCGGGCGAGAGGCAAAAGCACGAATGCGTCTTGCAAGGCGGCGCTGAAACCGACTCTTCCTTCTCCAGAATTGATCCCCATGTTGCGATATACGGAAAAAGAAGTTGAATAGGCTCGTTGACATGGCTAGGCTCTCCGCCGTGCACATGCTTCTTTATTGAAGGCATTAACTTCTAGAGTCCTTTCTGCTGCAACTCCTCCGTCTGATGATCTGAAGATTTCTCCTTTCGCTTTGCCGCCTCCACCGCAAACCTTCAGCCAACCCCACATGATTAATCCTAGCATCACCGCTCACTTGGAACATTACAAGCTTGGGGCCGCTTAGGGCCCTGGGCAGGTGGATCCGCACCGGTTCTTGGTGAGCTAGGCAGATTAGATGGAATGATTGGATCACACGGAATGACGCGCAACCTTGGTTTGGTGGTTCGTGATGCAAGAATCCAAGTGGTCTATTCTCGACAGCTGCATCGCTCGGGGCCTCGCGAGCTGTGAACGGGAAGGTTGCCGGCGCATGTCTTTTCTGAACGGGTTGTGAATAATAATCCGAGGTTCGCTGACCGTGATCTGGCCCCTGTCGCTTGAAGTGGTCATCTTGGCGATCTAGGGGACTCCAGGATCGATATGCACTCAGGCTTCCCACGTCTGGATGGCAACCCTGTAATTGCACATCATGTGTATTAAGCAGTTAATTCTGCGAGAACTGCGAGAAAAAGGCTGGAAGGCTGCGAGGAGTGATCGGGCGCCACCAATCACATTGAAGGATCTCGCATAATGTCCGAATTCTGGGTCTTATGTTTAGGCACAATGGAAGTTCCCATACAAAAACATCTGATCATCACCGAAAGGGGCTCGAGACATCAAGCCTCGTGCCTTCTTCGGCTTCTATCAAGAAATCTATGATCCCTGGCCCGGACAAGGCTGGGCTACGACTTTGACCCACGTTGCATGTGGAGGCACGCGGCGCTACCGATGCCTGTCTTAGTGATGCGATACCCCAGTCAGCGGGCCAAAAATGTGTGAGGCGCCAGCACGGACTCTAACCCTTTTTCTGGAAAGTTGTGTTGGACATCAGGATATTTTCAGCCTGATCTGGATGCCTTCAGTTCCCGACTGCGGCAATGCAGCTGACCGTGTTGTGTTTCGTTCTGCGAAGCAAGACACCACAGATCCGTGTCGCACCGGCCACACGGACATCAAATAGCGCATTCAATCTTGACCTTTTAGTCAGGCTACGGAGTGTCATGCCGTGGAAACAAGACCACGAAACCGCCCGTGGCGGTCAAGTTCAAACAAGTAATATATATGAGCTAGTTCGTTACTTATTGGACCGGAGATGATGTGCATCAGGGCGGTACGCAAGGACCGCTGGTCTAACCTGACCAGTTACGGCCAGGGCAGCACTTTAAACATATAGTGGCGCACCCACTGTGCACCATCCCACGCTGTGGAAATCGGCGGGGATACGGATATCTTGAAACCTTTAACAAGGCATCCTTATCCTCGCTGCAGCCGGTTATCAGCCCTGTCCAACACCGTTGCATGCACGCAGAATCCTAATCCGGGCGTTCCATCTACAGGGTTCTGGAGAGCGACCTACATTACTTGTATCACTCGCTCGTCGCTGATCTCACTTCAACTGTAACCGCCATCCTCTCCACACAATCTCATAATGCAAGTGGTGGAAAGAGGCCGCCGTGCAGAAGGCCTTGCCTTTGAAACGCCTGGTTGGCAAAACAACTCAAGTCTGGTTCGTGATTCTTCTATTCGCGCCATGCGTTGGCTTGGAAGCCTGGAACAGGCTCACCCTCATCGGAGAGCCGGTCATTTGGATTGTACGCAATGGAGGCACCATGAGGCACCGCTGTCCTATCATAACCTCCAGACAGAGATCATTCTGGAGATGGAATTTTCGGTTTCTTTTGACCGTTATCCGCGTTTGGCTGCAAGCATGACAAGTCATCCAAAATCCTTCGGTAAGTCTTGAACCATGCCACCATCTCGCATCTCGCACCCCTTACTCCTTGGTTACCTTTCGACGCCTCGGATGTCTTTATGCCATGCTCTTAGACGACGGAGGCAAAAATCCTGTCGAAGGCGATCCATGCCGCATCCTCGTTCCGCAGCGCTGGGTTCGTTGGGAGCAGCCGCTAGCAGCCTACGGGTGTGAACGGTACACCAGTGAATGTGTACCCCTCGTAGTCTGGCAGATTACAGTCTACAAAATACAACCTCGCACTCACCGCAGCGGCGGACGGCACAGAAAATTGCACTCAATGATGGACCACAATAACCTTGCCCTTGTCCTCACGAGCTCCGGAATTGAGTCTCGGAAGTTAAAAGCATGCTCTTGGCTGGACCCCGCTGATCATGGGAGGTTCCATAGCCCAAGAAACGAGCGATGGAAGTTTCCTTAGAACTCTACTAGTGCAGCGGAGGAAGCTCGATCTAAAATTCAAACAGTGATGCGGAAGCTGTACCTACCTGGATGATGCAATTACCCGTGGACAGTTGTCATTTGGGGAAAGTTAGTTATTTTGAGTTCGAAACTCCCTGACCTGGAGGGTTGCGAAGGTTTCATTTTCCCTAGCCGTGGTCGACTTGGTAGCGATCAGAATTTAAGATCATGCTGTAGCATCTCACAGTGCACACTCTCTCCGCGGCAAATGCAGTCGTACACTACTCCACACCGGCGTTCGGGCATGGTCAATATGGGGCGATTGAGCTGATAATGCTGATTCCTTGTTCAGGCATGCAATGGTGAGGAAAGTAAAGTAGTTCACCGCGTTCGTAGTCATCGTGGTAAATGGTGGAAGGTGGATCTTTACGAGGCGTCGGAAGCGCATCGTTCTCATCTCGGAGTGATCGGACATCGTGCTTGGAAGGAGGAACACTTTTGCAGGCGGTGATACGCGGTTGTGTGCACCACTATTCACGGTCGCGAGGTGTTGTTTCTGCACCAAGCCCACCGCGATCCCACACTATCTTTGCATCTAGAGCTCAGCCACGAAAATGCGCAACTCCCAAGGCGTTAAGAGCGCCAAGATTGAGAACGAGAGAGGCGAGTCAACCGGCGGAAACAGCAACTCACTCGCAGCAGCACGTCTCTCGGCCCGTCGAATGATGAGTTGCGAAAAGCCAAACCCACACTTCCTCGCTCCCTTGCTCGCTCGGAAATGCCAAAGACTTCTGAGCTTGCTCGCCATAGCGACATGCAGTAGGCTTATTATTATGAACCAGGTCCTGACACCGATGCTCAGGTGGCAACATCGGATGGTGTAAGTTTTGCTGTGGGCTGGCGGGTGGAGGCCGGAGCCTGTGCGTGCGTGTATTGCTTCTCGCGCTGTGATGAATATCGCCTCTGGATGGGCCGTCATCACGAGCAATGTTAGAGTCATCTGTGATGCCATGAAGTGCCTGCGGGTGAATGGAGAGTAGCACCGAGAGTCCGCCATCCGATACGATGCTGGTGTGAAGGCACCTTCTGGGCGCATTTGCTCGTTCATGGAGCGTCAAGGCTCCGGCGGTCTGGCATTTACGACTCTTGTTGAGACCGAGGAAGGAAGGTTGTCTGGCTGGCTGGCTGGGAGCGGGAAAGGTAGGGAGGCTGGCAGGCAGGCAAGCAGGACAGGAGGGAGGGGCATGCTGGTGCTGGTGCTCGTGCTGGTTGGGCTGGGGAGGGGATGTGGATGCACCGCAATGTGTGAGCAAAATCGACAGGGCACTCTGATTACGACTCACTCTACGGCTGTTGGGCTCGTGTGTCATCTGAAGGCGTTCTCAGCGGTGCAGGCAAAAGACTGACTCTGCAGGGCGGAGTGGATCGTTACTCCTGCTGGATACGACACAGCGCTGCGTAAAGTAAGTCCTTTCTGCTTGCCTCACCCATCCTCATCCTTCATTCCACGTCCCCCATCCCCCATCTCTCATCCATGCAACGCCCCCTCTCCTGCTTCGGAGCGGATGAGGGAAGAAGGGCGGTCATCTGTCCTCTCATCTCGTTCCGAACTCAACCGCAGCAGCCGAGGGGCGTCATAGGTCTCAGATCCACAAACAGAAGGAAGAACTCTCAGCCCCTGAAGCGGGATGTAGAAAAGGGGGTGGTTGTCGTTTGCTTATCGATAAGCTCTTGGAGGGGTAAATTCTTCCAGTGCTCGTACTAGGAGAAACAGCTGAGCTGTCCAAGCCTCTCAGCACTTGAAAAGTCATTCGATGTTTGTAATTCCTCGTAGAGATGCCATTGAGATTACGCTTTGTGAGACTAAGCTTGAGTGTGTCTCCTGCATTGAAGGTTGAATATACTCTCGCATTTCGCACTGACAAAATGTCTTTGCGGTCTGGCAACGGATAGCCTTTGTTGCGCTGTAGCGCCGTAGACGTCAAAATACGCGACTAAATACTACTACCATGAATCCATTGAAAGAATTGCTTTCGCAAGACAGGAAACATGCCTCAAGCTGCACCAAATAAGATTCATCTGCCCGAGAATCAAAGCTATGACGGCCCAGGGCCATTTAGTCCCCCCGAGGAGGTTTGAAAGCCCTCAGAAAGCCGGGGAGTGAGCTTGAGCTAAATCATCAACAGTGCGTGTCGAGTGCCAGTGATACCGAATATCAACATGCTTTGGAGGTGAGACTCATACTTTACAGAATATCTTATTGTGCTACAGCTAATTCTGTGTCAAAGGTGATCTTCGACGCCCAGAATGCACATCGCAGGAAGTCCTCCCTTGTTACCGCCGAGTCCCCCGCAAACCTATTCCAGCGACGCAAGAACACCGAATGCTATGTCCACGCATTGCTCGAGAGCCAAAGGAAACATGGCATATCCAGTACTGGGGGTCTCGAAGACATTGCGGAGAGCCTCGCGGAACGGAGGATAGCAAGTGGGATGGACAAGAATGCTGACACCCCTGTGGAACCAAAGCGCGGCAGCATCGAGGACGCATGCCCTGGGCAAGAGGACGAGAAATCCTGGACAGATCGCATGCAAGCTAAACACGGTGATCAAGTGGACGATGGGCAGAAAGTCGAAGTCGGCGATGACTCGGATCCGAATGCGGTCCACAGTCGACTGCTCACCAAGAAGCAGCTTTCTGATATGGCGTGGGGTGTCAGGGAGCTCAGCAAGCGCTTGGGAAGCATCAAGCTGAAGCTGAAGGTCAAGACTGTGTTCCTCCTCACCAAGGCACATGACGAAACTCTGATTGGGAATACTCGGGAGGTGGCCAAGTGGCTGTTGAGCTCGGAGCGCGATGTCAGATACACCGTCTACGTGGAAGATAATTTGCGTGATAACAAGAAGTTCGATTCGAAGGGTCTGCTGCAAGGTCTGGGGAAGGAATACGTCCATAAGAACAAAGCCAATGGCGACAATGGAAATTTGGCGAAGCGACTCCGTTACTGGAGTAACGATATGTGCAGGACACGACCCCATACCTTTGATTTTGTCGTTACTCTTGGGGGCGATGGGACAGTCTTATACGCTAGTTGGTTATTCCAGAGGATTGTGCCCCCTGTCTTGAGTTTTGCTCTAGGCAGTTTAGGATTCTTGACGAAATTCGACTATGATGAGTTTCAGGAGACCTTGACGAAATCTTTTAGAGATGGAGTGACGATAAGTCTGAGACTGAGGTTCGAGGGCACTGTTATGAGAAGCCAAAAGAGGAAGAGGACGATCCAAAATGGCGACGGGAACCACGAAGTAGTAGACGAGGACGACTCGAATGAAACTCGGGATCTGGTTGAGGAGCTGGTGGGAGAGGAGAAGGAAGATGAGAGGACACATCGACCAGACGGAACATATGAGATCTTGAACGACATTGTCGTTGATCGTGGTCCAAATCCAAGTAAGTCCTTTCTGCTCTTAATCAAAGTCAAGCTCTAATTTGTGACCAGCAATGTCCTCCACCGAAATCTTCGGCGACGATGAGCACTTCACGTCAGTCCAAGCAGACGGCGTCTGCGTCGCCACTCCCACCGGCTCAACAGCCTACAATCTCGCAGCTGGCGGTTCCCTCTGCCACCCTGAGAACCCCGTCATCCTCGTGACTGCCATTTGCGCGCACACCCTCTCGTTCCGGCCGATCATTCTGCCCGATACCATTGTCCTTCGGATTGGTGTTCCCTATGACGCGAGAACAAGCAGCTGGGCAAGTTTTGATGGCAGAGAAAGAGTTGAGCTGAGGCCGGGAGATTATGTTACCATTAGTGCGAGTAGATATCCGTTTGCGAATGTGATGCCGCAAGGGAGGAGGAGCGAAGACTGGGTAAATAGTATCAGTGGCAAGTTGGGTTGGAATACGAGACAAAGACAGAAGAGCTATAAAGAATGGTCATAGATGGGCAGGTATGTAGAAGTAATTTGATTAAGACTTCAAAGCTGAATACTGAGTACTGCCTCCTTGCGTGTCGTTGAATCTCGAAGCTGAAATGATAGATTTTGGGCCATGGGTTCTATTTCTCAAATCTCAAATGCAGCTCATTCAGAGTTGAAGACGAAAATCACTTGAAAGTATTCTCACTCTCCTTTCTGTCCCTAATTTCTATTTTGCTGCCACGCTCTAATAATGAGACGAATGAAGATCACTTATACATAAAGTAATTGTCCTTTTGTACAAAATCCATCAGCTAGCATCCTAATTATTCTCACGTTATGTCTCTTCTCGTAGGCCATGATAGCAAACTCCACCTCTCCCGGCGGAGAAGCTGGGCTCCCAACATTTCAATGCCAATTCGTTTAGTCTTCATGGGCTATATTTTCTTTAAAGGTACTTTAAGGACTTTTAGCGACGCCAGACTTATATGCGTGCCAGCTTTCTTTGCTGATACACCTTTTCGAATAAGATAGAGTATGGGAGGTTTGAAGGCTTGCTAAATAGTACCTGCGGGGTCTATGAGGCCATGAGGGGAAGAAGCCATCTTCTCTGAAGCAGTGTACTCAAAGCTAGCAATAGAATTCGTTTAGAGCATATAGACATGAGAAGTACAAGAACAGCCTGTACAATAATGCGTTCTATGTCTGTTCTGGTAGTGTGAGTGTCACAATTATCCTGTATACGTTTTACAGCTCTGGAAATACAAGCAGGACTACCTGTATCAGCTCCACTAGGATGAATACGTACAGAACGGCGTTTCAACCAAATAGGTTGTCAACCTTTCCTCTGTCATCATATCTTGATTCAGAAATGATCGTTAAAAGACTCTATGTATCCTCCTCTTGCTACCATGCTTTGACACAGCTTCACTCTGCCTCGAGGTTTTAGATCTTGCTTTCCTCTTGTCTGCAGTTTGGGATTCGCCGGGAACACGCAAGACAGCTGTCTTTCAGGGCACTTACTTGCTCTCTGCTATTCCTGGGCTCAATTCCTATTTATTGGCTACCAGCTTCCTCGATTTCAATGTATGTGTCTGAGTTCAGGCTTCGGGCTGCTACATTTCTGTTTCTGTCCCTTTGCTTTGAAGAGGAAGTCATGTACAAGTGAAATATAGAAAGAATGGTACTATGTGCCTTAAGGATAATACCGCAAGTTTGTATATAGGTCGTACCAAACTGCCTCGAAGTATAGATCCTGGAGACCGGCATGTCATGTAATGACACTTTCGCAAGAGCCTGAAAAAAAAATCAAAAGGCCTCGATGCTCCAAACATTACTGCAGACACTTAATTGATATCAACACTTCCATGGTCAAAGTCGGGAGCCGGGCCTGCCCACTCGGAACGGCCTTCCCAACCTCCTGACACCAATCACTTGAGTGGCTTGCGGTGGGAAAGTCCCTATGCGATCCCGTCTAAGGATATACCAATGTCTCAACATTGATCAGCCTCTCGAAGTCCTTTGAAACCCCCTAGCTCAGTGGACTCTTAATTCCTTCTGGCATGCCCAACCAAAAAAGGCCCTCGAAGACAAGTTGAATGGCAAAGGAGATCCATTAGATTTCGTCCCGGAACTGTGGTGTGAGGAACTGGTATTCGTGCTATGTTCGAAAAGCCCATCTACCAAGCAATCCATGTCAGGTATGTCCGGAACAATCAAGCCAACCTCAATCGCCCATCGTCTTCCCTCCATAAAGAGCTCTGTCCATCCACCACCTCAATTCTTTTGCGAATCTCCCATCCGAAAACTCCATGCAATGTGTAAACCCACTGCCCTTCACGCAAATCGAATCTTCTCCCCCCAGCACACCCTCTTTCTCTAACGGTGCTGCAGCAGTTGTCAGACTCCAGTCCTGGGGGAAAGGGTGCAAAATGTGTACCTTGACGAATCCAATGTCCGCGGCCTTCTCTCGGAAGCATTGACGGCAGATGTTCAGGCCATATTTGCGGATCAGACCAGCCTTGTGGGTGCAGACACGGCTATATCACAATTATTAGCTCCTGCTCCAGATATCCCCATGCCTCGATGTCCCTATCTATCATGAAGAGTTACCAAGGTAAACGTACCAGGCGCGAGCTCCCTTGCCGTACGTTCTTGGGCGCGAGTTCCAGACGGATTCGTGGGACATTTTGTGTCGACTTTGTACTGTATCTGGACCTGGAAATTAGGATTGTCTTTGAGAAGAGATCGAGAAGGGGTACCGACCGCGCGGAGTGCGAGGTTGTCGTCGAAGTCGAGGTGGATCTTTTTGGATTGGCTGCGGTCTTGATTTTCTTGATTGTCGCGATGCTTTTGCGGAATGTGCGAACTGTTAGGTAAGCAATTAGCGAATCACGTGGATATCTAGCCGGATTGGGATTTCGATCCTCTGCACATCTTCCTCATCGTTCACTTACTTCGGAAGACATTATTTCTGCTTTGATCAACTGAAGGGAAAGTCAGTGATTGTGAGATCCAAGCCCAGTCAAGGTGAGAAAGAGCTGAACGCGTAAGTTGATATGGACCTTCAAGTGTCACCTGGAAGCAGTCGTCCTGAACTTGAACGATGAGGATTGATAGTCCGTGAATAAGTTATGTATTCGATGCTCTGTTGCAAGCGTACTTCTAATTGGAACTTTCATTGCTCAAAAATTCCTGGTCGCTTCTTAAGCAGAGAAAAGAAGGTTACCTACGAATACTAACAGTTAACGGAGAAGTATTTCACTTTGAGGAGGCGCCAAGTTCATGAATACTTTCGAATAAAATCAATTATTTCTATGTAGAATTGAAAGAATTCGAATAAGAAAATGGTGAAATGGAAAGTGGGCAATTTTCGGAAATCTACCAAGTGAGTCGTGAAGACCTTCAAAAATTCCACCCCGCGTTCCCCACCAACCACCAAATATCAACAAACGCGCCGATTTCATCCCACCGACTCAAGCTCACAACACAACCCCCAAACCCAAAAATGGTACATTCACCTCCTCCCGCCCCGAAACTAGCCTTCCGGGCCCTGATATCCTCACAGTCAAAAGATTCCTCCTACACCTACATCCACTTCAACCGGGCCCGGGACGCGGATCTCTTCGAAGACTTCTGCAAGGACAAGCTGCCCGACGACGACATCTACGTGCCGCCGCACAACCAGCCTATCAACCCAGAAGATGAAGACGATGTAGTTCCTGATCAGCACGCGGCATTCGGCATTCAGAGAGCGACGCAGAAGGTTAAGGAGGCTGCGTGGAAGGATTTGGGCCTCGCGGAGTTGATGAAAAAGGGGCCGGAGAAGGAGAAGGGCGGGTTGAAGCCGGGGTCGAGGTCGCTGCCGAGGTGATGGTTATCTTTGAATGGACAGCCTAATGGGGATTGCAATTGCTATGAATGATTGAGCTGAGGTGGGAGTTAGAGGATATCATTAAGGACGCGCGTTTGATGAATTAATACCCTGTGGGAACAAAGACTTGTGGGGCTAGATAATAAGAGAGCAATCAAGCTCTGTGAGAATCCCAGTGGAGGGAAGATTTCGAGGAAAAGATGAATGGAACTGTACAAGGCAGATCAAGCATTCCTCTTCACATCGTCTTTCATGATGCCATCTATTCATCATATGCCCAACCCGAGCTCCCGAACTCCACAAATGCCCAGATACGCCGCCCAATGCTCACTATCCCTCACGTGTAAAACGTTCTCTAATTCTTTGGCAGATACGCCTCCCTCTCCACAACCTCCTGCTGGAACTTCACCAAAAAGACCGTCTTCCCGGGCCACAACTCCCCCTCCTCCCCCTTCCCAACACTATGCGCCGTAACCCTCGCCGGAAACCCAGCACCATCACAAACACCCTCCACAATTCCCGCTACAAACGCCGCACAATTTAGCTGATTCATCTCCTTCGGTACGCTGATGTACTGGTTCACTAGCGGATCGTTGTCGCTGATCATGTACTCATCAGGTGTATCTGGATTCGAGGATTTCTCCAGAGCGTCTGCAGGCCGCGAGAAGAGGTGCCGCCAGAGGATTGTGGTGATGAATTGGAGGAGGGCGATGATGTTGAGGGGTCGGTTTTGGGTGCGCGGAGGCTCGCGGTAAAGGAGGAGGTCCAACAGCTTCAGGCCTATTGGATGGCCTTGGACGTTTAGTCTGGCAGAACCTAATCAGCATGGATTCTCAAAAAAAAAAAAAAAGCCATTTGTATATCTTTCAGGGCAGAAAGGAGGGCGGTAGCTTGGAAGGCTCACCGTTTCTCCAGGTCTTGGATACCAGTAACCCGCTTCTGCGCATAGCTGACCATCTCCCCAAACAGATATGCAAAGCTGGCTTGGCTGAGCTCTTGTGTGCGACTGCGATTTAAGGGCCGGTGGTAGATTGTCTTGCCGTTGGAGGGGTAGCGGAGACCTGGTTGCGAGGTTCGCTGGCTTTGAGATGCATTGCCTGCTAGAGATGGCTTTATGGGTTGTGATGCCATCTTGCTTGATATGACAAGCAGGTGTTATGTGGCATCGAACCAATCTGTCGTTATCGGACTTTGCGCATGTGTTGTGGAGAAGAACGTTGGTTGAGATAAATGGGTTTTTGGGAGAGGTCTTGAGTTTGGAGCTCGGATTCAGAAGCGAGGCTGAAATGGAGCATCGAAGGGAGCTTACAACGGTGAGTCTCTGCAGATACGCCTCAACATTTGTTGAAAGTAATTAAAATTTCGCAAAGTCTATGTTCTAGTGCTCCTGGTATTCTACTAATCATCCTTCACGACACTTGAAAAAAAGGGGCGTAATTCCACAGAAACTCTCTCAAGGCCTGTCTCACTCGGTGGTAAGGACAGCATCAGGTGTCGCAGCCACAACATCCGTATTTCCATTCGACTGGGTACCATTCGTCTGAACAGGGACCTTGGACTCCTCTGCTTCTGAAGCACCTTCAACCGGGGCAACGATTTCTTTCTTCGCCTCTGGTATTGTCTCTTTGTCCTCCGCTGGTGTTTCCTTACTCTCCGCTGGCAACGCCTCTTCCTCTGGTGCCACAGCGACCTTATTCTCTGCTGATTGGTATACGCTGCTGGCGTTACCGCCTCTGAGGTAGACCTCACTCTCACCGTAGTGCTTTCCTGCTTTGACCCAACGTTCACGACGTTCTGAATACCTTTCCTCGGCGAACTTCAAAAGTGCAGGCCAGTAAACAGCATGATCATACTCGAATTCCATGTCGCCATGGAACTCGTTCCAGAGCTGTTGAGGAGGAACGTGCTGTCGCATGTCATCATTGAACTTCAACTTCTGTCTTGTTAAAGGATCAATGAAGGGTGTTATGAGTTTGAAGAACCCATTGACAATCCAAGGGACTAGAGTTTGTTAGAAGCAAATAGACAACAAGAATTTAGACATACTGTTGATGATTAACGCTCGCCCAAGTCGTTCTGGGTAGTGAGTTTGAAGGATATTCAGGACCTCCCGGCCTTGGGAAATTCCAGGTGCGGTGTTTGTCCTCGTCTTACTTGTCTTGAAGTTGATCAAGAGAGCAAGTGTCTCCTGGCCTGGGATCATAATGTCAATGACTCGTTCTAGCATGAAAACCAAATGTTGAACTTGTCGTGGGCTTGGCTCAGTATTCTGTCTGCCAGGAACGAGGTAATGGCATGGACGTCCAGCAATATCCCATCCAACAATGAACTGCTTGCCAGTTTCACTCTCCGGCGAGATGTGATCACCAGTAAGGTCTTCAACCCCGTATTCCCGTCTCCACGTCAGAGTTGCAAGCAATCGCTTCTCGGCATCTGCTGTGTTCCACTTTGTAGCCCGCAGATATCGAAGGATACACTCTCTCGTCAACCAGAAAATCTCATTTTCCGTGACAGGACCTTCCTTGCCCTTCGTAGATGGAATTTCCTTCCAAGACTTCACGGTCTCCAGGACGGTCTCATACTTCGATTGTTGCTCCGTCGTGAGCTCGGGCGTGGCTGGAACAATCGCTGAGTCGAGAGGATATGCAATTGGAGTCATCTGCGGCCCAACAGGTTTTTCTGCAGTTGCTGATACTTGAGATGAGGAGCCATTGGCGTCATCGGAGGCAGGAGGTGATTGAGTGGTGCCATTCTCGAGCTTGACTTCGTTGAGCTTCTCGGAGAGGTTCTTTGTATCTTCACCGACACTCTCAACAACCGGCGCGGCTGACATCGTGAAGCAAGTTGCTAGAAGAGATGATAGTTCTCTATAGTTTGGGGTCGAAGAGGAGAGACCAATTGACAAGCAAAGATGGCATACAAGCGAGGGATCTTCCTTAAGATGTATGTTGATGTAAGTGGGAAGGGAGATGAGCTCAAATTAATTGTTGTTGTGGCTGCGACTTTTGATCTCAGCCTCGCCGACTCGCCGAATGTTTTTTGTGGAGCCCCTGTCGCAACCCGGTTGAATAACCCCTTTTCGTCGAATCCTTCTACAATTGCAGCGCGATCTCTCTCTACAATATGCAATTCCACCTAGCAACTTGCCTTTAATTGCTTTGAGAGGTTTAATTCACTCAAGTATTAAATTGTCGACCAAGTGTCCTAGTCATGGTGTTAACTAAGAGATTTATTTTATACACTCGGATTCTTCCAGCTTCCAGGCTTGTCTTCCGAGCATTACTTCGTTACAATGCTGCTCTATAGTACAAGTAGTTTGTACATTGTTCATACATGGAGATGGTCACGTTTCCGGCAATTCCCCCTGGCTAAGGTCAAACCTTCCAACCTATCTTCGACCCAATTTCCATCTCGCGATGCGATCCTGAATCTCTGCCCATTTGAATTGCTTTCTTGTAACACCCTCCTCTTCACCTTCTTGTAGAACAACAGTTGGTGCCCCGCTACCTTTCCCAGGATTGTCTGCCAAACCGCCGACAACAATCCTGGCGACTCTGCGGAGGTCCTTGACCGTTAACTCGTCAATCTTCTTGCACATTTCTCTGACGCCCACTTTCCTACCGTGGACTTGAACCTGTCTTCCTAGGTCTTCGAGCTCAACCATTCTGCTCTCCAGATTCATTAACAGGCTGGACCGTAATTGGTTCTTCGCTCGGTTGACTTCGACTGTTTGGAGAGCGGCGAATCCCGTGTCAAGCGTCAAGGCCTGGAGCTCACGACACATGACATCCAGCATATTGACGACGTGTCCAGGCGAGCAGCTAGACGAGATGCCAAAAAGTCCTGAATCGGTATATGAATGATTGAAAGCAACGCAGGACTCTACCCAAGCGTGCTGATTCAGAACGTTGGTGTAGAGACGAGAATACATGCCTTTCCCAGGCCCACCTGCCGAGAAGGAACCGCCACCGCCGAGGAGGGTTTGCAATGTAGCGAGGGCATATATATCGTCAGACGATATCGGAAGAGCTTCGAAAGCCAGGTGAATATGTGTGAGAGGGGGGAGTGAAGCATTGATGGGCGGTGGTAGGGACGGCAGTGAGAGGAAGCCACCTGTATAGTGAGATGGTTGAGTGATGTCGAAGGGAGTGGGGGCGTGTGATAGAGAGAGATCATTAAAGGACTGCACTGAAGCATTATTTGACGCTGAAGTGGAGATGTTCTTGAAGAACGGGATTCGTGATAATAATTTTGATGGTTGTTGTGACGGAGTCGGAGGTTGCGAAGACATGGAAGATACCGAACTGTCGCTGTAAGTCGACGAAGAACCCAATGAAGTCTCTGATCCCGTCTGTGATAGTATGGGTGCTTCTGATTTTGGCATATCACCGAAATACTGCTCTGTAAGTCGTACGGCTTCGTCGTGCTGCACCCCAGCAAAGGCAACTACCATCCGCTCTGGTCGAAAAAATGTGTCCCGATAGGCCTCGATCACACTTTTGTTGATCTGGGTAAGCCTATCCTTGGGACATAACAACGGATTCCCGAGTGTGTTATCTTTAAAAGCTGCCATATGTACCAGCTCCGGTAGGATCAACTCGGGCTTTGACCAGATTTCTCCGATCTCATAAGCAGCAGTTTCCAGCTGTTGCTGTACTTCCTCTTCCGTTATCAATGGATCCCGAATTGTCTCGGCGAGAAGGGCAACTGTTGTAGGAACCGCCGAGTTGAATGTAGCGGACTGGTACATTAAGGATTCGCGGGATGAGGCGCAATTTATATTTCCTCCCAAAGACTCCAGTGATTCCAACATCTCATCACTTGTTCGCTTCTTGGTCGATTTGAAAGCCAGTCTGTCCATGATATGGCTCACGCCTCGCAAGTATTCGTTTTCATATCGGGATCCTGCGTCAATGAAGACGCCCACCCCCGAGAAATGTCCTGGCAATGCTTCAGTAGCAACTCGAACGCCGTTCGGTAAAGTAGAGATCTGATCGAGCTCTGCAGGATCCTACACTTCAGTCAGCGCCGTGCGGTGGTATTGACTTTGGGGCGATGCACCTTTTGGATGGGATCTACTACAGTGGCAAGGTTTCTAGACCGGAAAGTAGGCAGCACGCTGGGTGAAAAAGATCTCCTAGGAATGGCCCTAGTCAGACTCCGTGAGGAAGCACATTTTAACATGTTGGCGTGTGGAGAATGCTGAGTTGTGCCGCCGCAAACTCCTGCTGTTCCAGGCGCGAAATCTTTTGAACGGTTTCTTTGCCTTCTCCAGACTCTCTCGCCGGCAGAAGCCGGCGAACCGCCTCAGCCGGGCTTGGTGGCTGAGTCACGTGGCCAACTCGTATGATTGAATGACTGCTGGGGCTTTTCTGCGCAATGAAGATGCACACTGTACTTTTATTTCGGTATATAAGTGAGCTTCTGATGACTTGGGAGTCCGTCAACACTGTAAAAGGCGGTTCGTCGAGAACATCTCCTGATGGGACTGTCGTGTGCCCTGCAATGCGGTTGTCTAGATCGCCCATGCATCATCAGGACCGACAGGAAGGAGTCTGGGCTTCTCTCTAGCTTGGACCCTGGGCGCCGGTCCTAAATACAGCTTGCTCCCCGTGAACTGTAGAATGGTCTTTTCATCTTATCACCTTCAATTTGGCGCAGCTCTTCGTCCCATGCTTTTCGTCTCGGTCACGATGTTCTGCGATTCTCGTTGCTAACTCGGTGAATGTTTGCGTGAAATGCCAAACACGAATTTCTGATTTCTGAGGAGCCTGAGACGTTCCACCGCAACTCAGCCACCAGCCTTTACCGGCACAATCGTCTTGGTCCTTCAAGGTTCGGATTGTCCCCGAATATTGCCTGCCTCACGGAAGTATACGAAGTAACGAGGCTCCATCCACTGGCCCTCGTTCTCCCCAATGTATTCCTCCCCTGCAGCGCCGCCGACTCTTGATAGCTCACGCTCACCACCCCCCGCCTCTCCAACCTCACCAACACGCTCCGGCCGACTGAGAGGGCTGAGTTATCTGCGCAGCTACACCCAGGCTCACCTCCTGTCTCGAGACAGTCACAACAATAACAATAACTCAAGCTCGAGTTCGAACAGTCAGCGCCCCTCCACGCTTGCGCGAGCCACCAGCTATCCGTCGCCGACGTCAACAAGTCGAGGATCGGCATCTACAGCACCCCAAGCTGCACCTCAAAATAACCCTCGACAAACCTCCCCGACTGCGCAGCGATCTACGACAGATCTCCCAGCTGCAAGATCCAGCAATCCAGATAATCTGGGTTCTACGAGTGGGTGGCTGCCAACTGTAGGAGGACAAAGTGGAGTTTCTAGAATAGCGACAGAACCTCAGTCCACAGCAACAGCGTCATCCTCTGCAGTTCTATCGGGAAACAACGAGTCTGCGGTGGCTTCAGACCTTACAGCTTCGATGGCACGGACACGGCCAGCTGTCGTGGTGGGTGCAACTGACATAGCCCAGGGGGACGGAGATTCACAACAAACTGCCCAGAATGGACAAGTCAACGGGACCAACGGGGCCCAAGGTATGACCCATCAACTACCATCAATACGATTCTGCCAGCACCAGGACCCAAGAGCTCAACGACCGTCTCTCGTTTTCCCCCCAATGTCCCGTATTCTGCCTACTGGGAAGGAGGTCATCAAAGTCGGACGATATTCCGAGAGAGACAATCAACCTCCACAGGCAACGAATACTCCGTCAGCCGCGCCTGTGGGCTTCAAGTCAAAGGTTGTGAGCCGGCGCCATTGCGAGTTTTGGTGTGCTGGTGGGCGTTGGTTCATCAAAGATGTGAAGAGCTCCTCTGGAACATTTCTCAATCACATACGACTCAGTTCACCTGGTACCGAATCGAGGCCATTTCCAATCAACGATGGAGATATTGTACAACTGGGCATTGACTTCAAGGGCGGAGAAGAGATGATATTCAGATGCGTGAAGATAAGGGTGGAGCTCAATAAAGGCTGGCAGGTCGGGCCAAGCAGCTTCAAGTTCGTTTTCAGGCCTCCTCCTTACAAACCTGAAATCGTACTGACTTTTCCGTAGTGTCCAGTCTCACAAACGTTTACGAGAATTAAATAGCTCGGGGAAGCCACCAGCAAGTGGCTCTTCTCAAGATTGTTCGATATGCTTGGGTCCTATTGCTGTAAGATCATACCTTCATTGTCCATAGTCTTACTAACACGTCATTCCAGCCTTGCCAATCCTTGTTCGTCGCACCCTGTTCTCATACCTGGCATTATAAATGCATCCGAGTTATAATTAATGGACCACACTGGCCACAATTTATATGTCCCAATTGCAGGACCGTAGCCGATCTTGAAGCTGAATTAGACGATCCGAGTGGTGACTGGGAGGAAGTGGACCCAGCAGAGGCTACCATACAAACTCCACAAACAGCAAAACCTTCTGAGAGCGCTCATCAAGCTCGGCAGGAGGAGCAGAATTCTTCAGAAACTACTGGGGTTTTGGTCGAACCACCAGAGCCGCAAGTACAGCATAACGCGAACGATGATATGGAAGTGGCTGAACGAAGTGACAATTCAAGTGCTGAGGGAGTACTTGGCGAAGGTACTGGGAGCCGCGACTATCCCCATAGTGATGACGAGTCTTCCCCTTCAGATTCAGAATCACCTCTTGAGCATGCTTCTAATGCAACAGTGGCTCCCGTCGACATCATCTCGAGGAAGCCTCTTCCAGGCGCTCCAATTGCACGCCTTGAGCAACCAGGCTCACGCATGGAGCGTACTTCTACTCGAACACCAAGCCCGAATGGGCTATCCTCTTCAGCAGGCGATGCCTTGGCTGGAGTTGAAGGACCGATGACCCCTAGAAACGATGTCGGGCCCTTCATCTTCGACGGAAGCGCTGGTCGAGGAGCTGATGTCCAGCTAGCCGCGCTCGCTACGATGAATCTGACGGCTGCGGCTGATAGTCCTCTTCCGGAAACACCTCAACCTGCTGCATAGGCATCCGTTCATTTTCTTCTTATACACTGCATTTAGCGAGGCGTGAACTTGCATGGTGTTCCTTTAAGCGATATTCACGACTTTGTATCATAGCCTACGGCCATCAAAGGAGAGGCGTGCTAAGGGGTACAGCCTAAGTAGTGAGCAGATTTGGGAATAGCAAATAAAGTATCGAGTCTGACAAGTGGAGGCGGAGGTAATACTTGGCGTTAATGGCATCAGGGATCTGGATGGCTAGCTGCCGCTAGGGTATATTTGCTCTCTGGGAATAGTAACTGACGATTTGCATATGCATTGGTGCGCCAGGAGGTGCATTTTCGATGCTTTCATTTTTTCCTTGTATCATGGCTAGATAGCCTGAAAATAATTGCATTCGAAGGACAAGATCACTCTCTATGTACTATCCCTCTCGTGTCTCGTCTAATCTCCTCATGGACGCTTCACGGTTTTCAACTTCATGGACGTTTGAGTCCTGCGCCCAGCCGTTCGATTTCCCTCCCTTCCACGGTCCCAACTCCGGCCAAACTTCGTAGTCGATCAACCGTCTCTACATCCTTGATCTTGACAGCTTCTTCAGCGGCCTTCACCCGCATTCCGCACTTCTCATACATAGCTATCGTTTCGCCTGGTTGCAACGTTGGCGCTGCTTTCGGGATGAAGATGCTGGCTAGTTTGGGGTTGCCAGCGCTTAGGATGAGTGTGAAGAATGGCTGCATCTGTTAGTAAATTGACATCATACAATGAATAGAAGAGCACATACTTCCCAGCCGATGGGCGATTTCCGGGTCTTGGACCACTCTTCCAGTTCGTTCCAATCACGCTTAGACACCAGTGCTCGGAGTCTATTTTAATTAGATGAGTAGAAATGGATAATACAGGAGTATTTACCTAAGCCACCAAGCTGTCTTCTCTGGTACCTTGAACTCGCTCTGCATTTTCTTTGCCCGGCTTGCATACCCCAATTTGATGAGTTTGAAGATGGTCTCATTTACGCTCAAGCCCGTAAACGTCTCTGTTAGATCACGATCAAATGCCTCTTGCATCTTGAGCAATGTAGCTGCTTCTTGCAATGCTTTCAGTTCGAAAGAAGTTTCCTTCGAGTCCACGAGAAGCTTAGCTGCCAATGTGAGCTTGTCAGATGCTGTTTTAGAGTCTGGTTGTTTGAGTGCTTCTCGCACAAAGACGTTTGCACCGTCAATCCGACGGTCATCTTGGTAGTACAGATCTTTGAGAAGCTCAGTATCATCGGCTTGCGCGGTGGACTCGATGAGTGATGTAGCTACAGGGCGGCTATTGATAACCCGGAAGAAGGATGCCAGAGGGAGCTTCTTCTTGAGGTGTAGCAAGACGAAAAATATGAGATCTGAGTCTCCACTCTCAATTGCTTTATCTAGGGCGATCTCGTCTTCTTCCATGTTGAGAAGCAGAGGGACTTGCTTTCCTGCTCGAGGTTCGTGGTTGAGGAGCTCTGTAGCTAGACGACCTCGTCCTTCGTCGTAAGCTGCTCGCGCAATTTCTTCAAACGAGATACCTCGCTTGCCCGCCAGCTTTTCAACTATGAGACGACATATTGTATCTTCATCTTCAGATCCTACACGGACTTTTTGTGATGCCCAGTGCACATAGATGCGGTCTGTTGGCAGACGCAAATAGGAGGATATACGGAGCGCTAGTAGATATTCTCTACGACTAATGAGACGCATGATGAGCTTCTCAGGGGTAAGCCGTAGGAATTGGTCGTAGGATAGTGGTAGCCCGATCTCATAGAATCGCACTGCATTTAAGACACGGAGCGTCTCACACATGTCGACAAAATCGTCACTGTTGTAGATATCAAGCACCGACTTCCCAAAAGATGCCGCTTTTAGGAGTTCTTTCTGCCAAAGGATGCTGAATTCATGACCCGCTGCTTTCACCTGCTTTTGTTAGATGGGATTAGTTACCTAGCAAGACTTCAAACTTACACAAGTATCAACAGCTTCCACCAAGTTTGGCCGAATCAGCTGAATGTTGTCATCAGCTTTTGGTGACTGGTTCTCCAACTGTTCTACCGCATCGAGAAGTATCGATGCTGGAGACTCAGTGCCAAATCTGAAAACTTCATCTGTCACGTCGGGGACTTTTTGAATGAAGTCACAGACATCGTTTGTGATTAAACGAACACCATCATGATCTGCATGCTGTCAGCTAATGCCTTTCATTCTAGGGAAGTCGCCTCTTCTTCGAATTCAAAGCAATACATACCCGCAATGAGATGAACTCGGCTGTCGTAGAAATATTTCGCCGCTGCGTTTTTAGGTCCAATGACGTGAACCTCATCCTCCCAAGCAATGACCACCGCATCGTTCCCGCACCATTGGACATCTTTTGGTGGTATCCTAGACTTCGAGTCATATTCGCTGAGCCGGTTCTGGAAGTCACTTGTGATCACATATGCACGGCCTGTTTCTGTGTACAGTGCAACAAACTTGCCGTTGGGAGAAACGCTAATATGAGTGAAGGGGCCAATATCGAGCATTCGATCTTCCGATTCAGATGCATCCACAACATAAATAGTCTGGCCAATGCTGAGTAGCACTTCCACTGACCGAGATAGCGTGTAGGCTGGAGGAATCAGAGTCCAAGAGTGAACATCGCCCTCGGGAGGTGTTGCAAGCAATTTTGGACGAGGTTCGTCATACCTCGAAACAGAAATTAAGTTGTTGTTTGAGAGCAAGGCAACGAATCCAGTCCCATAAAACCTGTGAAGGGATCAGTCACACCCATAGAAAACTCTCGAATCAAGAATAACGAACCTACAAGCCGTCACTCCATACTCCTCAGCGCCATGACCAAGCGAGAATTGGGTGAAGTCTCCCTGCAGATCATAATAACATCTAACGGTACCATCTGCAGTCACGACAAGTAGCTTCTCGTCTTCAGACCAGCCTAAGCCCTTAATGGAGCCCTTGTCCCAATTTATGCGTCGAATCAGCTTCCCAGCGCAGCTGTACAAGTCGATGCTTGATTTCGATGCCTGAGACCCACGAAAAGAGTGAAGTTTTGTCTCATCTCGATACAGAGCTACATTCAAACAGTAAAAGTCAGCAAGTGCCCACAACAAAAAAAAGATATCAAACGCCATCTGTGAGTCACGTGACGGTACAGAGAGGCTTGGATCTGTATAGAATTCTCATGCCCATTCGTCTCGATGCCATATAATTCGATTCGTCTTCTGGTCTCTGGACATATCCCACTTGTATCCTCATTCGGTGTTTGCTGCCAGACTGGCACCATCCTCCAACCATGAGTACTATTCTCCTACTCAAACCAATGACGAGAGGCATCCAAATACTCTCAAGAATGTTTCTGGAAGTAAAGCAGCAGCATACCTATAGCACCGCCATAGGAGCAGCCAGTGACGATGTAGTTCTCCAGCTCGAGGTCCTGGTCGAATACGGCGGTATAGAGCTGGATCTTCCGGTAGAACTTGTCCCCAACCTTCTCCCAGTCCGCCGTTGGGTTTGCCATTTTGGAAGTACGCTCTGTCACCTCATCCCCATTAGCAGAAGTGATGTGTTTTGCTTGTAAAACCGTCGATGCCTGCTCGAGCGTGACTTTAGAGCTTCGACCGATTTAAGGTGTGGTCAAAGCTGCACGCTAGCCTTTCCTGTTGGGCTTGAGAAACATCGACGACAACAGCTTGGACAAATTCTAAGAGAAGCCTATCAACTTCGTGTCCTCTCAGCTCGGATCGATTGATTTGGATCTGGATATGGGGGGTTGACTGCTCTTGGCAGCCTCATGGCAGACGAAACACTCCTTGACAAAGTCCACGACTTGAGCGACTTGGAACTCGCTGCACTGATCTGCTTCGTTGCGCAAGAGCACTGTATCATTGATACAGAACCTGATGCTCTCGATGATTTGGTTCAGGAGCTTGAGCTGGTACGGTTAGGTTGGAAGTCTCACAATGCGCTGTCGCTGACTCTATTCAGGTAGCATCGAAGGTCTTCGGCTTGAGCCATGCCGTCATTGACTGCTCCGAGCAAACCTCTCTCGACGACTTTGCCCACGCCATTCTCTCTGTGGAATCAGTGCCAACTCGATCTAACTCCCCCGTGAGAACCCGATCAGACTACTTTTTACATACCCCCGCCTTCACCTCCATATCGCGTTCGCCAATATCGGATACCTTCGCAGACAATAAGACGATTGCCAATGTAATAATTGCCAAAAACCTTGATGAGGCTCCGAGACAGGTCCAAATACAAGCATTGGAACTCATGAGAACAAAGCGAATATACACCAGGACTTCTGTGCAGAATGCGCCGAAGCGGTTTCTGTTCATTGCGTTGTTGGCAGGTGGGGATGGTCCCAGGTTGACGAAGCACCTGAACGACTACATGTTCATCTCGCACTTCCACGATCCCGAGGATGGATTTCCGAATTTAGAGGATATATATGACGATGGGAGTTCCATATCTTCAGTTGTTAAAAAAAGCCCCATTCAGGAGCCAGATACCTTGGATGCTACCATATCTGCAGCTGTTCGTCATGTCCCAATTTTTTGCCCAACTCATGCTGATCAGTCTCAGGATATCGACCATCTGACTGAGTTGAGTCATCATACTACAGTCAGCGTGGAAGTCAAGCAATATCAGCAGAACATCATATCGTTCTTGCGGCTTCATCGTGCCGTGGCAGGAGGCATCTCAGCCCCCGCCACCAAGCATTTTGACAAGTTGACGAGATGCCTTGCTCCTCTCCACGATCTTTCTTATGCAACACCATCACTCGTTGATCTCGCGGCGAGGAAGGTATATCTACACCGTGTCCAAATCGTGAAAGCGGAGAAGGAGCGCAGCATGCAGTGGGGAAGTGATCTTGATGCCGTGGCAACCTTACTAGAAGGAATCGGAGCTGAGGATGTCATCGAAGATGTTCTTGGAACAGCAGGAGCCGAAACTCCGTTGTAGTATACTTATGATACCCACAAATTTTACAAACTTGATATGACACTTTGAGTCTCTGCAATATTTCACTGCCCTGTTTGCCATTTGGAGTCGAGTACAGGAGTGTATTTGCTAACTGTGCATCCGTTCAGGCTCTAATCCATGAGCCATAAGCGTTTGCGGCAAGAAGAGATGCATCACTGCTCAAGCACGAAATGTTATTCACAGAATTCATGAAGCTGACTCAAAAGCCCAGATATTCGACATATATCTACGACTCCTTCGTAGTCCCGCTTAAGTTTCTACTCAAACAAAGTCCCTCGAACTAGACAAGATGTACCACCCCTTTCGCCGCCATCCACGTCGCCGACTCTCAACACGCATCCCTTCCCTCCCAGGACATCCATTGTACTGCCCGGCGTGCGAAGCCACATTGCGTTTCTCCGACGAAGAAAGTCGAACGATGCACTACTTTCAAGAACATTTGCTCAATACACCTAAAGATAACCCTCTCAACTGCGTGTTCCTCATCGATCAGGGGAATTATGATGGTCCATTAGGGAAGAAGCAACATGTTTTCCCTGCTGATAGGTATTGTCTGGAACCAGAGAGCTTCTTGACTGAAGAGGAGAGCAGAGATGATGAGAATCAATGGGGAGGAGAGTTACAGGGAAGCACTGAGGAGGAAGTAGAGCCATGGTAATCAACATAACAGAGTCGACTTTGATTCCACCAGTATCATTCTATACAGGAAACAACACGAGATCTTTAAAGTTGCGCTGTTGATATAATGCTGTCCAAATGATCTCCTATTCTTCTCGCGAGTGTTTGCAATCGCAAGATCTCGGTAGTCGCTGGTTGGCAGTTATCCGTTCTCCTACACTCGAAGGGGTCCCGAAAGCCGAACGAAAGGGCAATGGCTAATATATATCCAAATAATGATTTTCTCACCCTCAGCAACCCGAGCGCCTCCCGTGGTGCAGGTAAGTTCTTCTCCCTCTCCCTCTTCTCAAATCATAACTAACAAACACACAGCGACCTTATCGTAGATTAGTTAATTAATTATAAAAATGTATCCATATGTAAACCGGCTTTAAACAACCTCGGTTGTTGGACCCTCTCCTCTTGACGCCTGGAGTTGGAAGTTTTCGAATCAAAGCAAAATCTTATTCAGGGAGATTTTCGTAGCAATATACCCTCTTCTGACTCGAGTCGCCAGTCAGTTGTAGGTTATATTGTGAGCTTTTGCCATTTTGTCTTGTAAGCTGCGGTGGATACTGTTATGCTACTTCTCTGCAATCGTTCGTGCTCTCGAGTCTATTTTTAGTGTTTGCAAGTGTAGTGAAGTTATTGATGTTGACGTTGACTTGGATTAAGCGAGATCCAGAATTGCATTTGCCTTTTTTTCCTGCCCACCAGATTCTTCTCTCTCCAAGTTCCCTCATGCAATGCTCCTGACCACGAAGTCCATCATCCTACAGTTCTCACCAACCCAAGCCAATGCATCAGGTGCATTTCCTAGCTGACCGAAGTCCCTCATGATGACCTGCCCGGCATTCCACTTCGACCCCGTCTTCTTGCCAGCCTCGTCCCACATCTCTTGCCAACTTTGCGCATCATGAAGCCACATCTTAAGACTTCCCTTCTCGTACGCGATAAAACCACCGTCCAGCACGGCAGCATGGAATCCGACCACGATGCTACCAGGTTTGGACAGTGCGATTATGGATCGCAGCGCAGCTAGTTGGGTCTCATGGTCCCATTGATGCAGGACTTTGGAGATAAAGATGATATCCACGGTACCACTTAATGCAAGCAATTGAGTGCTAGGGTGTACAATATCCGACTCGATGAAATTCACGTGGAAGCTTTGGCGATCCTTGAACATGTCGAAGCCGACATCCCAGTGAGAGACTATGTCTACGGCATACATGTTCTCGGATGGAGCCCCATCAAAGACCTATTACAATTCAACATCTGACGTTTTATCCTTGAAGCATGCCAAGACACTCCTGTAGGTACGAGCCATTGATTTAAAGACAGCCGGGATCTGGATTGAACAAAAATCGAAACACACTCAACATACCAATCTCCTCAAATCATGTCCGATAAAACTCCCCACCTCGACCAACCTCCCTCCAGATTTCAGCTTCTCGAGTATCTCATGATAAGCAGGGCTTTTCGTTATTAAAGGGTTCAAGAAGAGACCTTGCCCAGTGCAAGGATACGCGCGAATTACCCACGCTTTATCTCTCTTTAAGAAGTATCAGGATCCAGCTTGCTCAATTTTACAAGAGAAGAACTTACAATCTCGTATACGTGGGCAAGAATCTTTTCATGAGGAATACCACTATACACTTCCATGAAATTACGGAACTAGGAGATGTCATTAGCCATATCTCGACAGATAGCACAATGTTGATATCAATATAAAAGCCCTTGATGAGACGGAATGAGGGGACAGCAATCATACATCAGGAGTCACTTCATTATCAATATTCTCAGCATACCAAAAGATGCTCTTCTCTTTCGCTTCATCGCGAGCATAGTCGGGCTCTGATTCATCGCCTTTCATACTGAAATTCGTTGGATGTTAGAAAACTAATTGCTCGAAAATATTAGCTTTTGGAAATCAAAGTTTCCAGAAGCGACTTGGTCTTTATAATCAAGCAATAGCAAGACATAGAATGGATGTGGCAAAAGTAAGCAACGGGGTAAGAGGTTATGGATGAGCTGGTTCCCTTCAGCCAATGATAATACGTAAGCACTGTTAGATGAAGAGATCTGTACCTTCACGTTTATCCATTCGCTCGATGCTTCTTTCGGATAAGCTGGGGTAATTGCGGAAAGACAAAACAGCACGACTTCCGTTCTATAGACTCCGATGGCTTCATTGAAATAACCTCTGCTTTTCAATTACGAACATCCAACTCTGCTTTAAATCAGAACTACATGTCATGGTATCATTACCTGCACACTCCCAAGTTGTGCTATCCAACGCAACCCGTACCAATCCCAAGTCCTCAAAATTATCAATTTAGTCCTTCTTCCCTTTTCCAGAGCTCCTCTCAGAAGCCGTGCTGTCAACACTAGTCTCGGAAGCCGAAACCTTGAACGAAAAGTCGGTCTCTCCCACCAAATCCTTAACGTGATCCACCAACCTCGCCAAGTCATCCGTGACCAGACTGCTGCAAACCTGTAGCACAGCATATGCAGAGTACCCTGGCTCTTCGACATGTCTCGCATCCAATATCCCAGTATCCAAGGCTTCAAGACGACGGCTGAGGTCATAGGCTTCGGGTAGTTGGATGAATGGTGGTAGGGCGGATCCTTGAGTCACGGAGGCCGAAAGGAGGGATAAAATCGATGTTATACCGTGACTAGTTGGATTGACTGTTTCAACAAGTTTGTTGAGGGCGTTTAGCCATTCGTGCCGTCTTTCTGGCGAGGAGCTGGGATATTGAACACCGTTTCCCTCGACCCAGGAATTGGTTGCGTAGGACATCAGAGTCAAGTAGTTCATGATTCCCGTTGCACGAAGAATAATTCCATCATACGTTGGCTGCCCCATTCGTTAGTTCCTTGCTCATATTACGACGACACTTCAGAGTTGGTACATACCCTAGGGAATTTGCCACCGATAGAGAGCTCGAACACCTGGAAATCGGCATGCTGTTTCAAAGATGGTAGGAGAAGAAGGAGTTTTCCAAATATCTTGTGGCGTGCCTTTTCCAGCTGTCGACCGGGAGACGTTTTCAGACTGAGGTCACCTTCTGTGCCGCTCATTCGTGCATGGATTGTAGAGTGCACCATGCTGTAGTAATTGGCAAGAAGATAAAGCGTTGAGCCAAGATCTTTGCGGAGCCAGCTGCGGTCGGTGAGGGGGTAAGGAAAGATCGTCCAAATAAATGCCACGAAGGAACCACCAGCTACGCATGCAAGCCTATACGGTGCAAGCTCATAGATCGGATAGTAAGGTTGACCAGACGCGCTCGCTGACCAACGTTAGCATTCTCACCAAATATATCAAAAACCAAGGGATACTTACCAGCAGCGATACCTATCTTGCGGACCTGCAGCTCATAGCCTATGATGAGAATCTGTGTGACAATCGCCACCAGAAAGATAGCAATTAAGCGTTGAAACTTGATGAAGAAGTACATCTCCAGGAAGATGAACAACCAAAGCATCACTATCACTCCTGGAGTCTTCTGATCCACAATGTACCATATCACAAGTGAGCAAACCATGGCCACGGCTGTGCCAAGAACTCTGCCGATAAAGCCGAAGATCGATTGTCCGGAAGTCATGGACATGCCAATTGCCTTCATCGAGTCAGATTATGAATCAGAATTGGCCCAGGAGGTGTCCTCGAGGCACGAACGGAATCGGAACGCCGGCTTGCAAGCAAAAGATGTACTCACAATAATGATCATTGCCCACACTAACCGCTGTTCCATGAAGAAGGTTTGAGTGTCTTTCAAGAAAGCAACGATGCCCCTAAGCTTGGTTAGCCTCGAAGGAGAAGGTAGAAGAAACGAAACGTACACAGTCAAGGTTGCGCAACTGATGATGATAATTAGCCTTGTGGGTTTTCACGAGGAATTGGGAAGGACACTCACGCAACGCGAAATCCAAAGGCAGACTCTGCCGATCCCAAAAAATGGGGGATTGTTCTCAGCCCGTTCCCAAAGTGCTGCCAAGAAGTTTGAGGCGGGAGATGCTCCGGATCCTTTCTTGGATTGAAACCAGAGCCCAAATAGACAGTGTTTGTGCCAGCCTCAGCGGAGTCTGGAGCTTCCACGTCGATAGTTGTGTCTTCGCGCCCAATATTCACAATCCACTTCTTCAATCGTCGTTTGCCAGGGAAGATAAATCGATTCTTTGCCATTTTCCCTTCCTCGACTTTCTGATCTGCAAATTTGATGAGGTTTGAGATTGCAAGGCCTGTGGAGTATAGAAGATGCTCGAGGTATAAGATAAGATAGAGCTGCTGCTGATCGCGGCGATGCTGAGCTGCATCGGGTGTCCAGTCTTCTCCTCTTGCAGGTGCCTTGGTAGAATTGAACTCGCTTGCAGTTATTCCTTTTTGCTTTGCCCAAGCCTTCAAGGTCTCCCCACGTTTGCTGTAAAAGTCCACAATCTTCTTGTCCAAATACTTAGCAAAATCTTTGTCGCCAGGCTTAGGACTATCTCCTTTCTCCTCGACATCTGCTTCTTTCGTTTTCTTTGGCTTGGGTATGAGCTCGAGAAGTAAACCTGCGTGCTGAATGCCTTCATCCATGGCTGCGGTGACCTATAATCGATCAGCTCTAGAAAACAATAGATGACACTAGATATTCGAGATCCTTTGCAAAATCTTCTACGAAAGGGCAAAAGGGGAGGTGCTTATACCACTTCGAATGGCTCATGCAATGTCTTCATGATCTCGTTCCATGTCTTTTTCTCCTTCTCCTTCGCTTCCTTCCCACATGCTTCCCATGATTCGGCCCTGTCAAATTTCGAGTCCGGAACTTTGACCCAACCACGTCGCTCGGCAATTCTTTCAAAGATATCTGTAATTGTGCTCATGCCGATCAACGGAACCAATATTGCTCTGAACAGTGTAAAGATCTCATCAATATCTTTGGCGTCGAGCTTTCCCCACGCTGTTTCTCGTTTGCCAAAGCTCATGTCTCCATGCAATTTTCCGTGTAGGCCGGTAAGAGCTGTAAGGGTTGCCTTTAGAGCCATAGCTTGAGCATTCGCAGCTGGATGAGAGCCCTTTTCCTTTTTCTTGCTCTTCTTTGATTTCTTGTCATTATCGAGACCGTCCTCGTCGTCCTCGGCTGGCTCTTCGGGCGCGAACATATCGCTTGTTTCCAGGCTCTGCAGATAAGCCGTCTGCGCTTTCAGTGTGGCTCGGATCAGCTGGATGTATCCAGCTTGCTCCTTGAAGACGACTGTCCTTGAGCTTATTGGAATAATGAAGAGATTGACTCCAGTTGAAATGGCAAAAGCGGTTAAGAAGCCCTTCAACAATTGCACTATAAGAGCTTCTCCAGCGTTAATTGTCGGGAACAATGGACCAAAGGTAAAAGCGATGTTTGTAAAAATGCTGTAAATGATCACCGGAAATTGGAGAGCTGGCATCTTGGCCCGTAAAAGGTTGACAAACCAGATATTTGCGAAAAGCCATATTGCACACACGCTATGAGAGAATTCAGTTTCAGAGAAAAGACAGACGAAAGGAAGAAATAATACGCTGATTGCGAAGAGTTGTATCGGGCAGTGGATCCAGCACGAGTTGTATGCTTGCGAGCTTCGACACCCGACCAAATTCCAAGAAGAGCGACGGCCTTCCAAGATTGCAATTAGCAAATTTTTTCCAAGTAGAATGCTGAGGGAACTTACTGAGCCGATGCAGACAGCTGGCAATAGTTAGCAGAAGTTTCAAAGGTTATGAGTTGAAGAAACTTAGGGAAGGTGAGCATAAGAGGCTGCAACTCACCCAGAGTGTTTAGAACCACATTTTGTAAGAACTTTGCTCTTGGCATCTATGAGGTAGTCAGTATTGTATGGAGCGTGGCTTGGCCCGCTCTGATATCCAGAGGAAGGGGTTTGTGAGGCTTGCATACAATTGCCATGGAAAGAACCGTGATGATCGGGACCAAGTAGCCCAGAGTCGTGTACGTAGCTGCTACGCTGTCTGCTTGATAGAAAGCAATTGCTAGATTTCATTAAGTTCTTGCTTTCGTACATCTGCACCGGTAATGGTCTCGTGACCTGAGGCTCACATACCGATTACAGGCGCACAACTCCCTCTTGTTATGGAGTTAGTAAGTATTCGAAGCCCATTGGTCATACTTACTTAAACATCATCATGATGGTGCCCATGTCGAGTCCCAACTTTCCCCAAATCTCCTTCAACTTCGAGGGTTTCTTCTCAACCTCTTTCTTCTTTCCCTCCTCTCCACTTTGCACCCTTTCGGGACTTGACCCCTGATTACTCGCCTCTTCCTCGACCTTCCCATCGCCATCTTTCACGATCGAGTCTTCGATCTCGTGATCCCGTGGCCTCCGGCGCTCAGTCGCATCGGGCTCTACCCCCGCGTTATCGGCCATGTTGTTGCCAGTGAGAGCCAACGGAGTTTGCTGCACGACGCGTTAACAGCTGTAATTGATTTCCAAAAACGTTTAACAGCCTGCCATAGCAGGTGACGATTCCAAGAAGACAATGGAGGTGGAAAAGAATGTTTTTCGACGTCGACGCCAAGACCCTTGACTTCGGGCGCAGCGTTTGCCGAGCCTGCAGCGTTGGAGATCCCGCGCCCAGCGAGATGGAGCCAATCTGCGCCATAGCCAATGACAGGAGCCATGTGCTGGCAAGGTACGATGCATCTTGAACTGTATAAGATTTCGGGACTACATCCTTCTCTGCTCACAATTTCAAGCCGGAATTAAGCTGACCAAGTGGCCTTGCTATGAGTACACGTGAGGGTGAGCACTGAGGAAGCTACACCCCTCGCAGGCTCGCATTAAGCCCGTGGTTCTCACCTCCGGCGATAAGGCATGATTATACTGCGTGGTGGGGATTCAGCTTTAAAGAGTGTTTCTTCTTCGAATCCTCTGCGCCCTCTTGTAACTTGTTAATTCTCTTTTTGGTATGCACTTAGTCTTCCGGGCAGCCATTTTTGGGTGTCGAGAGGCCTGACCTTGATTTAAGCAGGAGATCTGAGTTGGACTCCCACCTGGCACTAGGACATCCTACTGGCTGTGGTTACTGTTGTAAAGACCCGTCTGGTTAAGGCCCAACTGGAGGAGTTAAGTAGGTGAGAATACCATCATTCTAGACCAAGTCTATGGCAGCGATGGCTGTTCGACCTTTTCAACGTCCCTAATGTTGTCTGGTGCATTGCTAGTCTAATTGTCTCAGTTTCTTGTCATAACGTTGTGAATTCTATGTTTACTTTTTTTTTTTGGCGAATATCAGACGGATTTTATATCCTGCTTGGTAGGGCGAGGAAAAGCTACTTGAATACCGCTTGGGCCTACCAGAGGGAGCAGTAGATACCGGTCAGAGAAACTAGGTGACCCTTTGGTTGTGGAAAGTGTTTCATTATTGAAAAAATGGTAGAATTTCCTGTTAACGCCTTCCCATGCAACGGGCTTCTGCGCCAATACTTTATGCCAAAATTGGCACGCATATACCAACCTCATAACTTCGCAAATACAGTCCCCACGATGCCGCTGCCTTCCACCAGCGTACTCTTCTCCCTAACCCAAGCAGACAGTCCTCTCCGCCCATTCTCTACTCCAACACCGCTCATCTTCCACCCGCCAACGCTCATCTCAGCAGGACTTTCACCCCAAGTGTTGATCCATGTGATGCCAGCTTCCAACTTGCTGATCACCTCATGACATCTGTTCATATCCTTCCCAAACACACCTGCAGCAAGTCCCATCTTCGTATTGTTCGCTCGAGCAACGGCCTCATCCACGTTCTCATACGTCAGAATGCAGAGCACAGGGCCAAAAATCTCTTCAGTGGTGATTTTCATGCTGTCTGTACAGTCTGTGAAGACTGTCGGTCGAACCCAAAAGCCATTCTCATAGCCCACGGGAATATTTTTCGGTTTCCAGGGACCACCACATAGAAGCTTGGCTTTGTCGACTTCGATTCCATGCTGAATATAGCTAAGGACTTTCTTATAGTGGATCTCTGATACAAGTGGACCGAAGTTGCTGTTCGGATCCATTGGCTCTAGCGCTCGAATATACTGCGCTTTCTCAACCAGTCTCCGCTCGAAGGCTGCTTTCATGCTCTTTGGTACGAAGACTCGAGTACCATTTGTGCAGACTTGGCCTGTAGAATAGAAGTTCGCCATCATGGCTCCATCCACTGCGTTATCCACCTCCGCATCAGGAAGTATAATCAGTGGGCTTTTACCCCCTAGTTCCATGGTCACATATTTCATCCCTCCAGCAGCAGATGCAGCGACTTTCTGACCTGTCGAAACCTGGCCGGTGAAGCTGACTTTCGCAATCCCAGGATGCGACGTTAAATATCCGCCAACAGCACCGTCTCCATGCACGATATTGAAAACTCCAGGAGGGACTCCAGCTTCTGCGTATATTTGCGCTAGGACGAGTCCGTGGTGAGGGGTGACTTCTGATGGTTTATAGACCATGCAGTTCCCTGCTGCCAAACATGGTGCTGATTTCCACAACGCAATTTGGATTGGGTAATTCCATGCCCCTATGCCAGCACAAACTCCCAGAGCTTCTTTCTTGGTATAGATCCACGCATCTGGTCTCAATTGTGTAGTCTCCCCATTCAGTCCTCCACTTGCCACCAGATTCCCAAAGTATTCCAGAACATCAGCGCCGGTTACTACATCTACTGTGCTCGTTTCTGAGAATGCTTTACCGGTATCATCAGTTTCAATTTTGGCAATTTCGTCATTTCGAGATCGTAGCAGTTCGACAGCTTTAAGGAGGATTCGGGATCGGGCAACTGGAGAAGTTTGGGACCAGGAAGGAAACGCTTTCTGTGCTGAAGCTACGGCCGAGTCGATATCAGATTGTGAAGCTGTCTGGACTTCTGCTATTGGTTTGGCTGTAGCGGGGTTGATGGACTTGAAGGTTTTGCCAGAGGTAGCGTCTTGAACTCTGCCATCGTACCACAGTTTCTGGACGGTGTAGGGAGACATTGTGGTCGGATGCCCTCAAACCACCGGTTTCGGGCGTTGACTTGAGATAAGAAACTTAGTTTGGGATCAAGGGAAGCTCTGCCAACGGCAGGTGGGGTAAAGCAGGCGAGCGAGCTTCAAGCTTCCTCTGAAGTCAGGACCCCAATACGCGATTCAGCAATTGCAGACGGTGGCGTTCAAGAAGAACCTGACAAGGAAGAGATATGGAAGAGGTCAGGCAATACGCAATCAGTTCATGCATCGGCGTCTGGCGCAGACCGCAAGTGCGGCAAGAAGAGAGTTGTGGAAAGTTTCGCTGTGTTTGGCCTGGCCTGCACATTTTTTGGTTCTGTCTTGGCAAGGCTGCGCGGGGTCTGATTTGGGCATGCAATTGGTGCAGCGGGCTGTGGTGGGGCCAAGCCCTGGTTCACCTTCCACGCTAGAAGGCTCTAAGAAAAAACTTCCCTCTTGCTTGACTGTGATTGACCTAAACCCGCTGACATCCGGTGCGCATCCCGTCATTGCCTCTATTTTCATGGCAAAGTGGTAGGGGAGACCAAGGGTGGCCAAGACATGGTAGGTTCGGTCAGGTACCGCTGTAATGTCGTACCAGCACCAGTTTCTGCTACACTTCACCGTTTTTTCTTCCTATCGATATTTGCCCCCCTCTTGACCAAGCAGATTCTCTCCCCCTAGTCAGCACCCTGGATAAAACCGCCCCGCCACGCTGCAGCTAATCTTTCTTATCCTTATCGATAACCGTGGCATGACGAATAACTTGCCGAAATTTTATATCAATTCAAGGTTTCGGGGTTTGTGCTGGAAATTCAAATCCTGATAGGCATTGAAACTTGGACTCGATCAAAGCGTTCACAATGACCACAGATCTTCTCTCTTCTTCTCAAGTCAACGACTTTGACTATGTCATCGTCGGTGGTGGTACAGCTGGCTGTGTCATTGCAAGCAGACTTTCTGAGTATCTCCCGCATAAGAAGATTCTTATGATTGAGGCTGGCCCAAGCGACTTCAATAATGATCGGGTACTGAAGCTTAAGGAGTGGCTTACACTGCTGGGTGGTGACCTAGATTACGACTATGAGACTACAGAACAGCCCAAAGGTGAGTGCGGTACATTTCAGTGGGCATTCAATGTTAATATCATGTAGGGAATTCACATATTAGACATTCTAGAGCCAAGGTCCTGGGGGGCTGCTCATCTCACAATACTCTCATATCTTTCAGACCATTCGAGTATGACTGCCAAGTATGGGAGAGCATGGGCTGCAAAGGATGGAACTTCAAGACCATGATGCGTCTCATCGACAACCTCCGCAACCAAATCCAGCCAGTTCACCCTCGTCACCGAAATCAAGTTTGCAAAGACTGGATCCAATCATGCTCCACAGCAATGGACATTCCCATTATCAAGGACTTCAACAAAGAGATCCAGGAGACGGGAAGCCTTCAGCAAGGGGTTGGTTTCTTCTCCGTTGCCTACAATCCCGATGACGGACGTCGAAGCTCTGCCTCCGTGGCATATATCCATCCCATCCTACGAGGGGCTGAGAAGCGCCCAAATCTCACCATCCTAACCAATGCTTGGGTTTCCAAAGTCAACATATCAGACAAGACTGTCACGGGAGTAAACATCACTCTTAAGTCAGGAACCAAGCTCACCCTCTCACCGAAAATCGAGACCATCCTCTGTGCAGGAGCAGTCGATACCTGCCGTCTTCTCCTCCTGTCAGGTATCGGATCTTCAAACCAACTCACCGACCTCTCCATCCCCGTGACCCACGACCTTCCTGGCGTAGGAGAAAACCTTCTTGACCACCCCGAGACAATAATCATGTGGGAACTGAATGCCCCGATCCCACCGCAAACCACCATGGACAGCGACGCAGGAATCTTCCTCCGGCGTGAGATCCCCAACGCCGCCACCTCCAACACCGACCCCTTCCTCAATCCTAAGGGCCTCCCAGACGGTACCATAGCAGACATAATGATGCACTGCTACCAAATCCCTTTCTGTCTCAACACCGCTCGTCTCGGCTACGACACCCCCTTGAACGCCTTCTGCATGACACCCAACATCCCCCGTCCTCGCTCTCGCGGAAGAATATTCCTAACATCCTCCGACCCCACCGTCAAGCCCTCCTTAGACTTCCGCTACTTCACCGACCCAGAGGACTACGATGCCAAAACGCTCGTTGCCGGCCTCAAAGCAGCACGAAAGATCGCCCAACAAGCTCCATTCTCTAAGTGGCTATTACGGGAGGTCGCCCCTGGCCCAGCCGTGCAAACAGACGAAGAGCTCTCCGAGTACGGACGAAAAGTAGCACACACCGTCTACCACCCCGCGGGCACGACGAAGATGGGAGCCCAGGACGACGAGATGGCAGTCGTGGATTCAGAGCTGAAGGTCAGAGGACTCAAAGGCGTGAGGATTGCGGATGCGGGCGTGTTCCCCACCATGACGACGATAAACCCCATGTTGACTGTTCTTGCGATTGGGGAGCGGGCTGCGGAGTTGATTGCTTGGGAGGTGGGATGGAGGGGGGATGTTAGGGCGAGGTTGTGATTTTTGGGTATAAGGCGTGGAAAGAAGTTGGAATATAGAAAGGACAAGGAGTTTGGTTGGTTAGTTTTGCTGGCTAGCTGTTTTAGAAGTGCAAGTGCTCTTGCTGCCTGAGAACACTTGATTCACAAATTGATATCAAAATTGTCTCCATCTACCTTCACCTCTTCTCTACCTTTTTCTAAGCGTTACCTTGAATTTTGATTTCGACAGTACTCTCAATGTACCAGAGCAACCTGGACACTGGAGCGATCTGCAACAAGACATTTCCCAGCTCTTGAGATGAAAACTATATCATCTGAAAACCAGTTAAACACACGCTTTACGTACAGTTTTCACTTCCATATTCCATTGTACCCGATATGCTTGGAATATTGAAGCATCGTGCAACGAAATGAACCCCCGTTTTATCTGAAGTAAGGATGAAAATATAATTCACCATCTCTCTGAGAGTCTTCTCATTGTTCCTGAGATATCTGGAACATTGGGACGACCCTTAATGGAGGCAAAAGTCAATATTGACTTCCGACTTCCGTGGAGACCGTTGCATGTTGTTCGAAGAGACTCATTCGTTACGATTTATCTACATAAATGCATGCCTGCTGTGTAGAGCAGTTGCGAACGCCATGGCCCATACCGCGTATGCAATGTCTAGATTACAATCACTTTCGCCGTCGTACGCCCGATACAAAGCAGACCCAACCGCGCTATGCACAAACCCCAGTTCTCCTTTTTTGTTTTAAATGCATTCCCAATCTTCAGTAGCACTGATTCAATGGATGCTTAGTATGCAAAACCCCCGTAATTTGAGCCCCTCCCTGCTGGCACGGAAGAGTTGTACGCCGTTGTACTTGCGTAATCCGTGTCCTGGTACTTCGCGTCTTGGTACAACGTATTTCTGCGGTCGTCCTCCGGCAGTAGTTCCTTCACTTCCCAGTTGTTTTGCTTGGTTCCCACGGAGAATTCGAGATCTTCGCGGGTGATGGAATCCCAGTACTGGTTTGATATTAGCATATGTCATAAGGGGACCAGAGGGAATAGGAGTATGAACCTTGTAGACCATCATCACAGCCAGAAGGTTGCAGATGGTAGCAAAGAATAATCCATCCAGGTAATGCTGCACAGCATTACATATTGTGTTGCTGAACACGTACAGGATGACCTGGCCGATGATCAAAAAGAATGCCCCAAATGCAATGTCTCCTAAAGGCCAGCGATCCTGCAGCGTATTCACCACAAGGATGGTTTGCATGACACCGTATACCAATAATTCTATCCCAGAAACGACGTACAGCACAATGAACAAGCCAACTGTGTGTGTCGGACCTAGCCCCGCCCATGATTTGAAGGTTGCCAGCGAAATCAAGCCCGTGATGATAAACATGGCAAAGCTGACAGATCGGAGGAGCCAGACGGATAATGTGGTGCCGTCTTCGTACAGCTGGAATCCCACGAATCCATTAATGAGCAAACATACACATAGTGCTGATGTGAGGCCATTCTGTGCAGCGGCGAAGTATGCAAATGCGCCACTCCCAGGAGGGATGACACCGGAGTCGAGAATGAGCGAGACGAACGTTAACAGCATGTAGAGGTAGAAGAAGAACGTGATTTCTTTGCGGCCTGTTTATAGAAATATCACGTCAACAAAGGCGGACCCTCAATTCAACCCCTGGGGAACATACCAACAGCTGTGAATTTGCTTCGCACATGCAGGATCATGATCACAGTCATGATCAGTGCCGCAATGTGCATGAACGATGCGGCGCCTTGGAAAATGATCGTGTTGGCCAATTCGATGCTGCGCGAATAGCACTCTGCTTCAGTCCCATGCGACCCTGCAATTGTCATGATCGCCCCCACCATCGAACATAACGGTACTGATGCTTGGTTGCATAACGAATCGAAGTCCCCGAAAGCCATTTTATTTTCCTCTGCGCTATCCCAAGACCTATTGATGTTTGGAAGTGATGTTGTTGACTGAGGGCGATCCCTCTCCGGCAGAGGAATGTCCTGAAACCCGAGCCGTGGATAAATTCGTAAAAAAGCGAATGTGGATGGGTAGAGTAGGTAGCGACCGTAGTGCTCCTTCTACCAGATCGTATGGTGATACAGTGATGGAAAGAGGGAACGACCAAACTGGTTGCCAGGAAGGGAGCCGTAAACAACGAAAGCTCGAATGGTTGGCTGCCAAGGGATCGTCGTTGTCTCCGCGCAACCAAGATTTGGGGTTAGCGTCGGACTGTTTCTATTTCGGACATGTCACGTGATCTTCGGCACGTTTTTAACACGAGACATCCTTTTAACGTCGAAAAAATGTGTTTGGTTTTGATGAGCGAAGATAGTTCACAAGGTGTCATATATATCGTTTGAACTAAGAAGCTGATATTGTCATCAACAGTATCACATCTACCTCATACTCTACGCAGGCGAAGCTGTCTTCATGGTACCTTTCAAGCATACGTGAAGGCTTCGCCGGTCCAAGATATTTTCAGCACTGACGAGGCTCTCCGCCACTATACTTCACACCCATGGCAAATATGATGACTCTCATGGTTGTGGTCAGTCTCGTAGAACGAACGCAAACCTCTAAATCTACTAAATCGATCCTCAAATACTGATAGACCTTGGCACGAGAAGCGATTCTCTCACGGTCCATGGCAATAATAACAAGTGTGCTCAATTTACAGCACGGTATAACATACCCATAGGATTGCCAGGCTGCGGCCACGATCGACTACCACCCGCCCAGCAGGGCGTTGAGGGAATTATTATTGACGTGCAGCAAGCAGATGCCGAAAAACAAAAGAGAGCAAGACCAACGATGTTCTGAGCATCAGCAGCGCTGTCCCCGCGTCCCAATGAGAAGGCTCCCCCTCACGCCTGACAGAGATACCAAACAGTGCTTGACAACAAATGCATTTGTCGCCCGAGAGAAGAGGGTGGAGGCATCGAATGAAGCGTCGGGAAAATATGGTTGCGACGGGCTGGGGATTCCTTGAAAAATTTATTGCGAGTGTTGCGGTGCTCGAAACCGTTCAACCTGAAGGTTGGTTATGCGGGACTTTGCATATAAAAAGTGCAAGGGGCTTGGGAAGGAAAGTAGAGCCTGTGGCAGGCTTCTGCCTAGGCTGTAGATTGGTATCTGGGAAGGAATTGTGATGAGAGGACTGCGCAGTCAAAGGGCTGTGGACATGTTGAGGGGAGATGTATGACGGCGTGTTTGCATATGACTTGTAAAGTTGCAAACGCCCTGGATGTTCCAGCAGATTGAAGTGAAGGGGCGGTAAGCCTCGGTGAAGTGTGCCGGATCGAGAAGCATAATTTGTTGTGGTGTGGAACCTTGTTGAAGAAGTGGTGAGAAACTTGTCAGTCATCAAAGAGGGCGAAATGCAGATCGACGAATCACTGCTGTGTTGAGCGGTTCCCGGATTGATCGGTGTTCTTGAAAAACTGGTCTGCCGCACTGCATGCGACGTTGAACGAACACGGCTGACAGTCCTGCATTCGAATTCGTGTTTATAGTGCCGTACGGCAGCGTGGACTGTGCTATCACAGCCACGAAGATCGCATGACCGAACCAAGAACTCGATCTATTGGCAAGAGTCTCAGATGTTTTGATCCTCGCCGTGGATTCGTATGAGATGGTTGAGTTTTGCCGGATAGCTGACTGAGTTGCATGGCATATTAGCATCCGAGACGCTCCAAGGCTACTTTTTGCCTCTCCTCCGTGAATCCGTCAGGGCCTGCGTAGGCTGCGTCTCCTCTCAGAAGCCGTTTGATGGAGCACGAGTCGTTTTGAATCACCCCACACGGGAATTCTCTGGTAACGCAAATGTCGGCGCTTTCCAAAATAGATAGTGTCGCCCGCCAAAGGTTTGGACTGGGAAGCTCTGGAGGGTCGGACTGGGAGTGGGAGATTGTGAGGAGGGGTAGGATTCTCGGGAAGCTCCTGCTCACGGTTCTCGGACGCCTCTCAGCATGCAAAAAGGGGGTGGAAACGAGCTCGTAGCTTTGAACCGCCTTTACAGTTTGCACCGCAGAACCGTCCAGTCCAGTCTAGTCCAATCCAGTTATTTTTGCACCAGCGATCACCGATGCCCCAATCTTGACCTACAAGCTGCAGGCTGAGGCTCGCTTGGAGACAGACAAGATTTGCAATCGTACAGCATCCTTGGATTACTGCCTGCACCGCTCAGTGAGAGTGGCACGCCTACGAGTAGGAAGCCTTGCATTTGCTCCCCCGCCTCAAAGCTGAAGCTCATCACGAAATCAACCCTTCCTCTTACCACGCGCTAAAAGTCAACGGCGTTTGTGGCTCCTCTGCAGCTTGAAGTCCCGCGAGCCTGAGCCGAGCTTCCACATCTTTCTTTCCTTTGTCACTGCTTCCGAAGTAGCATATATCGTGGTGCAAAGGGCTGGGTGATCTGGCATCCATAGCATCCAGCCTTGCTTGGATCTGGCAGATACCGTAGTGGGGGCCTGTGAGATGCAAGAGCTGTGGAGACTCGTATGATGGTATCGAAGCTGTTGGAAGCAGCCCTGGCGGTGCTGCCGATGGACCACGGAATCGGCATCCTTGAATCATCTATTCGAGGTTGACTCGAGGTTGATTCGGAGATCCTGCTGCAACTGCTGCACCCCAATGCAAGTGAAGCCGAAACCACCTTACTTACTGACTTACTGTACAGTATGTACTGGCCCAAGGCCCTAGAATATTGAAGAGTGGATCCTATGGATCCTGTCCGCCGTTGTGACGCTTGCGACGCTGTACTGCGCCGTAGCTGGGGGGCGGGGCGGGCGCTGGCTCATGAAGTGGCCAGTCGTGGGCCTCTGGGCCGGTGGTTTTGGTGGCCTGGTGGCCAAGCGTCGCGCGAATTATTACGGAATGGTGATACATCCTGCTGTAGCTTCTCGGATTGATGAGCGAGTGTGAGCCTCCCTACAGCCCCTAAACTACAGCCCCCTGCACCCTCTCCAGCTTCCGCCAGCGCCACACGACAGAAGCTGAGGCCGCGGGGCCTGAGGGTCGCCTGCTGATCCTGTGGAATTGGTGACCGCTGGCTTCCCAGGACTCCCACCGATCCAATCAGCGCACCCATGGATAGCTTGGGCTGGGTTTGATTGTTGAAGCACTTCACTCTGGCTGAGCTTACCACTTCCCGCAACGGCACAGGCGGAGAGGTGCCACTCCACCTCATCAATTTCCTATGTCTTCGGTTCATCATCAATCAGTCATGACACGTCCAGCTGTCGTAATGAGGCGGCAAGCATGCCCAGAGCAGCAGGAGCAAATGGCGTATCGACGAGTTCCACGAGTTACTGGTCCTTCTGACTCAGACGACCGGCAGAGAAGTTGAAGCTATCCGTGAATCAAAAGTCAGGAAGAGAAAGACAAGCCCGTCCAGCCGTGATAGAGAGGCTCCTTCTGCTGATACGTTGCCTCACCGCCCAGACGTCCAACAACTAGCCATACTGGCGAGACTGGTCGTGTTTCTGCCGGTAATTGACGGTATCCCTGGAGGTATTCCTCATGTCCTCGGTCATCAAGATTCAAGACTCAGGAGAACAAAGAAAATTTCACACTGAACAATCATGGCCACAGCAGAGTGAGTTTGAGTGAGACAGATCTCGGTACGCATTCCAAACTGGTCTCAAGCACATCATCACGCAGCAACATATTAAGCTTCCAACCCTCCTCAATACGGCGATCAGGAGGAAGAGGATGGCAGGAAAGTTTCATCATCTGGACATCCACCAGAACGCGCCGAGGGCCTGTATGGCCGACTCCGAACCCTCATCCCACTGCATCTGCCCCACTCGAAACGAGGCCGGGAGTCAAGCCCTTTGATGGTCAGTTCTTATGCCTTTTGCGAGCCAACACAACACCATGGCGGCGTCTTGGATCGCTGGTCTGTTTTATGCAGCACGGCCTTATACTTTCAATAATCTGTTAACCACGGCAGGCGCCAGGTTCGGCTGCAACTGCAAGTATCTGGGCCTTCGTAGAAGCTGGATGTTTCGAACCTTTTTGGAGCATGGAGATTTTATCGCCAGCCTGGTCTCGCAAAGGATGCTGCGGCGTGCTTAGCTCCCCTGAGTTCCCTCGGTGTCGCCAGTAGTGTCCCATTGGCGCTTGTCAAGTTGGGAGGAAGTGCAACCTCGGAAGAACAGAAATTGGCTAAAGTTCAAACTTCGTGGAAAAGCAACCATGGGTTTATGATGAAGCAATGAAGCGCCAGTGCCGTAACGAGGTGAGCCGTGACCAGAGGCGTGTTCGAGAAGATTATTTTCCAGTCGCCCCCACCAACAATTCCATGCTTGCACGCTACGCTTGTGTCCCAAGGCTATGGCAAAAGACAATCCTGCGTGGGCCGCAAACCTCCCCCCTTCTTCTCGGGTTCTCCACCTTCGTTTTTGTCGTCCTGCAAGCCGCAATTAGATATCACGAGATACGCACCAAGTTCCCAAGTTCCGCCCGACGATTACGACTAAGATTAGCCGGGATGGAGCGTTCCTTTGGCACGATCAGCAACTTGCGCGGCCTGTGATTTGCTTGATCCTGCTTCTATTTCCACCGACCGACGGCTAATCTTCAGCATGTCTGGTCGTCAACCCCAAGGAGAAGGTGTATTGACTGGTAGTAGTCCCCGACCACTCTAGCAGCCTTCTCCGATAAAGTCATGATGGAAGCAGTGATCAAATATCAGATAATCAATAATCAGACCAGGTCCAGCTGCAGACCGATGCATCAGCGGAATTAGGGGCTTCACTCTCCGCTAGATGAAGGACGCCCCTGTTTCTTACGAAGGCGAGGGGGAAGGAATCTGATTACAAGAAGATCACCGACAATCAAAATCCTCCTGTGCTGGTATCATGTACATGTCATTGGCGGAGGCAAGCCACGGGAGACGCGGAAGTGGTGAGAAGGGATGGATGCTTCTGCCTCGCCGTTCAGTGCATTCACGGATCATCATCTCTCAGCAAGCCCGGTCCTCAGCCTGATTCAGAGCAAAGCATGCACAGCAAAGTGTCACTCTTACGCGTAATATGACAGAGCACGGTGCTACCTTCCAATGAGAAGACTTGCTTTGCCGGTGCCTTGCTGACAAGACCTTTGTTCTGCCTCTTTCATATTGACAGTTTGAGCTGAGCTTGTGCTTTTCTCGAGAGGGAGCCTGCGGTACGCAGTGGAAGGCGAACATCCGACTGCAGCCTCCCTGGGAATAGCCACCTCATCCAGCGTATCAGAGTCCGCGCCTCAGGGGGCTCCAGACTTTCTGAAAGCGCTCGTCGTCGCCGGTGCAAGTGTTTCTTTCTTGACGGCAAGTGTGTGGAACCAACACCAAAAAGGGACCCAAGAACAATCGGCTACCAGGGATAGCAAAGAACCCAGCCAGAGTCAAACCGAGCTGCGTCCTTCATAGTCAGCACAAATTGAATCGATAATGCCACCCTCCTTTCCCAGTGCGTGCTAGCGGGGAGTGCAATCGGTGTCACCCTGACTGCGTAGCCAACAGCGGTCTCATGCTGTGGCCAATCAAGGAGTCTATTGGACTGGCTCTGGCCCGCGACACCACCATGCGGCCATCATGCTGCAGCATGATTGTTGTGCGCCAAAGCAGCGTCAGAAGCAGCGCCAGGCTGGAGGGCTCCTGCGCTGGCGAGCCTGCTGAGGACCGCGAGGCAAGGCTCGAGGTTTCCTGAGGCGATCTTCCTCGCCATCTCTCCGCCTCTCCCACAGAGATTACTGCGTTGCGATTCGCTGCCGCTGCTTGCATATCCTCTCCGTCCGAAAAGTCCCAGCGCTGGCTCGGGACACCCCTCGTCTACCCTTTCCACCTCCTCACCAGCAGGCCCAGCCACTGTGTCCAAGACCGGACAAGACCGTCCCAAACCCAAGGACTTTCTAATTCCAAACGGAACGCGCATCCATTTCTCAATATTCTTGCCCAGAGCCCTCCACGCGCTCCACTGCGAGATTGCACGACTTGCGACTGGAACGCCAACATGGCCCCGTCGGCGGGTCAGTCTCGCAGTCCCTCACCTCATTTTTCGCGCAGTCTTCCTTGTCGAACGTCGCCTGCTGCTCCTGCGTGATGCCCGCAGAGGCGCCAGTGCTTGAAGCCTTGCACTTGCTTTGCTTGCTGGCTGGGGGGGGTTTAGCAGGAGCAATATGAGTTTCTCCACTTGCACAGTGCGCGCACTTGCGCTCATCACTCACGCACGGCACGCGGCGTTGGTTTGGATTCAGAACTCTGGATTGCCTGGGCTGGGCGGAGACGCGATGGTATTGGTTTGCAGTTGGAGGCGCACTCCTACTGGCTGGTCCAGCTCACATTCTCACATTATTCCCAAGCTCCAAGCTCACACCCATGGCAACATTGGCAATCGCTCTGCGGACGATCCTAGCTCGGCTGCCGGGGCGCCAGTATCAAAGAGACGCTTCCAAACAACGCTGCTCATGCCCGCCCATTCCATTTCGATCCATGGACGGGGCCTTCCACCAGTGGACGTGGAGGCAGGCAGGACGAGACTCTCTGACTTGCTTCACCCTGGCCAGGTGTGTTTATTGAAATTTACTCTTGATCGTTGTTATTGCTGCTCCGTTCACTCCGTCCGCGGGTGCTGGGTGCTGGGTGCTGGGTGCAACGCTACGCCTGGCTGGCGCTGTGCCGCCCCAGCACGATCCCGGCAGACTGGCCCCCATTCCCATTCCCACTGTGAGTGAGAGGTGAGGTGAGGTGATGAGTGAGGAGTGAGGTGTGAGATGAGCGAGCGAGCCATCGGAGCCCTCTGCGCCCTCTCACACGTTTTCGCTTTGGCGGGCTGCCTGTCTTGCTGTGTGTCTGTCTCGCTCCGTCGCTAGCCCCTACCACTACCACCACCACCGCCCCTCCCCCTGCTCCCAAGCCCTGCGCCTACTGGCCATCCATCGTCGGCGGCCTGTGACATCAACCGGACCTTGAACGACTTCTTTGAGATCAGCCTCCACTCTTTGCAACATTATTCAGTCGCCTTCGCACTGCTCCTCAGTCTGGAACCAAACCCCAAACCAGATTGCCCTTTATTTTAGACACTCGTCATTCCTCGTCTGTCTGCAGGTGCTTTATTTTTGACTTTTTTCCCACCCTAGCAAAATAATTTGTTACTCGTATCCACCATTTCTGGCCTAGCCGAGAGGGTCGAGATTCCCGTCATTCTTCGATACCTTTAATTCTCCAAGCTCCACCACCTCACAATCCCCCCCGCCCACCACCTTTACTTCTGTGCCCTCGTCCCAGGATTCACCTCGATTCACCTTCCCCCAACTTGTTATTCAGATCCTTCTCGAATCCGCCTCTCAATTCGAGCTGATACAAGTCCCCAGTATCAGCACCTTCCCACATGGCTGTCCGGTGATATCAGTCGACGACACACGAATCATCTTGAGGGGAAATCGAGGGGAGACAACTCAGAGTGCCGGGAGCTCTACAAAACACCAAATTCACCCTCGGAAAATTCGAGTAGCGGGCTCTGCTGAATTCCATACTCACTACCTTGCTCGACAATAGCAACCACAAACACAATACCTCCCTCGCCCTTTATACAAAAGACCACCTCCCATCCTCATGCATCGAACTTCAGCAAGACCGGCTCCTCTGGATTTTCTTTTACCTTCTGCACACTCCATCTTTGGTACCGACAGGGGGAAGGATATTGGGCTCCCCCAACAACTTCCACACTTTGCACCTGTCTACTTCGAAGCTCCAGTCAGAGAGGGGCTTCGAACTCCACCCGCCGACGAGATGACGACCACCTACCAAGCGCAGTACAATGACTACGCCGGTCGACGAGATGATGTGTACTCTGCAGCGGGAGGTTCGGGAAGCAATTACGGAGGGGCATATAACGGGGCATCTGTTCAATCAAGGCCATATTCCATACACAATCAGCCTCCACCTGCCTCAGCTTCAACTTTACGGAGAGAGGTACTGGCACAGCCTATCCATACACAGCCACCGAGTCCAGTACCAGCCAACAAGATAAGTAACTTGGCCCCCGAAGAACAACCTCGCAGGAAAAGTGCCACGAGCGATATGATCCACCCCAATCTTCAAATACCCTCGTCAATCAATAACAGCGGAGGGAGTTTGGCCGAATTTGCAGCCCAGGTAACTACACTAGCCAGTATGTACCAGGCACACCACTAACTGGAAAATAGATAACATGTTTATTCTGGTTCGAATCCACTGAAACACTTCGCAAGGCGGAAACTTTATCAAATGCATCATCTCCCATCAAACGACTTCGAGACGAAGCCCTTCCTTCGAGCGGATTCCGAAAATGGGTCGTGACGATACTTTCCACAACACAAGTCACCCAAAATGTCATTCTATTGGCATTGTTATTCATCTACCGATTAAAGACAATCAATCCAGCTGTGAAAGGAAGAAGTGGGAGTGAATACAGGCTTTTGACTGTTGCGTTGATGTTGGGAAACAAATGTAGGCTTCGGCAAAATTCCACTTGCTGATTTTGACTGACGCTTCATAGTCCTCGATGACAATACGTACACGAATAAAACATGGGCTGAGGTTTCTGGGATATCAGTTACCGAAATCCATGTGATGGAAGTCGAGTTTTTGAGCAATATGAGGTATAGCCTGCTAGCATCCAAGGAGCAGTGGCAAGAATGGCAGGAAAAGCTTTCGAAATTCTGGACATATTGCGATGAAGCCTCAAGGGCCCCTCTGACGCATATCTCTCCTCAGCCAGCGCCTCTGCTCCAGACGAACTTACCATCACCACCAGTTTCGATGCAAGCTTCGCCCCCGTCTCTCCCCTCGTATCCTTCAAGCTCTGGATCCTTCACGAATGCCCAGCACTGGTCTGCCAATCCTTACGCGGCTCCGCTCTCTTCGCCTCTGGCGATGCCCGAATATGACCAGCGGTTGTATAGTCGGAAGCGAAGCTATGATGGTGAAGCAGACGAACCAGTTGCAAAGAGAGCCGCCAGACCAGCAAATGTTGGCCCCGTTCCATTTACAAATGTGGCTGCACCTTTGAGACATGATGCTCCTCGATTGCCGGTTCCGAACTTGACAATCTCCACAAGCCAGCCGATGAGCTACAATGGTGTCCCAACTTTGGCTCAAAATGTCCCCCTTCTACCTCCCCTGAGCGGCAGAGCGATGTCGACTGTCTACCCATCTACTCCATCTTCGTGGACGCCGCATCACCCAGCGCTCACTCCTACGGGACCTCCCAGTCACAACGGGTACTCGACTCCCACTCGTCGTCAAAGTCCTCATTCCGTGCAGGAACTGCTATCCTTGGGATCGTCTCCAATATCTGCTCACTTTCCTGGACAGAACCCTGGTCACATCTCCCCCTCGGTTTTCCTCCAGCAACGATCTTCTCCGTACAAGCCTGTACGACATGTTAATACTCTTCTTTATCCACCACCATCTGGTGCGATGCACGACTACTCTGCCAATATTGACCAGATTCATTACCAGCCATTAGGAAAGAGAAATGACTATCGCCCAGGTGTCGTACCTGATTATGCTTCTCATCCACTTTCAACCTACCAACACTGGCCCGTCCTTCCACAACCGAATTTTCACGCCTAATTGCGTCGTCTACAAATCCTCTCTACGGGATCCAATAATTTGATCGTCCTTTCAGCGAATAGAGCATACTTTTCCTTTCCCTCTGTGTCATAAGAAAGCCGGATCCCAACAAGAATGCGGGTTCGCAATTTGCATGTTCAGGCGTTTTTTCTTCTTCTTTGCAGCGAAACTCATGGTTGAGAAGCGCTGGTATACCATTGCATAAAAACGGTGTTTCGGGGTTTCATCCGCGTCGAGGCTGCGAGAGCCCGACTGCGCTCATGTAATGCATTTTGCATTTTTATCTCCCATTGAGGGAAGGGGTCTATAGGGCCTCGGTGTGCGAAGAATTGATGGATGGCCGGCGAAAGAGCATGGCCAGCGGGGAAGGGGGAGACGATTGCATTCTGGATACTAGATTGCAAATGGAAAATCAATCTGTCTCTTTCCAGATAGCGTCTATTCTATGTATGAATGTGAATCATTGCCGTGACTTGACTTTTCCGTGGTCCGGTTCTAAATCAGCAGAAATGGGAAAGGGGCTGTCACGGGATCTCGGTTGTAGCTGCCCCTTGGCACCAAGCCTCGGCGTAATCCTTGGTGTACACCTGAGCTTCTCTCACGAACAAACCGTATTTCAACTCTCTCGATTCCTTCTTACTTGTAATGTGTCATCAGTGCCATATCATTTCTCCTTCACCTTTTAGCCCTGAGTGAACCAAATTTTCTTCACAGATCACGATGGCTTGGAACACACCAATGACGTTCATAGACCTCATGTCTCTCGAAGCTCTAAATTCAGAGCCCGGAGACGAGAAATTCATGAGCGTGAAGCCCTCATTCTGCCCAGATGGCGGTTTTGGCTCTGCCTTTGGTGGGCACGTCTACGCTCAAGCTGTATGGGCGGCGGCTCAAACCGTGGGCGAGGGAATGGTTGTTCATGTTTGTATTCCTTTCCTGTCACGGGACTTGGCGTCCTTTTATATTTTCCGTTCTCATGGAATGTGGCCGGCTGATGAGAAGTAGAACGTTCATGGCTTCTTCACACTCCCGGGGTTGACAGATCGGCCGTATGTGTATGAGGTTACGCATCTTTCGGAGGGGAAGTCATATTGTACCCGGAATGTCTATGTCAGGCAACCTGTTGCCCCCTCTCCGCCAGCTCGGTCTTCAAGTTCGGAGAGAAGGTTCGAAATCGAAGAGGGGAAGAAGGTGTTAGGCAAAATCTGCTTTTCGTGCATTTGCTCGTTCAAGAGGGATGAGAAGGAGACATTTCAGGGGCATCAAGGGGTGAGCGCTCAGGAACGATGGAAAGAGATCCTTGGGAAGAGGGATGGAGGGAGCTGGGATATTGCGCCTGGAGTGGACGCTCCGTGGTGAGTTTCTTTCTTTTGCGTTCAGTGTTTTGGTATGTCTTGTTTGTGCGAGTTTCGAGTTCAAGGACAAGGTTTCTCTTGAGGGTCAGGGATTTCAAGTGTGGGGTTCTCTTTATGGGTGGTACTGCTCGAGGAATCTTTGGTTTCTTTTACACTCCTCATATCTCATAGCGAGTTGATGATAATCTTCTTGAAATTCCTTCGTCATCGTCAACTTCCTCGACATCCGAGCCCTAGGTCTTCGTCCTCCATAGCCAGCCTTCGATCTTATATTATTGGAAATTATCATCTAACATTCTAGCAGGTATACTCGCCAAGCATCCAACACCCCACTATCACAACTTCCAGTATTTCCTGGCCTTGACATCCGCAAAGTTGACATGACCGCCCACAACACCTCAGACCCTCTTAACTACCGAACACTCTCCCTCTACCGGCCCTTCGGAACACTACCTGTTTCTCAACCAAACCTCCACGCTTGCGCTCACCTCTACGCCAGCGACAAGAACTCGCTCTTCCTGGTCAGCAACGCACTGGGATTCGGCGATCACGTCGGCACGATGGGAAGTTTATCTCATTCTGTTGTCTTCCACGTTCGTATTGAGGAACTATTGTTCCAAGAAGAGCGTACAAAGGGGGGCGAGAAAGGAGAGTGGTGCATTCAGGAAGCCTCTACGTCGAGGAGTGGGCAGGGTAGAGGGATGCATGAGAGCAAGATTTGGAATTCGAGGGGCGTTCATGTTGCGAGTACGTGGCAGGAGGGACTGGTTAGAAAAGCGGACAGGATAGAGAATGAGAAGCAGAGGCTGCTTTGGGAGGAGGGAATGAGGAGAGGTGGGATATTGGGCGGGAAAGGGAAGCTATAGTAATATGTCAGACGGTAGATGTGTGTATGATCTGGATTGTCAAGGCATATCCTGCATGAAACCTGTACATTCAAATTAGATTTACATCATAATAGTGCTATCCCCTTCCAACTAACATTAGCAATGCTTGGTCTCCGAAAATCTAGGTAGCTGTGGCAAGATTGCATCTAGAATGCTTTATTAGTTTGCGTAGAGGTTCAATTATCACCGGGAGAGGTATTTTAGTAAGATAAAAAGAAACAATACAGTCTGTTATTTGAAAATAATTCTAACCTATCCAACCAAGCAGAAAACACCTTTGCCCTATCTAAAAATCATCTACCAGTCTATCGAGGAACAATCTAGTCTCCTAAACATAAGAAAAGTCCAATTTCGATTCTAAAGGGAAAGGAAAGGTCTCTTAAAACAAGTCCGTCATAGCTCCGTGCGAAGCATCTCCAACCAGTTTGGCATACTTTGCCAGCACCCCACGATTGACAGCGCTTCTGGGTGGTTTCCACGCCTTGAGACGAGTAGCGATCTCTTCTTCACTGACGTCCATGCTGATGGTGTTCGTTTCAGCAGAGATCGTGATGATATCCCCATCTTGTACGACTGCAATGGGGCCTCCAACTGCTTGAGGTCAGTGCCTAGCTTGCTAATGTAGGGAAAGAGTATCAAGGCAGCATACCTACGGCCTCGGGCACAACATGTCCAACAATAAACCCATGACTGGCGCCGGAATACCTCCCATCTGTCACCAAAGCCACATTCTTCAAGCCTGCACCCATGATAGCCGCGCTTGACTTCAGCTGTTCCGGCATGCCTGGACCCCCTTTCGGACCCTCGTATCTCACAATCAAGACCAAGTTCTCGCCATGAGGAATTTGGCCTTTGTTGAGAGCAGCATCAAGCTCGTGCTCTTTATTGAATACCCTCGCTTTGCCAGTAAACACGAGGCCTTCCTTACCGGTGATCTTCGCCACAGCTCCACCTGGTGCAAGATTTCCGTGAAGAATCTGCAGATGCCCGGTAGCTTTGATCGGATTAGAAATCGGTCGGATGATGACCTGATCTTGAGGTAGGGATGGAAATGGAGCGATGTTCTCAGCGAGAGTTTTTCCGGTCACGGTTGGAATGTTGCCGTTCATCAGGCCGGCCGCAACGAGCAGCTTGAGGACTGAAGGGGTCCCTCCGATGTTGTAGAGGTCTTCCATGAAGTATTTACCACTGGGTGCGAGGTCTGCGAGGAAGGGAATCTTGTCGCTGACCCGCTGAATGTCGTCTAATGTAAGGGGCACCTCGGCAGTGCCCGCCATGGCCAGGAAGTGAAGAACGCCATTTGTCGAGCCCCTATATACTTGATGTTAGCCGAGGACTCCTGATGTATTAGCCTCGTGATGGATGTGAAAGCGGCACTCATTCTCAATGTCCCAAGCTATGCTGGACATTGCATATACTTCTGCCCTCAATCTACTCATCTCTTATTATACATTCAGAACTTACTCTCCTCATAGGTCTTAGAGGTAACAATATTTTTGACATAATGCCACTAGATCCGAAGGAGATTGTTCATCTCTAGGTTGGGACATTGAGAATTGGTGCCGCTTTTTATGTCCAACGCAAGTTAGCATACTAACCCGAGTGCCATTGTCATCACAAGAGCATTCTCGAAAGACTCCTTGGTCAGCAAATCGCGAGGTCGTATGTTCTTCTCCATGCATATTTTGATTGCATCAGCTGCCTTGGCGCACTCTCTCATCTTGGCAGGTGATTCGGCAGGGTTTGATGATGATCCTGGAAGGCAAAGACCCATTGCCTCAATCGCCGTCGACATGGTATTGGCAGTATACATTCCACCACAGGCGCCAGCTCCGGGACAAGCATGTTGTACCAGATCATCCATTACATCGCTTGGAGTGCGTCCAATCTCCCCAGCTCCTTCGGCAGCTTTCAGACGACCATAGTTAAAAGCACCAGCTGCTTCATAACATGTGGAAATATTGATATCCTTATTTAGAAGTCTGGAAAAGCCCTTCCTTATTGACCCTCCGTACACGATCAGAAATGGTCGATTATGCCGCGCTGCCGCCATGATAACACCCGGCATATTCTTATCGCATCCTGGAATCGAGATGTTGGCGTCATGGTGCTGTGTTGGTTAGTATCGAAGAACATTGTTCGGATTGTTTGCTTCGTACTTGGGCACATGTTACTGTTTCAACTTTGGAGAAGTTAGCAATTGCTCTAACGAGGGAGTCTGAACCGAGCTTCGATCCCCCCAGATAGAAAGATTCCTACTTACTGCTGTCGGCTATGATCTCTCGTGTTTGTAACGAGAACCGCATGCCTGGCAAATGTCAATCTCGCTTAACCCCCTTTTTCGTGTAACCATGACCTACCGTCACCTCCCATCGTAATCGCATCCGAGACTCCTACAGTATTGAACTGCCATCCAATCATTCCCTGTTTCTGTACTGCCGCTTTCACCGTCTTTCCGAGGTCGAGGACTGAGATAACGACCGTCAACGGAGATCGTCACATCTGTGCTGTGAAACTTACGGTGCATACTGTAGCACAGAGTTAGTACAACTCCCTTATCTCGCAGAGGTTACTCACTTGCAAGGATTTCCCTCCCACTTGGATCTGTCTCAGTTATCGCTTTCTATCTGAAGACCTTGGGGAACTCTGGTGTGCCATTTCCCCCGAAAGCGACGAAGGGAAGCACCAGGGGTTGTCTGAAATCGTGGCGTAATACTAATCTCCAATGTACCACAACTCAAGGAATATTCAGCAAGAGACGGCACTAGCCTGCTAGAATGTTCCTTAAATCCAGGGACATCCGATGTGACAAAACAAGCTTCGGACTTTGGATATCCTTGATATTGTAGCACATTGAAAATAGCAGTGCGCCATGAATTCTGACAAGCACTGTTGGGAGTGGCGGGACTACCCACCCATACTGTAGAAATTCTGAAAAGAAGAATTAGTGTATGCTTTTCAAGTCTGGCTCTGCAGCTACTAACCCAACTTGGGGATGGCTTTTCATCGCAGTTTTGTTCGGCACACCGGCGGCATATAACATTGCCTCTCCCAATTAGCTGTATTCGAACACCTCAAACTAAGCTCCTACCTGGGCGCCAGGAAAGTCATGGTCTTCAATATGTTAGTTCAGAATTTTCATCTAAGCTTGAATTCTCACCCTTCGTAATCGTGGATGACCACCTGTTCAACGCTTGCTTGCCATCAACGAATGTGGGGTGTTTGAGAGCCGGGAAGTTGAGATATCGTGGCTTTTCCTTCCCTGCCATGTGCCCATTGTGCCCATTGGTCCCATTGGTTCCATTGGTTCCATTGGATTGCTCCATAATGTACCTCCTAGTCTTTGCAATTCTGATTCAGGGTGTTCTGGAACAGATTATGAAAAGAAGCTGGGTAAAGACAGTCTGAACGGGAGGAAACGAAGAACAGCGAAAATGTGAAAAATCTGACGACGGTCTAGATTTAAGGAAATTTGATTGTGGGATGACTATGGTACAGAGTCTTGCTGCAGTGCAAACCTTGACTCCAGTTGCCCCACCTGGAGGAGCATGAGGGGCACGATGGTAGCGCTTCCGCTGTGCTGAGGGGTAGATAACTAAGAAAAGTAGTGCGAGGCCCTCAGGAGCTCATCCGAATGGGCAAACGGTCCTGTGAAGCGCTCCGCGATCGGGGGCTCGACGGTGATGCCATTTGGGATCCTTCTGAGTTCTGTGACGGATAGGCAAGCACGGCAAGCAGTTGAAGCCACGGACTCAATCAAGTAGATAAAGACCGCAGCACCAGCTGAGCTGTCTGGATGTACCCTGGTGTACCCTCGGATCTCGGGGAAATGATAGGGCGTATTCCGGACGTGTGCATACGTGGTACAGTATTCCAGTACATCAAGGACCAATGGTGCGGCGATCGCTGGAAACCGGCAATTGAAACGCTCCCGCCAGGCCAGAGCACAAGCAAACACTGAGGTGGGAGTGCTGTGCCTCGGGAGTATCCGGCCACCTGCGGGCGGCACTCACATGCACCTCCTCATTGTGTGTTGTTACTGCAGCACAAGGAAGAGGCTCAGTTGCTGAGAGCTGGAGAAGTGAGACTTCAGGAGGACGAGACGACCTGCAGCTTGCTGGCCCAGCTTCACAGAGCTGGGTTGCAGTTGCTTACCTCCTGTACTGTGATTGGTACACACAGCCTGGGGAGGCTAAGCCTGTCATTGAGTCGGAATGACGCACGTTGCTCGGACGCTTTCCCAATGTCTTTGCTGAATCCCAAATTCCCTCTGCCGCGCCTCAATCCCCATACAAAGTCGATGGAAGGCCCGCAAACGTTCCCCGAGGACCCCAAGTCCACACGGCACCCAGACGACCGGGTTTGAAAACGCCATCCGTTCAGCAAATTGTGCCAGCCCGACGGGACACGCGGTGCCTTTCGTTGGCTAGCCCTGCTGGACAGCTGGAGTATCAGACTTCTGCTCCTCAACAGCCGTTTATTCTCCCTGGGAGAATGGCAGATGTCCTTCTATCATCATGTCTGATCCCTCTGTTTCTTGCCACTGGAGCCTTTGCGCTCTCCGATAGCATCATCTCAGCTCCAACTGGCCGGGCCAGAATGCAACTGGAAGCTCTTGTGTCGGCCCTTGAACGATTGCACCCGCAGATCTCCTGGGGAAGAGTTGGAGTGGCGATAACGTTGTGCAGCATTTTCCCAGGATTCTGCTTAATGAGAAGAACGTTCAGTTCGTCTCGGAGCTCGGTGGAAGCTCAACGCAGCGAGGGAGGGATCATGAGGCATAGTGTAGAGTCAACAGGCAAGACTTGAGCTATATAAACTTCGAGCAGCTTTGCTGATCATGGCAGATGCCGACGCGACAGATCCGGGACTTTTGAAGAAACATTCGGAGCTAAAGTCGTTTACAACGAGCCAATTCACCTACTCGAACGTACGCGTTTTCTTCAGGCGGCATCCTCAAGCTGATAAACTCCCAAATCCTCCTCTGCCTCTTCTCGTCTTTATACATGGGCTCGGGGGTTCCGCTGCCCAATTTGCAAGTCTCTTAACGTCCTTAGTGAATATTTCTTCATGCTTGGCAATTGATCTGCCTGGATGTGGACGATCTCGCTACGAAATCACTTCTTGGAATGCATACACTACAGACGCCCTGGTAGAATTACTTCAGGTCATCATCAGCGAATACCGAGAGAAGGATGGTCAAAAAGTTGTGCTTATTGGACATTCTATGGGAGCTTCTCTGGCAGCCCGTTTGGCAACGAAAGATCCACTATATACTACAGCGTTGTCTGAACACGTCGTTGGCTTGATTGGCATATGCCCCAAAGCAGAGCCACCAACAGAAAGCCAAGTTTCGACCTTCAAGAAACTGCTCTGGATACCGAATCCGGTTTTCGACCTTTGGCGGCAATGGGATAGGCGGGGTGGCACGGAGAGTGTAAGCGTCAGTAGATTCGTTGGGGAAGATGCTAGCCCGGAGTGCAAGAAGCTGCAACTTCGTTACAATGAGCAGTCGAGAAGCGCCGTGTGGAGGAGAATGGCTGCTGGTAGCCTTCCCACTTACAAACACGGCGTGCCTCAAGGAGGCTTCCCAGGAAAGGAAGTGTGGGCCGGCCTGGAAGTTCCAGTGTTTTTGATAGGAGGGGAGATGGACAATATCACAAAGCCTGCTGAGCTAGACAAGATCGCGAAATTTCTTGGAAAGTCACATCCGGATCAAACCGAGATTGACAAAGACAGCCAGCCCATCAATGGCTCCGCTACGCCAGCTCAGATTTCTTCTCCCAACGGACAGTCATCCCCCAGACCAATTGAATCGATTCAGAAAGAAGACTTTATCGAGACCGATCCGGAGACATCCGAGCATGATGATCCATCCACCCCAAACGAAGAGCTCTCCGTCATCCCCCCACAGCCGGCGAAGCCCAGTAAAACTCTCAAGCTGATAGTTTTACCTGCTCCCGCCACACACGCACTTGTATATCAACCAACAGAAGTTCGAGTTCTAGCAGGCCTGTGCTCGGATTTTCTGTCCAGCCAGATATCTCCACGACTTAGCCTTGGCTGGCAGTTGCAATTCTTGGCTCAGAATTCTAAATGGGATGTCAAAAACCTGGCAAAATGGCAAAAGGTAGCACCTGTGTCTGACCTCATAGCCGAGACTTTCAGGGCCCTGAAAACTCTTCGCGAGGTGGACGAGTAAGTGGTGAACATTTTTAAGCTCCAATCTTCCGAAATACTCTTATCTATAAGCCCCCTTTGACTTGTTAAATGCTGACGGTCGATCTTCTATAGCACGCACTGCCCCAAGATCTTCGTCGAGAATTGGGGCTCTACAATTAAGGACGTGATAGACATCAGTCACGACAGCCCTGTCTATGACTCTCGCGGGCTCGAGCGAGGTGGTATACATTACCAGTGAGTTGATGCAGATCCATTGCGTGGACAATGTTTATTCTTGCTACTGAACACTCGCTAACATGCCGTTTCAGCAAGTTTCCAACCATCAGCAAGATCCCCCCCTCAGGCGATGAGGTGGAAGGTTTCATAGCACTCGTAGACAGGCTGAGAGAGGAGCAGAAAGAGAGAGCAGTCGCAGAGGGATGGAGCGAACATTGTATTGGAGTCCATTGTCACTATGGTGAGTCCGAAATGCTTTGATCTGAACTCTTGAGCATACCACGCAGTACACAATCTAACCCGGAATACAGGGTTCAACAGAACTGGATTCTTCATCGTCTGCTATCTCGTAGAGCGACTCGGCTACGATGTCCAAGCCGCCATCGATGAATTTGCAAAGAGGAGACCGAACGGCATTAAGCATGCCCACTTCATCGACGGGCTTTTTGTCCGTTACTGTAAGGGACTAAAGAGGGCACCAACCATGTGAAATTCTTATGATGAAATGATGAGATGAATTATGTACAATAGCTACAATAGCACTAGACCGATGGCTCTTGCGAGAATAGATTTTTGGATACCCACGATTCATTTAGTCTGCATTGTGCAGAATTGTGCGCAATTTGCTCGCTCGGTTACCGACTCCCCTTTTCCCTGGAGCGAGGCTTAAGCGAAGCCCCTTTCCAGCTGAGGTCATAGCGATCACCCGAGGACACTCGCTGCAACGCATGAGGGGTTACAAAACTCTTCAAACGCATCTTTAAATTCTCGCTTCTACGACAGGACTGAAAAGAACGCTATATACTATTTTGCCTGTTGCATAGGTAGAAACACCACAAATTTCCATCCACCCCTATTATCTGAAACGCCGACTGATGCATATGCTCTACCGGTTCAGATCCTCCCAAAATTGGCCCTGTGGCCACTATCTTACAAATGAACTATCCTCTGCGTTTCAAGATCTCTCCTCATGAAGTCATCCCGCTGAGTATGGTCTTCAGAGACTTGCTTCTCTTCTTCAACGATTCATCCTCATCCTGCCCATTGAATGCTGGCGACGGATCATTGTCCTTGTCTTTCTTCTTCAGCCGATTGACGAAATCAAGGCCGTTCTTGATACTCTTCGATCGTGTGGTGTCGCTGTTCAAGCTTCCAGGCCGTTGCTTTGGGTTTGCTGGCGTCATAGTTAGCGAACCACCGCCCATCGGCAGATGCATTTCGCTCGAAGTCGCACTGGGAGTGCGAGTCAACTGGTTCTCGCTTGCAAACGAGCGTCGTGGGCTCCTTGATCGATCAGAGCGAGCAAGGGCACTTGAGGTATCACTGTTATCCCGGGAAGTGTCTAAGGACGACGAAGCTAACACGACCGAGGAGCTTGCGAGCTCGCGTAGGCGATTCTGCTGAGCAATGTTGGGGCGATGCCTCGAAAACTGATCGTTTGTCAGTCGGCTTGTCGAAAAAGGAGTTGTTGAAAAGAATCTTGTATCTTACCTTGTTTCCAATAATCTGCGCTGTATGGGAAACTAGCGCTCTTATGATGTCCTTCTTGATACTTTGAGCAAGGTCTAGATTTGACCATGTCTTATTGCGATATTCTATGGTTGGTAGTTTGAACTGCAGCAAGCACCAGTCAGTATTGCTTGTTAAGATCAGTCGACCTTCGAAAGACCGATTGCTGAGGTCTTGAAACTAGCACCCAAAACCCGAAGTACAGGGCAACGGAAATCACGTACCACGAAATCATGAACGTCTTCAATATTGCGATCTCCTTTGCCCTTATAAGAAAGGCACAATACGACAGACGGTATCTTCACGTAAGCTATTCACTGAATTAGTATAAAACCTTCCCTGCCTTGAAGGCAAGACTGCACTTACCCAAAGTCATGTACTCCGAAGCCCGTGACATCATCTTTGTCAAATCATCAGAAGGTTGCTCCTTTTTCTTGTTGTTGCGGTGGATCCCAAATCGCTTGGATTTAGTTTCGCTGTTGATAGATTGTGTATCTTGTAGCGAATTGATCGTCGATGCTCGACCCAGAGTTGGACGTGATCCAATGCTAGACTGCAAGCTTTCAGTGGAGGCTTTCTTCCCCAAGGTTTTAGTTGAGGAGAACCGTGAACTGGACGAGTTTTTGCCATTTGATTGGAACAAGCGGAAATGATGACTTTCCGTCGGAGGTGAAGAACTTTTAGTCTTTTGTGAAACTGCCGTCCTAGGCCGGGGCTCGGAGGTCATGGTTGGGTGAAGACGAAGTTCCAAGGAGCCTGCCCGAGTGCTAGAGGCAGAATCGCGTTTCCCTGAGATGGTCAATTGACTTGCATTCTCCTTGTCAGCCTCATCCTCTTCATCCTCATCGTCCACAGGCTGCATGTTTTTGACCATAAATGGCGATTTGGTCTTCGAGTCGTTTGAACCGGGAAACATGTAATCGAAGAGTCTCTTTCCAACTTCACGCTCTAACTGGATCTTCATTGGGAAGAGATTGACTTCAAAATGGTCCATCACTGGGATTCCAGCGATTGCTTCGAGCATGTACCAGTATACTCTTAGCATGTACTGGTTGCCACCTTCATTAAATGCACCTCTCTCGGCATCTGTGTACGGAGCGAACATCTCAGGGTAGATTGCATCTGGTAAGAGGTTCAGCCCCACAATTTTTCCGATCTGCATCAGGTTGATATGGGAACCGTCAGAGTTATCAGTCCGATCGTATTCGGCTTTTTGGAGCTGGAATTCCATCAATGGCTCATTGTTGTCTCTGATCAAATGCCAAACAATTTGTTGCGAAGATATGTTCCATCTCAGCAGCCCACTCGATTGTGATCCGTCATACTTTCTCTGTGAAGTGGTGATAGCTTTCATCATGAAGAACAGTTCATCCTCGCAACTTGTAAGGTCTTTGTCAAGCGAAAGCCTGTCTTCCCAGCCTCGTTTGTCCAAGTACTTCGAATTGATCTGAAATTGTGTCTTGATTTCATCCAGTTGCCGAATGCGTTCTTGAAGACGGACAACCATCTCTGGAGCCCCTCGCAAATCGCTGAAGTCCGAAGCAAGCATGATCTTCTCCAAGCGCTCGGTTCTTGTCTTCTCCAATGGTTCGCTGTACATAAGGAGATCCAACACAATGATGTACATTGCGTAATACTGTGCGGAGTTACAAATGGCGCGAACTTGAGGGAATTCGACCCAGAGGTGGTCCATTCGGCTCTCGACATTATTGGGGCTAGCTCCATGATTTCCATCCGCGCTAATCTCGTCGTTGTATTTGAGTCGCAAAGTATTGTACTTGTCGTAGCGCAAACTCGCTGACGTTTTCTGCACAACACGCTTGAACCCAAACGGATCGACTTGGAAATCAAACATGACTTCCATAGGCACCCAAGGAGGCCAGGCAGACCCTGCGGGCACGCCATAATGATTGCCGGAATACATAGAAAGCAGTTGCGAGGAGAACCACTTCTGGTGGGTGACGAAGAACTGCGTGCTGTCCATTTCAACCGAGAAACGTCGTTGAACAAGACCGCTAACATCGTCAAAGATGCGATCCTTGTCCATGACTTCGATGACCTTCAATTCCATTCCTTTCGCGGTCACCAAGACAACTGCTTTAGGGTTCTTCTCGCTCTGAAGCTGAATTTGAGGCGCAATGAGCCTTAGGTGGTAACTGCTCTGAGCCATGAAGTCGCCACCAATATTGGCGTCCAATTCCTCATGCGAGGCTCTCTCACTGGTCTCCTGAGTCTGAGGATCATCCACATTAACAAAGTTCTTGCCGTCGGCAAGAATTTCTCGGATACGATCCTCAATATCTTGAGATGCAGCCTCATCAGTTTGAGGCGAGATTGGTGAACTTGCTGTAGCGGAATTGTCGGCTTGCGTGTTCGTGCCAGGCTTTGCTGCCTTTCCTTCCTTTCCTTTATTTTGCTCCTCGACGATATCCAGAATGAACTTGACGGCACGTCTGGAAAGATAGTATACAAAGCCACGTCGTTGGCTGACCTGGTGAATGTATCGGAGTATGATATTCCGCAACATGTTATTCCATTTCAGCTGCATGTTATGGATAACGAAACGGTTGTTGAAATCGCTAACAAATTCTGCTCCAGGATTGGTATCCATGCCCTCGGCCTCCGTGTCATGGCTTTCGGGTGACGGGGTCTCACCATCACTGTCAACATTGGCGTCTCCATCTGGAACTGCTCGTTTCGTGTTGGTCTCTACACGCATGGCCATACGATGCATCATGGATTCTAAAAAGAGCTTCTTGTCTAGCATCACACCGCCATGTTGGTTCAATTGCTCGAAGTCGTTTTTCAACGTGGAATTATTCTCGTCCTTGATGTGTTTTAGCTCAGCGTCTCCGAGAATCCGAGAGTGAGCGTCCATTTGTTCTTGTAGTTGCTCTAGCCGGCTTTGAATTAGTTGGCATTGAACACGGCGAGGATCGTCATCCTTGCTCATAATGCAAAAATGTGTTGCTTCATGCCCAAACATGCTGGTTCGATCTGGGTCTCCCGAAATTGTGTCACCATGGTCAGTCTGCCGGAAATATGTGAATCGTGGAGCGTAGGCAAGCGGCATTATCTTTGTTTCGGGATTAGCTTCTGAGGGTAGGATCCAATCCAGCTCCACGAAATCGTCCATGTCAATCCAACTGAAATCATTATCTGGAATCTCAAAGTGCGACAAATCCGTAGCAGCTTCTTCTTGCTGAGATACCAGTAGGCTAGGAGCGGACGCCTTTCGAAGATCATCTGGCGTGGTGCCAGCAATGCTGGCTGCAACTGCTCGAATATCCGCCGAAATCAAGTCAAGCTGAGCCTGATGCATTTTCATGCCAGTTGTCTTGCCTTGTGTCTTGCGTCCCTTGTCTTGTGTATTAAACTCTTCACGCCGTTGATGAACATCCAGCATAAAGCTATCGAGCCTCATTTTAATTCCAGTAGCAGACACAACGTCCTCAGAGTAGTCCTCCGCATCCTTGTGCTTGTAAATGTGACTCATGAATAGAGGTGCTAGCAAGAGACTGTATTTGACAGTGGCAATATGCCGACCGAATTTCTTGCTGGATTTTTCAATTCCAGGCCATAAACTTCCTTGGCGGATGGGAAGTGACATTGTACCATTGAACATCGCCCACCAAGCGAAGAAATGTGTAAAGAATCGAGGAGTCAAATGAACAGTGTTGTAGCTCTTAGAGGCCTCCGTATTTGTGACGTTCCATTCCCTGTCAACAGGGGCTTTCACTGCTATCGACATGTGAATATAATGACTTCGGAAACCCCTGAAAGCATCGTATTCGAGGCCAGGCGGAGCCTTTGCAAATTGTGGTTCTTTGAAAACGACGTTGTAGTGAGGCTCAAATTCAAAAGATCGCTGTCCCTTTTGCTCCAGATTCCTCTCGAACATCAAGCCTGCAAGCCACTGGACATTTCCCGAAAGTTTCATCACTACTTTCTTGAACGACGCACCCCGCTTGAAGCTGTCTGCACTCGAAATGCTGTCGTCATCGCGATGGTGTCTTGCGGTGCCACGAGCTTGGTGGCTGTAATCCGGGATCGCAAGAATATATTCGCCACTGTCCACAGTCATGAACTTCTTGGGATCTTCCTCTCGGCATATGTTCCACCTCACGTCATTTCGCCAACACATGAGAAACCCGGCACCATTCCCGGTGACCATATACGGATCGCGAGTTCCCTTGAGCATCAAGTGGACATCGCCATCGCCCCGCCACGCAACTTGAACACGGGAGTGGAAACTGAGTCGAATCTTATCCCAGAACCCAGTGCGATCTGATGGATCGACCTGGGGTTTAGTGAAGCCCTCGATGACCATCATCATATCTTGAATCGCTGGCTGATAAGAAGCACCCCAGGTTATTCGAGTTGGGTAACCAGTATTGATATCCACAGTAATATCCGAATACGTCTTTACTGGGGAAACAGTCCTCCGAACGTCAATTGCAAAGCTGCCTTTATTTGACGTACCAGGCTCGCGATTCTTGGGAGGGATGATATCAACCTTGACGTGGCGTGTGGATTCGGGGCCTCGGTATTCTTCTGCTATAACAAAGTCTGTCTTGAGTGACCAGGCAGGTAATCTTGCCGATTGCCCAGGTTTTGTCGCTGGCACATGGAGAAGAGGTAAAGGATAGTCTCGGAGAGTCACCCGCGCCTCTCCCATGTCTATTTGGACGTGCAGAGGAACCAGGAGGGCATATTTCATATCGTAAGGCATGCCTTTCCCAACACGATGAATGAATTCTGGTAATTGTTTCATATGAAATGAAGGCTTGTCAACAGTAATGTGAAGGTCGCTGATTAACGTTGCCATCAGGGCAGGTCGTTGTGGCACTTCTAGGATTTCCTCGGTCTCTTCCATGTCGTCCGGAAGCTCATCGGGGCCCCAGAAAACACCACGCAGCTCTTTCATGCCATGTTTTGCGGAATTGAAAATGCGGTCGATTCGTTGCTTCCAACTTTGCGAGTTGTGGCGCTGCAACTTCTCGTGCGCCTCAGCGATTGATATCTTTGCAGAACCACTCATTCCACATGTGCCTTCCGGATCATACCGCAGCTTGCGACCGCGATGAGACCTCGATCGACCGTTGCGGGATGTGTCTTCTTCACTCTTGCTTCGTTGCCGAGTGCTATCCTTGTTGGTGCTACGGCCTCGTGGATGGGCTGATTTTGCACGATATCTAATGGACTCTTTCTGTCTCTCCTCTTCTTCGATCTTCTGAGCCTTGACTTTGAATGCTGCTTCACGTGCTATACGCTGTGCCTGTTCTACCAGACCAGCTCGATAAATCGCGGCCAACTTCCATTCGAATGCACCATCCTCAAGCTCGAATAGCAATGCCCTACTCCGCAGCGAGATTTTTGGAACGTACTTCGGGCCCTCGGGGGATTTTTCGAGGATATACTCGTTTGTTCCGGTGACGAACCGGTGGTGCAGTTGTTGGACAGACTTGAAGGTGTTCATGAAATTGTCCAAAACTTTGTGTAGGATGAGCTGATGAGGGACAGCTAGTCTTATAGCCTCCGTATTCACATCGATCATTCTCTCGTCATGTAGTTCTCCGTTGCTGTGCTTCCGTCTATTATCGCGCATATCCACTCGAAGAGTTTTGACGCTCACAATCCTCGCCCAGACACGCTTCATTTTCGGGGCCTCGGCATATAAGCGAGCAAGTTTGGCATGCACGAAAGGGGCCGACCACCTATGACGGCCAGCTTCCATTCCGTATATCTGTAGCATCATAGGGGGGTCGGCTGGCATGTCGGCTTTCACTTGTACCAGCGTAGATCGCAGGTCCACTGTCACAAATTCCTTTGCATTGAACGGATACTCCGAAGAATCTCTCAAGTGCGGATCTTCCGGGGACCTCAAGGGCGAGAGATGGTCAGCGCCACCAAAGACTCGCGCTGCTGCTCGTGCTTTCTCTGCTTCTAACACGTCAGCATTGGTCCTAACGAAGGCCTTTCTCAGCACCGTCGTAGCGACTCCAACTGCATAGTGCCGATATAGCGAGTATTGGAGGAGCAGCGTTCTTATGTGTGAGTTGACATGGAAGACTGGTCCTTGATTGTCGCTTGAAGTGGATAGTGCCACCTCGAAGCGTGGCATTGCCACAAATGGTGCTGTCTCCCATTGTTCTGTGGACTCGACTACAAAGGCCTCCAACCCTCGAATGTGAACAGCTAGACGGCGGCCATCGCTAGGATGTTGTTGATGCTTCTTTCGCGGCGATTGTGGCATTTTCAAAAATAATTCTGGGTCTGGGGTCAGAGAGCGACTCCCTGCTCTTCTTCGGGAAGCTCTTCGATCTAACGCTTCTGACTTTTGAGCCCGGTATTCCGCTGTCCATGACTGCAACTGCAACGCCACACCTCGTGTGTCATCAGAGATATCTTCATCAACACCAGCGACTTCTGCACTGAAGTCAGAACCTTGGATCGAAAAGTGTAACAACCAGCCTGGTATTGCCCTAATAAAGTTGGGATCTCGAGAAGTCTTTGCACGAGCTTTCTTTTCGGGTTCTACATTTAGTCGTAGTTGGCGAACGATCTGACGAACTCCATCGCTAATCTCCGGTCGAATCATGTGAATCGAAAAGGTCTGCAGCGTGCCTGTAGCCACAACATAGACTTCCGGATTAGCACTAAGCTGGACCTTGAGTTCCAGTGACTCGGTCTGGAGTAAGTCAAAATGAGCCCCAGATGATGTCTGGTAGTAGAGGTCATGAGACTGCAATCTTAATGTCGAACCTAAGCTGTAATGAAGTTCTCCTACAGCTGAGTGCGAAGATTCAATATCTAGAGATATCGAGGAGATGGAAGATATGATCAAGTCGAAGTCGTCTTCTTCTGCTGTCCTTTCAACAGGCGGAAGTGCGATCCTTATCACAGGTTCATGCATCGAGAATTTGACATTGGCCTTTGGCAGTAGTCTGGATATGAGAACGTGTCTCCGGGGTAACGTCCCAGTCCTAGCCTTCGGCTTGGGCTGCATGATAGCTAATAGCAGGGGTAGGTGCTTCGGATCCAGGTCAACAGATGGAGAAGTGATGACCATGTTGGCGAAGAGAATGTTCGCATTCCGCTCGTCTGCGCTATTGTCGCCACCGAATTCAACAGTCTTCGAAGGCAGAGTCGTACGGACGGTGGTGGTTGCCATCGGAATATATATCAGTCTGTCTGTCTTGCCTCGCCCCTCGTCAACACCAATTGAAATTGACAAGGCTGCGACTAATGCTTGGTGTGCAATATCCTTGGAAGAGAAGTACATTCGATGTGCAGGAGACTTTTGATCCAGCCTGTGCAAATCTACCCCGACCTCTTTCATGGAAGCATTCAGGTAAAGAGGTGAGCCATGGGGCTGAACAGAGATAATTTTTTTCGTAAACCCCACAAAACTGACTGCGAACTGCACTTCTTTGATGCCACGGAGAATGGAGCTCGCAAACTCCTTCGAGTCCGAGACAGTCTGCACCAGGTTTTCTTCCCGACTGCCAGGTCTGTCAAGTTCCTCGAGCAGGTCTTGAACAGATATCTCTTGTGCAATTGGCTCCTGAGGCGCGTACAGTCTTCGGCAGCCTTTGTACCGATTAATGCAAGTGTTTATATCGTCATATGGTATATGGACCCGGCCTAATTTTAGCGAAATGGCAGCATCTCTGAGGCCGTCCAGATCCTTGTACAATAATCCATGGATATTGAGCGTCGCATGATCCAGAACTTCGAGGGACTCCCTGCCTTCTGGAGTAAAGAGCACACTACGCATCGTGAGCATCCACTCCGCTGGACGCTGATCCTTCTTGGCTTTCTTGACATGGGAGAACATCCTCCCTCTGTCAACCATCTTGCGCCGTGTATCCACAGCCATCGTAAAGCTCCCGACTTGGATATGACCCACGTCAACTAATGTCACAGTGGAATTCGAGGCTACCACATCCACCATGCGTATCCAGTTGATGTTTCGATGGAGGCGCTTTATCCGTTCCTTGATACTGGTAAGCCGTTCCCAGCTCTTGCTTCTCTGCGGCCCAAAGCTGGCTTTTCGTGACAGTGGCTTTCGTTTCGGCTCGAACTCGCAACTGGGCCCATCTGCCCCTTCAACTGTGCCATTGACATCCTCGGAGTCGCCATTCTTATCCCCTTCAGCGGCCTTCAAATCGACTGTCACCGCCAGCTCCGTCAAGACAATACTGAGCCATGTCGGTTGCGCAAATGTTGGCCTGTGAATATTGAGGCCGAGGCCCCTGATCTCTATCTTTATACCATCTTTCGGAGTATATGCAAGCCTTCTCAAAGAGAAGTAGCCAATGCGCTGGATAGATATGCCCGTGAGGATTCGTAGAACAGCGAAGAGTATGAACGAGGATAAGTACAATAGGACGACGAGTCCAAAAATAAAGGTGGGGTTCAAGAGCGCCATTTAATCGTCAATCGTGGAGCGCCATTCGCATCACAGATCTCGCCGTCGGCCGCGGATGAGTTTCCTCTCAATGTCAGCTCCGTGCAGATGTGGTATGAGACAATGATGCCATTCGTAGTCGTTTCCTGCGCAACTGTTTACCCTTCCGATGCTACCGGCGAGTGATGCGAGCGGAGGAGACGGATCAGCATAGCTCAGGCAAGCTTCCACCGATTCGAGAAGAGAACTAGCTTGGGGCGGACGAGGTACGAGGCAGAGCTAGGTGGTGGCGCAAGCTCATTGCTGTTGCTGGTTGAAAAATGACGTCGTCGAGTCGAGGGCTCCCCGCAGAAGCTTTTCCAACGGTCGCCGTGGAGATGGCGGCCAAGTGCGAGGGAGTTGGCGTCGTCGAACAGCAATGAAGGTTGTTGGGAAATACACCACTGCTGCGGGCTGGTGATGACCGAGACCGTTTGATAACGAGGCTACGTTAAGCACAGGGGTTGTGATTGGTACATGGATACGCTTTTCCGTCGTCTCCGAATTGGCCTTCCGTATTCGACGCACGGAGTCGTCGGGGGTATCCAGTGTAAGGTTGCAACAAGCTTTTTCGAAGCTTGGTGTTGGGGAGGCAGAAAGCTTTCACTTGGATCGCTCTTGTTACATTGTCACGAGGGACTTGGCTGCAAGTACCACTCGAGTGACTCAACAGCCAGCCACTAGGCACTTTACTCTGACTCGACAATGTGTTCCGAGGCGCCTTTCGTACTGTCTTACAGGTGATACGACAGAGCCGCTATCGTCTTGGTGCTTATCTTGATGATGTTGGTTTGTCAAATATGCCATCCAGCTCAGATGTCGGTAATGAATTGAAGGCGAGTATCGCACTAGCACCAGGGGTTGGCAGAGTTCGTGGAGCAACGTTATTCCTCAGTATACTACAACTCAAGGAACAATCAGAAAGAGAGAGCAGGACCTTAAATAGAGCGCCCCTCAAATCCAGGGACATCCAATGAAGCGGAATAGTTGTCACATGTTGAATCTCCCTGAAGTTTCCGTACAATGAAGGTCAGCCATGTCAAAATATTCACAGGATCTGTTATGTTCCACTTGTGACTTTTGATACCTAGGTATATCTACAATACAAGCAGTCTTTCACTTTTTCTTCTTCGCGGCCCGCTTCAACGCGACTGTATCCTTCTTCATACGGGCATCCACGATCTTGTACTTGCCTTTCACACCTCTTGGCCGTCCAGCAATTCCCCTATTCCCACCTCTCGCAACGACAACCTTTACTTGCTGTTGGGGCTTCTTTTTCGTTGCTTTGCTCATCAGCTTCATTATGCTTTGAGCCTTCTCCTTCTCAGTCATGCCTTCCTCGTCTTGTAACATGGCAGACTTTTTCCGTAATTTCTCAAGTCGCTGTGCTGCCTTGAACTTCTTCCTGTCTTTAGCTTCCCGCACTTTCTTGATAGGTCGAGCGTTCAGGGCACGAAGCTTCTCTTTGATAGCTGCGGCGCCTGCAGCGGTGATAGGCCGATGCGGTTTATCGTGCCGTTTCTCATCATCGAGAAACCACTCGGGTAGACCATCACGGTCCTTGAAAGCATATTTGTTGAAGGCTTCATCTATGAGGTCTCGAGTGGTTTTCTCTCCCGAAGCAATCTGCTGCGCAAGAGTCATAGCTTCTGCTGTGATGATGTCGATATCTGTCGCTTGTTAGAGTTTGGAAACCATCAAGAACCATATTGCTTACCCAGCTTGCCATCTCTTCGTGGTGCTTCATCCTCCCATTGCTGTTCTTCCTTTGTACGTTTGACTACTTCGAATCCTTTCTCGTCAGCATCCGATTCGGAATCTGTGTCTTCTGCTAAATCCGGAATGTCGTCCTCAGATTCGGACTCAGCATCTGGTTGAATGATGGAATCTAAACGTTCAAGATCGGCGTCTATCTCATCCTCGTCTTCTAGAGCTTCATCGAATTCTTCCTCTCCTGGAAGTCCTCCGATATCCTTGAAGATGTCCTGGTCGAAGAACTGTGCTGCTCGCCTAGATAACCCCCCGGTCTTCTTCTCGTTGCGATCCAGGTTGGTCAGAAGGGATCTCTTCGATGGTGCTGCTTCGTCGGAAGACTCGTCACTGCTATCCTCTGCCAATTCATCGTCATCTTCACTATTGTGCTCTCCGGCCGAGAACCCTTCCCACTCATCGTCTTCGTGCTCTTTTCGTGCCTTCTTTGCCCGGAATTTAGCATCAGCGTCAGATTTGCGATCTTGGTATTGCTCGTACAGAGAATCGAGTTCGCGGTCGAGTCTATCCTGCTCATCGTCGCTCTCCTCATCATTATCTCCTGAACCAAATCCACTGTCTTGGTCCTTCCGAGCATCTGCTTCGGTCAAGATTGCCATCTTTCCTTTAGCGATCTTGTCTACAGCTCCTGACTTATCGACAGTCTTCAGACCAAACATTGACCCTTCTCCGTTGGGCCCAGCTTGTTCAAGACCGATTTCAGTCGGCGCTGTCATGTGAAGCTGCATTCGGATAATCTCCTTTTGCTTCTTCTCGTTTTCTCTTCTTCGTTCGCGCTTCTTTCTCGAGCTCTCCTTCTCACTCAAGGCCTGTAATTCTTCCTGAATTTTCAACTCTTCATCCATAGACTCGACTTCGGCGACCTCCTCTTCAGCTGCGGCTTTAGCACTCTTCTTGGTAGCGAATCCAAACTTCTCGCGAACTTTCAATCGCCATCTCAAAAGATTTCGAAACTCTTTTCGTCCCAGGACTCTTAGATCAGCGCAGCAATTCCGGATTTCTTGCGTAGTTTCCGGCAGTTTGTCCAGAGCTGCCAAGGCGACATCACCATTTGGTGGCTGCTCAAAGCTGAGTCTGTTTAGACTACCAAGAATAGCAATTGGATCTGTCGTTTGGATGAATTCACTAGCAGGGATCTCCTTGAATTGCGTATAGTTTCCCTCTTCATAACCATCTCGCTTCCGCTTTTTGACTTCTGGATTGAAGACCTTGGCTTCATTGTTTGGGGTAGGATCAGAGAGCTCGGCAAAGACAGATCTCGGATCAAGGAATTTGGGATCGATCCGTTTAGGGGCTTTGAACCCTCGACAAACGACGAAGATCTCGGCGGAAACATTTCTCGAGGATGGGGGTTTCGTAGCTTCGACTTTGGTGAAGAGTTGGTTGAAGACCCAGAGCAAACTATTGTAATCCTTTGATCTGAACACTTTCGTCACAAACGTTCCCCCCTCAACCAGGAACTCAGTTGCCAACTTCATCGCCTGCAGGGCCAATTCTGCTTGGTTGAAGGAATCCTGAACCCATGCTGTACCAACATTTGGTGCACCATCATGCAAAACTGTGTCTGCCTTCCATGTCTTCAGGTATTGGCGTATGGTAGCTCGGCATTTATCGGTTGTGATGTCGCTTTGGAAAGTAATGCATTTTGGGATTGCTTTGATTGGAGAAAGATCTACGCCAACAATGAGGGACCCCTCTGGCATAGTCTCTGCAGCAACTTGACACCATGACTGTAAAATTATCAGCCACTACCCTTCTACAAGTGGGAAGAGGACTCACCCCAGGTGCAGCACAAAGATCCAATAAGACTTTGCTCTTCTCCAGGAAACCATATTTCTTGTTCAGTTGGATCAGCTTGAATGCAGCTCTGGCCCGATATCCCTTCTCTTTGGCCAATTTATACCACTTGTCTAAGCGACCCTTGCCATGCTTCTTCTGGATACCCATCGTGGCCGATTGGGGTTTGTAGCTGGTCTGAACAAAATGTTTGGTGTTGTCGATTTCGTCTTGTGCAACCCGCACTCGAAATTCTAAAATTTCTGCGCTAAGATAACAACAATGGCGCCAGGCCTATCAAGGCATGGTCGGGCTGCAGCCACAATCGCGAGCGCGATATGCTCGCGTTTTGGCGTTAAGTGGTGAACTCCATGGACCTCGAATGAAAATTCAACCTCACGTCCAAGGACGAACCACGCCCGACATGACTTGATATTAGGCTCGAAGCTCCATTGAAATTCCAAGATGTCATCGTCCGATTTCGCAGACGATGCCGGTCCACCCAGCTCTCCTGCTGGCCCGATATCGAGTCAGAATCTGAACTCGTCACCTCCGAGAGCTACCAGAAGTCGCCAGAAAGAAGAAAAAGCTCCATCTGTAACACCAAGGAGATTCAGAAAGTTCTTCACGCCTCGATCTCATGGCTATGAACACAGTTCTGCTCGTCAAGCTTTACACGAAATCACTGCACCAGCCCTGAATCGAAATGTCACCCAATCAAGCCCTCTCCGTCCATTCAAGAACGTCAATCCCAAAGAAGAAAGTCCTACATCCTTTATCAGAGGCTCCAAGAGGCAGAAAATAACATCTACAATGGAAACATCTCCCCGAAAAAGCTCACGACGGAAAGCTTGCAGCTTTTCAGAGGAGGCAGATGAATGTGACTCCGGCGAGCACATACAGTCTTCACCCTGTGAAAGAGCTGTCTTTGATACGAATCATGAGGAGTTATTAGAAGATCATCAATATGAAGAGCCAAAAGAGCCTCTGAAACGAATTGTTCGTCGAGTGAACAGAGGATTAGGAGGCCAGTTGTTGGACTTGAGCATTAGCAGTTCCATGGGTCGAGGGCGCCAAGACCGTGTCTACCCAATTAATGGTAGGTCAAGCCATCACCTTCTATTTGCCCTGCTAACTATGCCCAGATTGGCAAGATCACACCCACTCGTTTTATTCTAGAGAGGATGATACACACCTTTGTACAAGCATAACTGGGCCCTCTCGTACCATCCCCTTCTGCACAACAGGATGCAACAGTCAGTACACATATCTTGGTATCCATAAAAATTTATTGAAATTAAATTGACTCCTTTCTGTAGCAAATAGTCTGGTTGCTGTAGGAGACGAGGAAGGCCGAGTCCGACTCATGGAGTCAGCCAAAGACACAAAATCTGTATGGTTGCAAGATCTACTTGTAATTGCCAATATTGAATATGGAGCTGATTTATTACAGGTATTCAAAGACGTGTTCCATTCTTTTCGTGTCCATACCAATGCCATCATCGATATGGTTTTTACGGATGACGACCGCTTTCTGGCAACGGCATCTGGCGATCAGAGCGCAAGGATTGTTGATATGAACACCCAGACCACCATTTCAATCCTTGGGAACCACACTGCGTCGTTAAAACAAGTTAGATTTCAGCCTGGAGCAAACAACCACAGTGTAATTGCTACTTCGAGCAGAGATGGTAGTATTCAGATTTGGGATCTGCGAGTCAACGGATACAGTGGTGAGTAGATTTGTTTGTCCAGTATTCCGCCCCACGATCGAATAATGCACATGTTGCAACGCTGTGGACCTCCCAATGTATCTTCTTCTAGAGTTGTTATATTTGTCGTTCACATAAACTTGCTGACAGTTTCCAGGCCCACTTCATCAAATGTACACATCTGTGGAATCTGATGGGCCAGCAGACAATCACCAGTCAAATGAAGTGCAATGGGGCCGGGCTGTTAACAGCATATGGAATGCTCACAAGCCTTACACTCGCCAAACATCAAGTTCCAACAACGCTGATGCAGGTTCTCGTGGCGAATCAATTGGTAGAGCAGGAGATGTGTCGGTCACAGCAATCGAATTCCTACCAGGTCGAGAACATCTCCTTATCTCCGCTTCCGAGGCAGATTGCGCCATAATGCTCTGGGACATACGATCTATTCATCCCAAGCGCAGGGGTCAGCTCCCACTTTCAGTTACCAAAAAGGTCCAGAGCCACAGCACTTGGCGACATTTCGGTATCAACTCGCTCAATCTCAGCACTGATGGAAGTCGCATTTTTAGTCTCTGCAAAGATAATACAGTCTACGCCTATTCGACCTCCCATTTGATCACAGGGCATTCGCCAGAACTTTCGCTCACGAGCCAAGAGCGCTACCTGCAACGAGATACACAAGAAGGACTAGGACCCATATATGGCTTCCGACACCCACAACTGCATGCTTCATCCTTCTACGTGAAGTCTGCAATCCGAAAAGCCAAAGATGGCAGATGTGAGATGCTAGCTGTTGGAAACAGCGGTGGTAGCCCGATATTGTTTCCAACTGATGAGAGATACTTGCCGAAGAACACAGGAGAGAGATCAGCTGCAGGATTCAATCCAGAGCTTGCACAGAAACGGCCGACTCTTGCGAGAGTAGGCAGTGGCAATTTCAATGGCCGATTGGAAACTTCGATACCTATTTCTACGAACGGCACTCTTCTTGTTAGAGGGCATGATAGAGAGGTTGGAAATCTGGCTTGGACTCATGATGGAGAATTGGTTACAGTTGGCGACGACTTTCTGGTGCGACTATGGAGGGAGGGAGGCAACGACGCAAGAGATTTGAGGATGGGTGGTGAAGCGGATGGCAGACGATGGGCTTGTGGATGGGCTGAAGTCAGTGAGGGATACGATGACGATGATTGTTGATTCGTTTAAAGATACACATTGCAGCGAGGGGGCGTTACAAGGAGGAGTTATTTCATGCATGAGTAGGTGTATGGCGTTTGAAGCATAGCGGAATCACGGTTCTTGAATGGAATATCATTGATTTGTTCGTGTGTGGTTCCCAATTACTTGGTGAATGGTGATAGAATTTTGCCATCATCCACGTCATTGAGACAGATCAGAAGACAAGCCTAGGGGCTCAATCGCTCCTTCGTGCCTTCTTTTTCCTACCGAAAGACACATTCACAGGACCTCACCTCAACTCCCAACTTTCTTTCCACTAGCAAGGCAATTTCACTCAGTTTCGCCGCTTGCAAAGGCCATGAAATCTTATATTGAGGTTCGTCGGAAGATGAAAATATTAAAACAGAAACCCCCCCATGTGACTGGACATAGGTTGGCTTGCAAGTTTCTGGGAACAGCGATACCGTTTCTAGAATCTTGACGTCCTAACCTCATGACGAACGATCCCTTGGAATTTAAGAATCAAGAGCTCCAAGATGGCATCCTACTATCTACCATGTAAATGAAGAGAGTAGGTCTGAATTTACAATAACGTATGGAAATTTTCAGGGTGAAGCCATCTGCAATGTCCAGAATCATGATTGAGATGAGCGCTGCTGGGTAAGGTCATGAATGCGCTCGCTTAGATTTCCAAGTCGCGTAAATCAAGAAAGGGGCAAGTCACGTGTCCCATACCCCTTTCTGCTCACCTGCAGGACCTCCAAGAGCTTTGAAAACAACCTCATTATAGTCATTAAACACTATATATCCAACAAACTCTATGTACAATCTCTTGTGCGACCAATCTAAGTCAAATAATACGCACTCAATCTATTCCCAGCTCCGCAATACTCCAAAGGATTTCCCGGGCAGGTGAACCAGCAGTCAGTCTCTGAAGCATTGACGCTCCCTGTGTTCCAGCTATTCCCACAATAGCACTCTCCTCCGTACTCCACCCCCCAGTATTTGTAACCATCGCAATCTCCGGCGCACTGCTCAAGCGTCATGGCTGGGTAGTTGAAGTAGACGGCCCCGGTGAGTGCTCGGATGTTTGTGCCTTCGGTCTGGCAACCGTAGTATGAGTAATTCCCGATAGTAGGCTTTATCGCTGGACCAGTCTGCGTAGGTGCTGCGGAACTCGTCGTTGAGGTGCTGGTCGTGGAGGTTTGGCTCGTACTGCTGCTGACTACCGTGCTGAGCGTCGATGACGTGCTCGAGATGCCGCGGGACGCAAGCGATGAGGTGGAGGTACTAGTTCTGAGAGAGGATGAGCTGCTGAGCTTTGAAGATGATGTCTGTGTACTAGATGACGATTTCACGCTACTAGAAGAGCTGACGGACTTTGATGTCGACGTCGAGGCTGAGGAAGATGCGACGGAGCTTGATGTCGACGCCTTTGATGAAGTGGAAATGTGTACTGACGTTGAGCTTGAGGAACTGGCGGTTGAGGTTCCAATCTTGTACAAGTCGAGTCTGTTGCCGGCCCCACAGTATTCGTACGGGTTGCCAGGGCAGATAAATGAGCAGTCAGTCAAGGCAGCCGGAACTGAACCTGAGTTAATGACGTTGCCGCAATAGCACTGTTTCAATTAGCATTGACAATAAGAATTCGGGACTTTGACTTGCCTCGCCACCATATTCAACACCCCAGTAGGTGTACCCGACGCAATCTGCAGCACATTCCTCTAGAGTCATGGCCGGATAATCATAGAATGAGGCGGCTGAGAGGGCTCTCTCAGAAGTGGCTTCGGTGTAACACTGTATGGAGTTAGAATTTCCTATCGTAGTATTTGAAGAGCAGAGGGGAGCAAAATGAGTCCGAAATCTCTTTCGGGGTGTGTTCCGGGCCCCATAGTGGGGTGAAACATTTCAAATACAAGAACAATTTTTAAAGATTTTTTGCTCTTACCCCTTGGAAGGTGTATCCTGCAACGGTCTGTTTTATCCCAAGAGTTTGAGAAGGTGCGCTCGACGAGGAGGATGTTGAGGTTACAGAAGTCTGGGATGTAGATGTACTTAGGACCACAGAGGATGATGAACTCTGGGTAGTCGAAGTGCTCAAGACTACTGAAGATGAGGAACTCTTGGCCGTCGAAGTGCTCGAAACCACAGAAAAACTTGAAACCACAGAAGAACTCGAGGTCGATTGGAGAGCACTGCTTGTCGAAAGAAGAGACGTTAATTCGTACATCTCGAGCCTGACACCCGCTCCACAGTATTCGTAGGGGTTGCCCGGGCAAATGAAGGAGCAGTCGCTCAATGCAGTCAAAACCGAACCGGTGTTGATGACGTTTCCACAATAACCTGTACTGGTTTAGTACGAATGACTTGGAAGTCTTGAAGATTACTCACATTCCCCTCCATACTCGACACCAAAGTACGAATATCCAGCGCAGTCACCCTCGCACTGTTCAATTGTCATGCCTAGTCAGGATCCAGTTAGCACGAGGCATTTACTTGGGTTTACCAAAGTAACACGATTCCATACTCCCACACTTCTCCCAGCCGTATCAAACAGTGAGAAGACAGTGAATAGATCTGCTTACCAGTGTAGTTGTAGAAGGATTCTGACGATAGAGCTCTCATGTTTGTCGCCTCAGTGTAACAGCCCAGAAAAGTATAGGGGCCAACGGTGGCCTTGTGAGTGAGTGTTGGCGTCGCTGTGGCTGATGATGAGGTGCTTGTTATTACACCGGTAGTGCTTGTTGTCACACTGCTGGTGCTCAACACCACTGAAGAGGTGCTACTTGGTATAGTGGTTCCGACAGTTGAGCACGCCGTACCCAAAAGAGTAGCATCCTTAAACGTGTCTGCAAATGCACCACTGCCAACACCATACTTCAAGCCAGTAGAGTAGTTATACGAAAGGCTGCCACTGTAGATATTGTATGGTCCAATAGCAGCCCCCTGGACCATGGTTGTCGAAGTGCTAACCAAAGATGGTACTGGGGAAACGGTAGGCTTGCCTGCGGTACTGGGAACCTTCTCAGTGATATTAAAGCTCGCTGGTGTTGTGAGTGTTGCTCGGACCGCCGCAATAACAGTGATATTGCCGTCACTCAAGCAACTCTGAGGCGTTTGCACAATAACTGAATCCGAGATAGGAAATCCCGCCCCATTATTGTTAAAAGTCTCAACCGTGCCGCTGGTATCTGTCACAAAAACTGTGAAAGAAGAGATAGAGGTTGTAGATGGCAAGTTCGCGTTAATTCCATAAAACTATCATGTATTAGTTAGTGCTTACACATCTGGGATAGATACAACGTACTGTGAAGGTATCGTCAAACCCACTGGCCGTCCCACTGACAGTAGTCGTAATGGTCCCTCCTGCTGCTCCATTTCTGTCAAGGTACGTGATGGAGACACTGGAAACACTGCGAGCTGTAGTCCTCACGCGGATGTCCCCTGTAAAGGAGATGGTAGCGCCACCAGAAAGTAATGTAAGTTGCAAGCCTTCAGGCTTGACCTCGTACGGCGCAATAATCGGCGAAAGAGTGACAATGCTTGGATCCACAGTCTCGATCATTCTTTGTAGAATATTCTGGCACACACTGTTGAAGGTTGCCGCATTTGTCAATGCCTGGAGAGTTACATTTCCATCCGCAGTGAAAGTTACTGTATCCGAATTCCTCGTGGCCGCTATGGAAATCCCAACAGCCAAAGGATCAGTATCGGGACCATTTATGTATCGAGTAGCAATATCATTATCGAATGTGAGGGTGCTATCGAAGAGCTGGAAGTCGTTGGTCACAGTTCCGGGTGCCACAATGTCGGGGAAGTCACCAGCATGTACTCCCCCAAGCGTATGTCCACAAGCAGTCATCTGAATCATCTCAGTTTTGTTGAATCCCATTCTCTCGAACTGGGAGATTAATGTTCCCTGCACGTTTTGTGGCTGTGGAACACCCATTGGACCTGCAATTGTTGCGTCTATTCTCCCACCTCGCATAGGGATAATGGGTCCGGAACAGGTGCGAACACTGGCATAAACCCCAAGAGCAATAAGGTCAGCAATAGACAATTCGCTGTTGAAAAAGTTCGAGTATGTATGCAAGGTCGTGTTGAATCCGAGGCCGATGTTTTCGCCATCGTTGAGCTCGAATTGTATGCTTCCATCGACCCCGCCGTGCGGTGCAAAGAATACATTCGTCGTAGCCATATCATGGAAGCCAATACGAAGCCATTCAGCTGCCGTTTGTCGTCCAGCTCCAAATTCCGAGAAACTGCATGGCGTTACGTGTGCTCCAAACCCTCTACTCCTGTAACCAGAATTGAGAAACATGACGTCCTCCAACTCATCAATGGCATTGGGCCATGTCACCTGAGCTTCCCCAAGCCCCACCAAGAAGATGGCAAACAAGCCCAGCGTCGTCAGACACAGCTTCATGATCAGAAACAATCGAACAACGTATAGATAAACGAGTGTACAGCTGCAAACGCAGCAAAATATCGAGAACGCACAAGACAAGAAAGAAGAGAAAGATGACAGCCACGGAGAATATATTTATTTCAACGACATTGCCTTCAAGCCCCTGCGTGTCAGCCGCATATTGACCTGCCGTGATAGGTGCAAGCTGCCCAGCCTCGTATCCAGGGGGGAGACAAGGGGGGAAGTATTCTTCGTGCACCCAGTCAGCTCACTCGAACCTTCAAGGGTCGGCCTTCACCCCACCCTAAAATCTGCACCGTGCACGATAGGGTTTGGAGTGAATCGTGAGATTCTCCGAAGGAACTCATCCTAAGACAGTAATGGAAGCGATGGTGACGACGCGTGAAGGTGGCTTGCTGCTTTGAAAGCGGTGGAATTGTCATGTCCGTATGCGGTAAAAACATGCTGACTAACATCGAAGAGCTTCCCGCCTCCCTCCTTCCCGCAGTGAGTCTTTGTCTGGGCCTGGAGCCCGTGCCTGAAGTTGCGATATGAAGAGCCCACAGACGCACTCGCGCCGAGAAAGTCTCCTCCAGCCGCCACGGAACGGCATCCGAATCGAAGAGGGAGAGATCGTCCAATAAACATCCCGCTCTCTTGGAAGCGACGGGACGGGAGGGTCCAATTAAACATGGAAAAAGCAACCCCTCGGGAATTCAGGGGTCGACGATTCTCCGCCTGCGCGATTCGTGCAGAAAGCTATTGATTCTGCACATGAATCTATTTATGCAACGACAACGGTCGTGCAGGGACTTTGTGAAAGATGCACTTCTCGTTTGGTTGCAACTTCAAGAAGATGAAAGTTGGGGACTGGTGAGATGTTGGGGTGAAAGAGGCATATAAATTTATGGAAAGGAGGGGCTTAAAATAAAGCCTTATCTGGGCGTGAGAGTGGCTCGATATTCAATACTAAAGTGAAGCGTCACAAATTTCCACCCACAAAGTCCACAATAACGCCCCTGGCCCACCACTGCAGTCGCACCGGCGCTATCTCACCATTATCACCAAGAGGCCAAGCCCTAATATCTCACACCCGCATGCCGAATGCTGAGCCTGCTTGCCTCGTCATCCCTGAGGGAAACCTCGTTAGAGTCAATAGACCCCGATTCTGACAGCGCCCAGCATGGAACCCACACGGTCCGGACCTCCAGATCCGATCATCGAGCTGCTCACCACCTACAACGAACTCAACTCCTCGCAGGTCGATCAGCTGTTGGAAGTGCCGTCGGCACTTGAGTTCATGAGGTATGTGCGAGCCAACAGACCTTTCGTCGTTCGCGGTGCAGCAGAGGATTGGAGCGCTACGAGGACTTGGGATATTGAGATTCTGAAAGAGCTTCTTGACGGGCAAAGTGTTCAGGTTGCAGTTACTCCTGCGGGGTATGGTTGTACCCTTTCTTGGAGTCAAGAGTGAGCACTGAGAGGAGCAGAAACGCTGACTCGCCCACACGAAATAACGACGGAGAATTAGTCTTCGTCAAGCCATGGGAAGAGCAGCAGCCCTTCTCCGAATTCATCGATTTCATCTCATCGCAAGAGAAGAGTAGCAAAAGAGAAGTCTCGGAAGTTCGATACGCCCAAACTCGTTCGTTTCACGTGATCCACCCCCTTTCTCCACTCCCTAATTTACTCTCTCGTAGAGAACGATAACCTTCGAAACGAGTATGCAGCGCTGTTCTCACATGTTGAGAAGGATATTCCTTGGGCGCGAATAGCGTTGCAAGAAGAGCCTGAAGCTATCAACCTCTGGATTGGGAACTCGAGATCTGTGACGGCGCTGCATAAGGATAATTATGAGAACATCTATGTGCAGATTACGGGAGAGAAACATTTCACGTTGCTACCACCACTGACGTATGCTTGTGTGGCGGAGCGAGAGTTGACTCCTGCTTCGTATGTAAGTCTAATTGCGCCTACATATATTCTTGCGTTCGTTTATGTTTGGAAGGTGATCCTAATCCGAGATCTGGAATGTAGGTACGAAAGCACGATGGATCATTAGAAATAAAGAAGGAGGGAGGAGACAAAGTCCCCTTTCCTACCTGGAATCCAGACGGCGGTGGCCACGAGACGAAGTATTCGAAGTATGCCCAGCCCCTGAAAGTAACGCTCCGAAAAGGTGATCTGCTGTATCTGCCTGCTCTCTGGTATGACGCTTCCCACTTCTTTAAGTTCGTACTGACAAATCTAGGTATCATAAAGTCTCGCAATCGACGAACGAAGAGGGAATCTGTTGTGCTGTGAACTACTGGTGAGTGCCTCCCATTCAATGTATGATGAGAAGGTATTGATGAGATCAGGTATAATATGGAATGGGGAGGAAGCTTCTACCCTCTATGTAACTTCGCGAGGAGTGCCGGGATATCAGCACTGAATAGTTGAGAGGATAGTGAGATACCATGACAACAATGGAGATTGAAAGATCGAATTGACAATTTCTTGCTCTGAGCGAGGGTGAGCGAACTCTGTGTGAAACGAGGTTTGAGAGATGTAAAAGAATATTCACACTTCCGAGGTCGAGTAGGGCTGAAGGCGGTCTTAGTTGGAGCAATAACGTACGACTAGTGAAAAGTGCTCATCGAGGATAAACAGAAAGCTATACTTGCTATGGGGATGAAAAGCAGCAAAATTAAATGTACCACATCGGTTAGGAAATTTCAACTGACACGCCTCTGGTTGTTCTCTCAACATCTCATACATCTATATGGGTTGGAAAGTGAGAGGCCTCAAAATGCTTCCATCCTTACCCAAAGGCCAGCTCAAATGTCCCAATTTGGCCAAGGACAATTATAATCAATCTCAGTTTTTTGGTCGGACTTGGGAATAGGACGGTTACAATTCCGTTGCAGGAATCTGCGGAGCAAATTCGTGACGAAACGTCACTCACATATCAGCAACGAAGTCATCACCATAAACTTTCAGTAGCAGATTGGTCTTGGCTAAACAACGTGTGTATTGTCAAAGATCTGACTAGCCACATGGAAAGCATTTAAAAGTACAAACAAGCATATTCGCAAACCTTCATCCACTCTATGCCCCTAATGACAAGCCGCCGCCGCCTCGCATATGGAAGAAGAAAAGCTGTCCATGTCATGAGGATCGCACCCTGCGATCAAAGTACTTTTGATTGACAGCCGGCGTAGATACGAAAGGAGACGTTTGCCGGGCACACCGAAAGACACACGATGAGGAACATGCCATGAATCGAGGAGAATGTTTGTGCAGAGGCCACTATGCGATCTAAGTGTGCAGGCATCCGTTTTGTGTGGAAGCGCAGTCTCCAAGGCCAGAATCAGCCTGGGTCTGAGCATAAGATCTAACCATGAGATGGGGAAAAGATCCAACGCCAAATGAAAGTCGTCGAGAAGAGGAGAGATGGTGATTAAAGAGGTGTGGGCGGAGAGTCGTGATAGCCGTAAAGTTCGAAAAGACCATGCTTGTGGGACGCTTTAAGCTTGCTCAATTCTATCGCCAACCAATTTTGAAAAATGCATTACAGTCGTGAGCCGCTCAGGATGCAATCGCACGTGCACCTGCATTACCACCTCGGTTGTTCTTCTTCGGCTTTGATACAGTGCTCCAGCCATCCTCCTCGAGAGCTGCGGGCTCAGGTTCAGCAGTCGGAGTCTGAGCGGTGGTTGCAGGCGAACTTGCTCCGTTCACGCTTTGCCTTGGTGGTCTGTCTTCGTAATGTCTCGGGCCTCCTCGGCCTTCACCTCTACCTCTGCCCCGGCCCCGGGGGCCACGGGGAATATCATCTCGTGGTGGAGGTGGACCTCCAGATGGTCTTCTCCAAGCGCCAGTCTCGGACGGCTTTGGCTTGACGTCTCGGACAATCTCCTTCGGCTTCACAGCTTTATCATCAACAATATCTCCATTCTGGTTCTCCTTCTCGATAGTTTCTTCTTGCTTGCCTGCATCGTCTCCCTCAGGTCTCTGCAAGATCTCGACCTTCTTCTCGCTCTCTGCAGCTTCTTCCTTCTCAGCCTCAGCGGCTTTAGCGGCTTTTGCAGCTTCGCGCTTTTCTTCTTTGGCTTTTTCCTCAGCCTCTTTCTTCTCGCGAATTGCGGCCAATCTCTTCTCCTCTATCTCTCGCTCCTTTGCCGCGGTGTCGATAGGGCGAGCAGCACCGAACGGGCTTGCCTTCGCGTCGCCGGATGCTGATGATGGCGATGGCAGGTCAGTAGCCTCGGAAACGGTTCTCTTTGCGAGGTTCAACTTGGGTCGGCCAACTGGCAGGGCCCCGGCAAGAGCAGGGGATGAGGGTGCTTCACTGCCATCACGAGATGGTACAGGTGACTTGGCGGCCGGGGGATCTGGTCGCATCTTGGAGCGCCATTGGTTGTCTTGCTCCGCAGCAGTGGGAGCCCGCTCGACAGCTGGTCTTTCTTGGAACTCTCGTCTCGGAGGTCTTGATCCATCTTGCGATCCTTGGGGGCGACCTTCGCCCCATGCAGCTGGCGATGATTTTCGGTCTCTGAATCCTTCTCCTCTTGGACCATCATTTGTTCTAGGACGTCCGCCCTCTCGCGGGCCACGCTCTGGCTGAGCAATGGGCGATAGAGGTCCTTTGCGCTCCCAGTTCCCAAAATCGCGGACCTTCCCATCACCTTCCGGGAAACGTTCCTTTCGCTCTCCTCCGCCATAGTCAGATCCGAAACCTCGATCAGACTCGCGTCGAGAACCTCCCCTTCCTGGCAAATCTGGCAATGGGCCCTTTCTACTCCAGTCGGTGATCTCTCTTGCGTCTGGGCGATCTCGATCTTTCGCTGGAAAAGAATGAAGTCAGATACGAAACGCCAATATCCAAGATTTCAAAACTCACGAGGATCAGCAACGCTGATTCTGATATTACGTCCTTGAAACTGTGTACCATTGAGAGTCAAGGCCTGCTTCAGTCCAGTGAGTGATGCAAATTCTGCATAGCCAAACCCCTTTGGCTTCATCTCCATTTTATCCTCGATAATTCGGACATTTGTACATTCGCATCCAGTAAAGAAGTCCGTAACGTCTCCGACAGTGGCATCAAACGAAAGGTTGCCGAGATGAACGGTAAACGGTGGCTTGTCGGGCAAGGGAAGTTCCTCACGAACGGAGTAGCCTACAATATTAGCATCAAGCATACAATTGTAGATTGGCGAACCATGCGACTAACCTCCCATGCTACTTCCACCATATTGACCAGTTGTAGAGCTGTAAGTACGGCGTTCGCCTCCTCCATAGCCAGTTCGAGAGTCTGAAGTTATTAGTCTTAGTCCAATCTTACACGAAGGCAAATCGCGAGTGCGGGGAAGCGCAAAATGCATACCGGCTGTAGAGTCAAAGGTCAGCGAGAGCATTTAAGCAGATTCTGACAAATACTTACAAACTGGCATGTCCTCCATCTCATCTGCCCATGATCCCATTTCTGCAACATGTTAGAGTCAATCTTTTGGGAAAGGCTGAGGCCGCCTGGTGCTCCTTACTTTCGTCAGTCAGAAAAGCCCCGAGGGACATCTTCTGCTGCTCCTTCTTTTTGGGAGCTATGCGCCATAGGTATTAGCAATAATGATCTTGAATTGTAGTTGCTCTGGCAACATTGCAAGCCAGGAGTGGCAGATCGAAGATATTTGGTGAACAGGCTTACCCATGTTTGCGGTGGCTTCAAGGACACTGCGCGAGAACCTCTGCTCTTGCGCTTTGTCCTCTGGGGTTGGCTGAAGGAAGCGAGCTCCTTCAGAACTGTGGTGTTTGGGTTAGTATGTGTTAAGACGAGTCTGGGAGACTCGATTGTGTGGTGGTCGTGGGTGAAATCGTAGAGATCGACTTCGTGGGAAATTCCAGAGATTTGCCTGGAAGAAAATGTGAAAGCCACCAAAATTAGTGGGGCGCTAGACCCTTTTCGGCTAACTCATATTCGCAGTCCAAAACGTGAGCATTGACTGAGGCAAGGCGGCAATTGACTCTCCTCTCAATTTCTAAGACTCTCCTATTCAATTCACGAATTTTGACAATGACTGTCTAATAAGGTGCCTTCGGGTATGCAGCCAAACATATGCGCCATTCAAAAGGTCAAAGGGGACATGGCACAATCTCAACCACCAAAGACAGGAGCTGAACCCCCTCCACGGCGCAATGACTTGCCACCAGAGATCCTAGAAATCATTTGGCCTGCTCTTCAAGTTGGAGGACTCTCTGGTATGTACCTATGTCTTGCTCTCTATTTCTTGTGGAATCGAGATTTGAACCTCCTTTCCTCCCACATGTGAAATCTCTGCACGTGATTATACCTCCTCATTGAACGTTGAAAGCTAACCCCCAACCACAGGCATGTCTGGAATGTTAATTGGTGGCTTTTCTGGCGTGATCCGTTCAACTACACCTACGCTGTTTGCCCTGGCATCGGGCATTCAGTGGTTTACCTTGGGGACCACCTTCTGGGGTTAGTACCATATTCTATCCATAACACCCCAGCCACTAATAGTTCTACTTTTACAGCTTCCAGAGGCTTTGTTATCCATGCATGGGGAAAGCACAAGGTTGGACCACGAGAAAAGGTCTCTGCTAGTGCAATAGCAGGAGGTATTGGAGGAACAGCCGGTGGTCTGCTCCGTTCGTACCTAGGCTCCTCTTGAAATTTCTATCTGACAACTATCACAGGAGGCCGAGGAAATGTCATTCCAGGAGCCATAATGTTTGCTTTGTTCGGAGCAACAGGTCAGATGATATACAATAGAGCGGATGCTCGAAACTCCGCGTTGGTAGAAAGGGGGGAACCGGACAAAAAGAACTCTATATTGAACTCCAAGTGGAGCCCAATGAAAGTGCTCTCTGATAGCGAGTACGAGATCATGTTGCGAGAAAAGCTTCTCCGAGTCAATGCTCAGATCGCTTTGGTTGATGAAAATATTGAAGCCTTGCGAGCTCAAGAGCGCCAATTGGCTGCCGACAAAAGGCTGAATGATCGGCAAGACACCTCGTCATCACAAGATAACAAGCATGTATGATATGGCTGCAGCTACTGCTACGCGCTGGCGTTCATATGGTTACAACTTATGACGGCTCTGCTATTCTTCAATCATTGAACCTGCTTACGTGAGACAAAACGGGCATCCAGGTCCTCCTGCATTTAAAGCTGCATGCTGTAAATCTCGCAAGATCTGAGAAAATGCCACCGATTCCTTCCTTTCTTAAGAACAGGTCTCAGAAAGCAATTTGGGCTAACAGTTGCTCGCATGTGCTCCTGTTCTTCATCTGATTATCATCACCCTCTTTCTCGTCATTATGGCGCCTGCACAAGCCAAACCTCCTTTCACCCCAAAGCAAATGTTCCCAAAACTGCCGCCCTCTTCGAAGCAATAATTGGAACAACTTCCGAGGACACAAACAAACATATTTCACTCATCTGCTTCCTCCCTTCCCTCCCAATTCCCTCATCCATGATAATGGCTGCGGCTCAGGTCAAGTAACGTCTGAGATCATGGCCACGAATCCTCCATCTTCGATCCGCATTATAGCTACAGACGCCAACAAGTATGTATTAAGTTCTTATCTCCCAAAATGCCTCCTGATCTTTCAAACATTGGCAATTCTTTCTTGTCTGAAACTGCCACCAAATATGATATGAAGTAGAACCTAATGTTTCCAGGCACCAAATCGAGGGATGCAAAGTCAAGGTTGATGCCAATCACTGGCCCGTTGAGACCTTCATCATGTGAGCCCAAGAACTTACCTTCCCTGACAACTATTCGACTTCTCCTTCACCAATTTTGTAGTGGCGGACCTAGACGACCTTAAAGTCGTGGCCCAGCATCTTTTTCGAACATTGAAACCTGGCGGACGAGCGATTGTCTGTAAGTCTCAACGTCTCGCAGAACTATTCCAGCTTTCGTAATGTCTCGAGTTCAGGCTGCGTGGCAATCGTGGAATGTTCTACTCTTGGGAACAACTGAAAGGAGCATGCTTACTCCGAGATCTTGGTGAGCAGGTACCTTCGCTTTCCGGCCCCACGATGAAGCTATGAAAGCCGCTCATCTTGCCACGAGGGGTCCAAAAGCTAAGTTGGGGCTGGCATACGACCCAGAATGGTTGAAGCAGGAGACGCTGAGGGATTTTCTAGTTGCAGGTGGATTTGAGGAGAGTAAAATTAGCATCAGTACTTGTGACATTTTCGAGAACGCGAAAGATTTGAAATGGTTGATGACTGCGTTGTGGGGGTACATTGGTCAACGAGATATTGGCTGGATTCCGGAGGATGAGGAGAAGTGGGATGAGGCTGTAGATGTTTTGGTCGAGACAATGGAGAAGTCTCCTGGGGTCAAGAAGACAGATAATGGCGGGGCTCTGCTCAAATTTGTGGTGAATGTCTCGATTTCAACGAAGTGGATGATACGGTCCAGAATATCACACAAGTAACGAGTCGGTTCTAATTCATTCCGCTACACATCGTTCGAATGGTTGAATACGGTTTAGAATAATGGAATTGCTCCAGCATCATCTCAAGGCGAAGCCAGGCTAAAATTTTGTCAATGAAATGGGTTTATTCACGGTGAGATTACAGAAACAGGATCGATTTCACATGATCCATTCCCTAGCATTCATTTTACACTTTTTACCCCCGTACTCCAATGCCATGCGGAATCGAACACGGGTATCAGAACTTATTTACTCGTCATCGCCGGGCTGGTTCTTCTTCTGAGCTACAGCTCTCACCCACTCTTCCGCTTTTGCCTTGACTTTCTCCTGGCTTTTCTTATCTCCATTCATCTCCTCCCATTCAGACCATCGCCTGAACCAAGATTTCGCACCCTTAGGCTTGAGACCCTTCGTCTTCACTACTCGCTCGAACACTCCACGGATGATTTCTTGGTCGCCTTGCTGTATCTCCAGATCCAGGAGCTGATTCCAGATATCAAGTCTCTTAGGGAACGTAGATAGCAAGCCCTCAAACATTGTGCGACCACGCTCAGGAGATCCTGAAGAGGAGTGAAACTCGAGGGCGGCAAACTTGAGAGTGAGATTGAGGTGGGTGTGAGAAGGGAGGGACTGAGTCGCGCGCGGAAGGAGGGCTCGAGCCCGGTCGGGAGATGCTTTAATTGTGTGCAGGAAATGTGCATAGTTGTACCACACCGTGGGCGACTGTGAGAATTTCTTGATGAGGACTTGAAAGAGATCATCGGCTTTCTATAACAGAATCAGTATGATTTCGAGTCTTACCACCCATCAGAACTTACGTCATGCTTGCCAGACTGAATATAAATGCTGGTCAATCTCTCGTGGATCTCCTGGGCATCGTTGTACTGACAAGCTCTCTTGAATGCTTCTTCAATGGTCTCATCACTCCCATATTCATTCTCCAGATTTAGCAGAGCAATCCACACATTCAGCTTCTCTGTCTCTTCCCTAATATTGATCGATTTTATAGCACGCTCTGCGACGTCTCTTGCCTTGCCGAGCTCGCTAAGTTGCAGTTGGAATGCCATATACTGGATCCAGAGGTCTGAGGAATCTGGCTGTCCAAGAAGAAGCCGTTCGAAGTCGCTAACAGATTGGGGACCATTAACATCAAGGTCACCAGTTCGATCGATCTTGATCTCTGCTTTTCTGCGCTTTTTCTTCTTAGGTTTCTCGTCTGCCCCTCCATCATCGGATTCGCCACCTGACTGCTCGTCGATCTGGTCGAGCACATCAGCAGACCAGTTAAATGCACCCCCGTTCAGAGCAGCGACACCAGAGTTATCCCCAGCATCTAGCATTTCCACGTCGGAGTGATCGACTTGCTCGGCGCTGCTCTCAATGCTCTCGACATCATCCAAATCGATTCCTCCATCCTCAGCATCTTCCGAGTCGTCAGCATCTTCAGTGTTATAGGCGTCATCGTCACTTTCTCCTCCAATTTTGACACCTTGCATCCCGCTCAACTCGTCGTCATTACTATCCTCCTCTGCACTGGTCTCAAAGTACGACGCCTTTAATCCAAAATTAATTCTCCGTTTCTCCGGATCAACTTTCAGAACAATTGCTTTGACCGAATCACCCTCTTCGTAGAGCTGCTTAACATCATGAACACGCTTCTCAGCCATCTCACTCTTGTGGCAGAGGCCGCTGACCTTATCTGAGCCATCGACGAGGATAAAAACACCGAAGTCTTCGACTTTTCGAACTTTTCCAGTGATGACTTGACCAACTTTGATTTCATCGAATGATATCGGCACCACATAGTCTTTGTCAAGAACCGAAGCTTTCAAGCTCATCCGGACATTATTCGAATGAGAATCAACAAGAACAATCTTGCCTTTCACAAGCTGATCAACTTCAAACTCAGATTTCCAGTCCTTGACGTACGAGTCTGAGAGATCGGAAACTCTGATATAGGCAGTCACATTACCGCCAAGATTGACAAACAAGCCTTTGTCAGACACATTCTTGACGAACCCACGGATGATATCGTTGACCTTCAATTGCGATATAGATGATATTTCTGGATCTTCGACGGGGAGGGATGAGTTCAAAACTCTCGATGGCCGTGTTGATATTCTGATTTTCTTGTTTGGGACATCGACATCTGTTATGCAGACGCGAACGATGTCGTTCTTCTTGTATTTGGTTGGGTCAGCTTCCGAATAGTCATCTGCCAAATCGGTGAAGTTGATAGGGCCAGACACGCTTTCACTAAGCTGCACCATGATGAGTCTTTCATTTGATTTCGTCACCCTGCCTGTAACTACCATACCGTTGCTGAGGTTCTTGAACGTCAGTGGTTCTGATGTTTGTGCTGAACGGGCTGAGAGATCCAATCGGTTATTTGCAACGTCCACATGGGAGACATGTGCTCTTATAGCTGAGCCTATAGGAAAGTTCGATCCCATGTCTTTTAGCAAAGAGACGTCGTCCGATACATCCACGCTGCGTATTCGTCCACGGACATTGGGAGATAGGTTTACCCACAGGCAGTCATCGCTGATGTTGTTGACATATGCAATCCAAGATGAGCCAACCTTGACTTTATCGAGAGTGAGCGTGTCTTGGGGTGCCTCAGTTTGATCGCTCGGTTTGGCGGAGAGTTCGAAAACCAACGTCTTACCACTTCTATGAGATATTGGTAGGAATCGATGGTTTCTCGCATCATGGATGCCCAAAACACGCACATCGATGATTTGCTTGGACGAGAACGATCGTAGAGGCTTCTTTCGATCCTTGATAGCCTCCCAAGTGTCAAATATCTGCGAGACGTCAATACGTCCTTGAATGTTGTCGGCAAGTTGAACGTTGATCTGCGTGTCTTTGACGGAAGAAATCTTAGCCTTCGTCAATCTCCCCAGAGTGAGATCATCTACAGTCGCAACTGTTGGGTCAACTGGATTTATCGCCGCCTGTGCGCTGCCAACAGATGCAGGGCCAGTCGGGACATCGGTTTCACTGCTTAAGTCGACCATAGAAAGAGCAAATCTTTGTTGGCCGTGGTCCAGTGAGATGACTTTGGCCTCCACAGACTGGTATTTCGTCAAGCCGAAATTAGGAAGCCGAATAGCCTCTTCAGTCAATTTGTTCTTAGGCAGAAGCCCCGTAAGACCTCCACCAAACTGGACGAAGACGGCCGTCGGGGTCACGTTCTTGACAAACCCATGCACAACCTTGTTCTGCTTGACATCGTCGAAACTTCTGAGCAGCACATGGCCTTTCGCGTCTTTGAGAAGACTTGGCTTATTTGTGACGATGACTAAGCGCTTCTGCTCGAGTTTTTCCAAAACGACCAAGTCTGTTAAGGTCTGCCCCACCCGAATCTTCTTCATTGCTGAATGATTCTTACTTGACGATCCATCCGTGAGATGCCCAAGAGGAAGAATGGCTCGGAGTCCGAGGCCTTGCAGCTCTACAGAAATATCATCATCGGACTTTTCTGTAACCACTGCAGAGACGATCTCGCCAACTCTCAGCTTCTTCATTGCGCTTTGCTGAGCGAGTCCAAATACTGACGGGTCTTTGCATGAGACGGTCAATTTTCCGGCCTCGGGTTCGACTTTCAAGACATGGACATTAACGACTTGCCCAAGACGAAAATGCTGATTTGGGTCTTGAATGTAAGCCTCGCTCATTTCGGACACAGGTAAAAAGCCTCGTATAGTCCCATAGAATTGGACAACAGCGCCAGCCGGGATAATATTCACAATCGTGCCAGGGCTTTGCATGCCGACTTTGATGTCATTGTAAGATAGAAAGAGTGTTGCTTCAGAGTTTACCAAACTTTTCTTGAGGGTCAGGCGTATTTGTCGTTTTCCTGGATTCGTTGACAGAACCCGCGCGGTCACAGTCATGCCCTCCTTGAACTTCTTCTCTGGATGCTGTAATTGAACATCGGACATGTGAGTCACTGGCACGAGTCCAGAAATTCCCTCTGCCAAATTTACCAGGATACCGCCGACGCCAGATGCATTGACGATAATCTTTTCGACCTTTCCTTTCACAATCTCGCCAATAGCCAAGTCCTCAATGCGGAGGAACGGCTGTTCTAACACACTGGGCTCCAAGGATATGAGAAAGACTCCGTCAAGCGAGTTATATCCGATCACTCTACCACGGTGTGTAGATCCCACTTTGTAGGATCCTGTCGTTTCCGAAAGAGTTTCAATCTTGCCATCCTTGACTCTGGAAATGTGCACAAATCCAGACACACTTTTAAGCCCAACATCTACAAACAATCCGACGTCGGCTTCCACCTTACGGACCGTGACCTCTTCAATGGTCGTCGATAGTGGCAGAATGTCCAGGGGGTTCTTCTGTTCGCCGTTTTTGATCGCCTGCTGGGGAGCAAGTGAGACAACATGCTCTAGAAGAGATATTCCGAGTTTTGGCGGGTCAGCCGACGGAAAAGTACAAATGATTCTCGCCTTTATTTTTGACCCAATTTTGTACTTCTTCTCCAGGTCCTTCCCACTGGCTCCAGCGCCTGAATGCATGAGATCTGCGGTAACATCTACCATTCCCATGATCTTCCCAATAATTCCCCGCGAAGTTATGTCTGCGACCAGAATCTCAACAGCAGTACCTGGGAGAAAAGCATCCACAGTTGGCGCCTCTGTAACATAGTTGGACTTCTTCACATTGCCGATTTTCTGCCAGTCGGCGGACAACTTGATAATCTTCCCGCTGGAATTGAGCCCTGTCACCATGCAAAGGAAGATTCTCCCTTCTTGTATATCAGATAGCTCAATTCCGTGTCCGACTTCTTTCGAAGATAGGAAACCCTTCAGGTGAGAGTCTTCCAGTCCGAGATCCATCACTAGACCATGATCTTCGACACTTGCTACCGATGCCATAAGCATTGTGTTGACAATAATGTTTCGTGGGTTAAGCGCATTATTTGCTTGTTGAGTTCGAAGGGAAAGCTCGATTCTTCTTCTAGGTTTGCCGTTCGAAGTTGAATTGGGGTCGTCACTAGTCGAAACCACATAGGCTCTTAGATACTGGCCAATTGAAAACAATTTTACCAGCTCAACCTCCTCTGAAGTATCCTCTGAATCTTCATCCTCGTCATGGTCATTATCATCAGCAGCGGCAATGTCTTCGATCCTTTGGGTGATCTTGTCGGATATTGAAGTTATTGGTACATAGCCAGTCAAGTTATTGGGTAATGAGAGTGCAATATCGTGGTCGTTGATTTGAGAGACTTGACCCAATACCAAGGATCCTGGAACAATTCGCTGGGCTGAAGTTAGCTACATAGAATTATACCGAGCTTGGAACATACTTTGTAACTCAGGCCTTCAATCTTGACGCTCTCCTCCTTGGGTTCAGCATTCTCAGTCCCTTTCTTTCCCTTGCCTTTAGATTTCGCCTTGTTTTTCTTTCGTACAGCAGCATCGTCTCCCGCGCCATCTTCTTCCAGCCTCGAAGATTTTCCCCCTTCTTGCTCGAACAAAACATCTCGTGTAGCTTCGATTTGAATCTGCTTATGTTCCAATGGGGTCAAAATGCTGGCACCTCCTCTGGGAAAAGCTGCTTCTTCTTCTCGAACTCGTGATATTTTTGGAACCAGGGGAGCTTTGGGGGTGGTGCTTTTTCCGTCTTTCTCATCGGGTCGAAGTCTTTTTGAAGGTCGATCCCCTCCCTCCGCAGGTTTTCTGGATCGCGCGAATGACTCATTTGTTGGGCCGCTCTTCCTCTTCTTGTCGATTGGGGCCATTATTGCAGATTTCCTACAAGCATGGAGTTGGAAGAGGAAACCCGAATGCGCTGGTTCATCGAGAACGCAGTGAGAGGGGAAAGTTCGAACTTTTTTTTTACGGTGGCCGGGACGACTCCTCAGACCCCTGTCGTTAGCGGGGCCCTCCACCAGCTCTTTGTTGCTTGTGACATCAGGCTGCCAGCTCATTCACCCATCTCCAATGTGAACATTTCCGCCGCATTGTGCATTTGACCGAGACAGTTTCTTCTTTACATCTGTCAATCTATTTAATGGGCCCATCACGGAAAAGAGTACGAACAACACCTCCCAGCGCTCGAGAGAATGAGGCGGCGGGCTCGAAGGAAACGACAAAGCCCTCAAGTCCGGAGGCAGACAAACCCAGTGATGCTGTCAACAAAGAAGAGGATACAGCCACTCCTCTGAAGGCTGTTGAACCCGAGTCAAGCGCTTCTAAACAAGTATGCCCCCAACGCGTGCAAATCTTCCAATATGCCAGATGAAGACTAACCTTCAGAGCAGGCGAAATCAAAAAGCGGTTGGTACGGCACTTGGCCGAGGAAGTCGTCGGCTTCGACACAGGTGGCTAGAGATACTATTCTGGCAGACAAACCAGCCAACGGTGCTGCCTCTGCGGATTTGAGTCGGTTCGAAGCAAAGAAGTCTCCCACTATCACAGCTGCTAGACCACCTTCGATGTATTTAGGGAAGGGAAAGGAAACCTTGGATATCACAATGGGCGGGACAGTAGATGATGATAAAGTGGCAGACAAGGACAAGAAAGTTGGCGAATCCTCATCCGCCAGGGATGTCGAGATGGGAAATACGACAAATGTTCCCGATGTCACCGAAGAAACCTCCCACGAAGCTCCGTCGGAACCTGCGGTTACACCAGTATTAGAACCGGATGCACCACGGCCAGCAACATCTTCTGGCTGGCTCGGGGGATGGTTGAGTAGGCCAACTCTGCAACTCCCAAGCGCTGCGGAGAAAGATCCTTCGTTAACAGAAGCGAGAACCCTTGATGCTCCTCCTTTGGTTGATGGGACTCAGTCTGAGCAAACCGCCACAGAACCTCTTTCAAAAGATGGCCCAAAGGTAACAGAACCGGCAGCCTCAACATCGTGGTTTGGGTTGTGGTCTATAGCAGCACCCTCTACAATCACGGAAACGCCCACAGAGCAAATACCGGTCAAAGTAAAGGATACCGATGGAGATGTGGCCATGAAAGATGATGCGCCACCAGTCAAAGCAACCGCTGGCTCGTCATGGGCATTCTGGTCTACAGAACCACCCAAGAAGGAATCCTCGGCGACGAGTTCGGAGAATAATGGCCAACTTGCGGTGGCTGGAGAGGCGTCTCAAAGCAACCCTGAACCAGCGAAGGTCACTACCTTGAAAGATAGCAAGAAACCGCCGGCCAAGACGGCTAAAAGGGGAAGACCTCAATCCGCTGAGTTAGATGAAGCCACCCGTAAGGTGGCACAACTAAGCTCCACCTCTTCTAAGAACACCCCATCTCAAAGTCCGGCTCCACCGAAGATCTCTCCACCTAATCTTCTGATACCATCGGTGAGGAGCACCTATAAACTCGTGGAAAATCCGTCCATCCTGCAGCAAATCGCGCGTTTACTACTTCATGGGCATCAAGAACCTGTGAAGCACGTCTCCCTAGTAAAGGACCCACCGAAAGTCAAGAAGGCCCTCGCAATTGGAATTCATGGGCTGTTTCCCGCGCCTCTGCTTCGCACAATCATAGGACAACCCACAGGAACATCAATAAAATTTGCAAATCATGCAGCTGCTGCCATTCGACGATGGACAGACAAGAACGGGTCTCTAGATTGCGAAATAGAGAAGGTCGCTCTCGAAGGCGAAGGCAAGATCGCCGAACGAGTTGACAACCTGTGGAAGCTGCTTCTGAACTGGATCGAACATATTCGAAAAGCAGACTTCATCCTGGTTGCCTGCCATTCCCAAGGTGTTCCTGTAGCTGTGATGCTGGTCGCTAAATTGGTTGAGTTTGGGGTAGTCTCGACTGGAAGGATAGGCATCTGTGCGATGGGTAAGTAATGCTGTGTTCCAAATGTATTCTCTCACTAAGCTCCATCCCAGCCGGTGTTTCTCTTGGGCCGTTCCCAGATTATAAGAGCAAATTGTTTAGTGGATCCGCCGGAGAGCTGTTCGAATTTGCAGATCCTGAAAGCTCGGTGTCAAAAAGATATGAAGATGCCCTTCGTGTCGCCGTGAAGTACGGAGTCAGAATCACCTACTGCGGGTCTATCGATGATCAACTAGTTTCGATGGAGGTTTGTAAAGTCATATCAAGTTGAACGTATGGCTAGCTGATGATGTATAGTCCTCTATATTTTCGCCGGTCAATCATCCATATATCTACAGAGCTGTGTTCGTGGACGGCCGCATACACGCTCCAGACTTGTAAGTCAATCTTGACCTTTTCTGCAGAGCAGAGTGCTGATAAATTCTAGTCTCTCCCATCTCGTTGGATTTGCTCTCAAGCTGCGAAATCTTGGCGTCTCCGATCACGGCCTCATTCGAGAATTATCGGCTCCGCTGGCGGGAAGTCTTTATACTGGCGAAGGCCACTCTCGATTGTATGACGACGAAAAAGTTTACGAGTAAGTCGATATATATCGCTAATCCTATACCTGTTAACACAAGTAGCTTCTCCGTCGAATATGCTCTCGAGACGACCTCTGTGGCCGATGTTCCGCTTCAATTGAAGAAGTACGAGATTCCCACAAATTCAAATCCTTACGTGCTCCCCTGGACAATGCGAGGTATTCTTGAAGAAGATTTTGTGAAGACCGAGCTTGATACAGAGGTTACCGAATTACTGAAACAATTCGACGACTGGAAACCAGCCACGAAGGTCCTTAAAGACGTCAAGTACAGACTAGAGGCTGTGCGGTCGAAGCTTTAGATCATCGGTAAGAAATGGGATGCATCAGAGGCATGCATGGGCTAGAGGTAATGATTATGATATCTGGCGTTGAGATGTAGAAAGATAAGATTTATACCCGCATACGCCCACGACTGGGATGGTTTGATTGGAAGGCTTTGGCGTTGCTAGGGAGTACATTAGAATATATTCCGAACTTGCAACATTATTTTCTATTGTTAGAGTGAGAACTAGATTCTATTAGCTTTCGCTTCAGGCTTTCTTGCGTGCGATGAATAGGGGAAGCTCGCTTAAGACACCCAGGGTGCTTCATACAGACCTCACTGAAAGGCAGGGTAGTGAGGCACAGCACTGGACGGGGAAGAATGGTATGAGTAAGTGACAACCTCGAGGCTCTGCTCAATTTTAATACTACTGTATGTGACAAATATCCTACACACCGAAACCTCTAGTCAATGACCTAACTTCGCCATTGATAAATTCCCAATTTTAAAACATTGCATAATAAATCGCCTAGGGTCGTTCGGGGGCTTTGAGAGGAGAAGTGATTGTCAACCATACCTCACAATGTCCTGCATTTATTTAGATCGGAAAGCATCAAGTCATAGAAGTCATGGACTAGGGTTAGATAGACGGTGAGAGTGGAGATATTGAGGTTGAAGTAGACTTAGGAAGGAGGGCCGCTCGAACACGACTATGTTATCGGGGATAAATCAGGTTCGGATTAAGGTCAGCGAACAACTTGACAAAATACCTAATGCGAATTTGGCAGGAAACGAGAAAGCTTGGAATGTCCAGCACGGCGGGCGGTGCTCTGATGCTCGAGAGAGTTGCAAAGTCGCAGGTTCTTGAGGTACATCTTTGCAATTAATTCTTGCTGTGATGAAGCACTATTGCCAATTCTTACGGGGAAAGAAGAGAAGCAAACGTGGTAGAGAAGCTTAGATCGTTGTCTGAAAACTCTGGACATGTAGGCCAGGTTTTGAGGTGGTGCATCCTCAAAGTCATCTTACATATCGGTACAGCTGTTATACCTTGATTCATCGCTCGAGGTCTTGACACTTGTCATGAGAGATACATTGCGGAAAAGTTGTTCCCAGTGCACTTCGTGCCTGACCCGCTTCTAGCGATAGTCTGCTTCTTTATCAGGAGGGGATTGTCTCGGTGTTTGGAGATATCAGTTTATGGGAAGACAAAGTAATGGTTAGTGAGCTCGGGCGGGCAGGGATGCGGCACAAATTCTCTACGTCTCGCCTTAAAGATGAACGATCTGTTTCGGAACCTGGCTTCGTTATGACATCTCAACATTTCCAAGATATAATACAAACATAGATCCAGCATGATTTGAGACATTGAGTGGGAAGCTAGAAAGCTTCTGCACTAGTCTGCTTTAGGCCTAGCATCCTCGCTTGAAGATCCCACACCTGCGAAATTCAAATTTGATCGCGAACTTTCACGCAACCTCAAACCGACACAACTACACCTCCTCGAACGCCAATTCCAACCGCACAAAATGGCAGGTGGAATCTCCGTCCGAGACGTCGATGTGAGTATACACGGACCCAGCACCTGAACTCGAAGCCTGTGCGACTGCGAACGAATCCTCCTCGAACACACACACAATGAGCAGGCGAGAGGGTGTGAACAACATCCGTACGGAATCATGCTGATTTGGGGATTATACAGGCCCAAAAGTTCATCGAGCTTTACAGTCAGTTCTTGAAGCGTCAGGTCGGTTCTAATTCTAAACCTGGCGCATACTATGCTGACCACTTCCCAAGGGAAAACTGCCAATCCCCGGTTGGGTCGATACCGTCAAGCTTGGCCCTGCTAAGGAGCTTCCCCCTCAATCGATCGATTGGTTCTACGTCAGAGCTGCTTCAGTTGCGCGTCATGGTGGGAACTTCTGAATATTGCGCAGCAGCAACATTGGCTGACCCAGTCGTATGTAGTCTATCTCCGCAAAACCGTTGGTGTAGGCAGACTCCGAAAGGTTCACGGCTCAACTCGCAACCGAGGCAGTCGCCCATCCCACCACGTCGATGCCAGCGGAAGTGTCGACCGCAAGGTTATGCAAGCCCTCGAGAAGATTGGTGTTTTGGAGAAGGATGAGGAGAAGGGAGGACGCAGAATCACACAATCTGGTCAACGGGATTTGGGTAAGTCGCAATCTCATGTCACCTTTCTGTTTCGTTGATCGGGGCCAAGAGCACGGTAACTATCAGGCCTGGACTCCTTTATATGTGTTTCTTTTGGGAAATGATTACTTCCAACCCCATGTCACCTGAAACTGTCTCATCTAACATTGCTAACCCCTTGTGAAGACCGAATTGCGCAGACCGCCGTCGAGGCTGAGGAAGGAGAAGACGACGAGTAAATTCACTCGTCTTGTAGTAGTCTGGGAATGGAGTTTCGGGCATACATAGTGCTTCTAAATGCATAAAAGCTCTTGAAATCCAAGCAGCCTTGCCTTCCATCTCGTTCTCAGTCCAGTGATATTACGTAGCTATATGGCAAGTCAAGTTGGCCAATAAATGTCAAGGACATACCAATCCTAAGTGTCACTCTCGAGAACAAATGTGTGTTTTGTAACCTCTCCAAAACTCAATACTGCAAGCATCGCATTCTCGTTTAGACCGAGCCAGACTACTTCAGAGGTCTCTCTATATTTTGTAGACGAAGAGAGAGAGCGGGCGAATTGAACATCCTACGGTCAATTCTCATTCAAAGTATATCGGTATTGACAACGAAGCTCGCAGACAAGACTTGTTGCAAGAGCATCCAACCACTTCATTGCCTTGTAATTTCCCCCCAACCTTCCCACCAATCGGAATTCTCTATTGCTTTTTGACTTGCCACGAACTAACGTTATCAATTTTGCTCGAGAATCTTTGGCTGCCTGGTCCCGTCGCTCCTGCCCATTGAAACCAATTGATACCGTCAGAGATATTGCAGAGCTTAGTGATTTTAATGAAACTTCGAGATGAAGAGGCCCTGCAAGTTTGTGCATATCAGCGTACCGAACAGCTGGGTGAAGTGTAGGGTCACCAACATCGAGGAGCTCCATTCTTAGAACATTATGAGCATTATGAGCAGGGGGCAAGTCAACTACTACGAAGGTCGAGCATTAAGAACGACCCAGATACAAAGAGAACACCTATCTCGGAATTTCCCATGCCTCTTCTCCTTTGGTGTTCTTGATAGTCTGGTTGAACCTAGAGAAACGTGACCCGAAGAAGGGGGTATGATCACGTGCTCCTCGCCACTTCTCTCAGCGCTCGAGAGAAGAATATGTCGATGCTTCAATTGGTTTGCTTCGTGTGCACTGAGTTGCTTCTTCTTTCTAACCCTGATTATGCGGGCGTTGATTTTGAGTCTGCATGGTAGTGTGAACCCTGCAGTAGGCAAACAGATGGATGTGACGAGTCCGTTTCTCGATATATGATCAGATCAAGAGCCTTTCAGGCCCGAATTCACTTTCAAAGCCTGGTCGGAAGATCTTTACCTCTTACCCCGCTTGAGGAGTCATGGTACGATACCCCTTCACGCCTCGCTTTCTTCCCCACACAATCCTCCTTCCTCGATTATATATATCCCCACCCTCCCTCCACACCTCTACCAAGCACTTCCACTTCCACTTCCCCCATCGTTCAGTGGAGGAGGAACCTTGTTTCTCATATTTCGTAAGGTGATAACATTTCCCTCTTTCTTCTCCAGCACAGTTCATCGTCTAGCCTCCTTGAAGAGCGTCTTGCAAGGCCGGTTTGAAGACTTGCCGAGCTTGATTCACTTTCGAAGACTACTTCACTTTTCCAATGTTCAATCTATCTTTGCTCTTACCACAACACACTTTGCTCATACGTCACAGTGCATCATTTAGACTCCTCTCGCTCTTCAGGCCCGAGTTTGTTTGCTCTAATAGACGTATTGGGCTCCACGATCTACAGTCAACTCAAGTGCCGCAAAAATGCCACCACGGGGCTGGAAGAAGGATGTGAAAGGTTCAAGGAAGAGTGTCTCGCGTCACGCAGCGACTGCGAATGACTACGAGTCCCAAAGGATTTCATACGCCAAGTTTGTGCCCAAAGAGAAGAAAAAGGCACATAAAAAAAATTGCCACGAGAAACGACCACGGAATTCAAAGCAGGCAATGGTAGAAGATGTTGATGAGTCAAGCAGTGACGGGGAAGAAATTGCTCCGCCAAATTCCCGATTGGTCCGAACTGCCAACAAAAGCAACAACACTCGCACCAACGAACTCTTGAGAATTCTTGAGCTAACAGCGGCTGCACTGGCCTCGGTTGGTGGACCTGAGGAATTTGAGGCTTTATTTCAAGCCAGTGGTAGTGTTGATGAGGAAACGATTGGGAAAATTCGAAAGAGCTGTCTCGATATCATCAGACTTCTTCCAGTCTCAAAATCGGCCGATAGCTTCTCTCCCAACGAGGTTCCCAGCACCATTGATCTGTATGACCAAAGCTTCGTGCTTAGAGCATCAAGCAACGTGCTCTACTTACTGAGACCAGTTGATGTTTTCAAAGGGAATAAGATATACAATAGGAGGAAAGTTTTCGGATACGTGAGGGCGAAAGGATCGACTTCTGCACTCATTTCAGCGCTCCCCGGTTGGTTCAAGTGCGTCGAAAGCCACCCACGGCTGCTGGATTCGAAATTGTGGACAGAAGTTGTGAAACCCTTTGTAAATTTCCACAATTACACCTTCAGTACCGCACCGTTCGATGCACATCATGGGCGTGAGAAGGGTGATACTCTCGCCACCCACGTTGAGCCACGACTGATGATGTGGTTTGCCATACATGAGCTGCAAAAGCGCACTGGAAAAGTTGGATCTCCGTTAGAGCAGAGAGGAGATGTTTGGGAGCTTAAAGACCTCATTCGAGAAAAAGTCGAAGCTGAGATTGTGCTCAGCAGACCTCCATGTCGGCATTGCTTGAAATTTCAAGAATGGTTTCAACGTTACCAGCCCATCAGATTCTCATTCATTGTTTGTAAGAATCTTGGTGAAGTCCGATTCACGAAAGACAAACACGGCCAAGTTTCTCTGCCTCTGTTTGCCGATGGAATCGTGGATTTATCAGATGCAGCAACGGAGTCGGAGTCGAATTCGGACGCAGACACGGAAATGGAACCTCAACCTCAGCAGGAAATTGTTGATAGAAGCCCCAGGATCAAGCGGCGTAGCAATATAGCTGTGGTCATAAGACAGAAATCAACTCCTCGCATTCCTCGCGTTGCCTCACCTCCGGCTATAGAGGCAGTAGAACCCACACCGTCAGAAGTATCGGTTTCTACCACGATGATGGCACGCAACTCCGGCGGCATGTCCATCACCACTCATTTACGGCAATTTTACAATACGCCGCCAGATTCAAGGGCACCAAAAAGACGTCGGAATCGAGATTACTTCGGCTCCTCTGATGAAGATTACAGGAGCCCCCCCGCTCGTCCAAGATCGAGAGTTAGAAGAGAGAGCATGGCGACACCGCAGTCCATGCACAATGTTACTCGGAATCCTGACTCTGTGCCATTCGGATCGGGTGCTATTCAACGAGCACGGCAGTTCAAGTTGAAAAGAAAGGACGACGATGAGATGGACAGGTCCCCAACCGTGGCAAAGAAAGTCCGTATGAGCAAAGGTTAGGGTTTTGGTCAAGGGAGGCCTCCGAAAGTCAGCGATTTCGTGATTTCAGAGAAAAGATTTGAAGAACGTGTGGTTTTCGTGAAAAGCTGTTAAGGATTTTTGCGATGGTCAAGGGGGCGTATACTGAGGTGTTGGCGGAAGAATTGGTTGATTTACCAGCTCAAAAGGAGTGAAGATGCGTGCTCTTTGAAATTTCCTTTCTTTCTTTCAAAAGTTGATCTGCTAAGAGCGAGCTCCGACAGTATGTTAATGAGCTTCTCTGAGTTCGGGGAAATTAAAGATGCTGGTTCTGAAAATAGAGGGACCATGTTACACCGTTGCAGCTTCTCGAATGGTAGGATCCTTCCGCTTGATGGAAGTTAATTACAAAGCTTTGTGAGAACAAAATACAATCAAATTCTGCCTTGCAAAATGACTCGAAACCTCAAAGCCCCAAGACATGCATTTTAAGTGAAGGACGTTTGATTGGACCGCACCGTTTGTTCGATTTTGAACAACCAGACTCTCGACGAGAAAGAAGATCTGCCACAAGAACCACAATACATAAAACATTACTCCAATCAACATAAATTTTCCAGATGGGATAGTTGCAGCCTCTGTGTAATCCTCTTACCATTCCAACTACTTGGCTCTTTCAAACGGAGGTTCTACAACGTTTCTCGAAGAAGTCTAGTAAAATTATACGTGTACCATTTTGAAATCTCACACGAGCCTTTCTGTTCCACACTGTATAACCTGAGGACGTTGGGTGTGTCGTTTGAGGCTAACATAGCTTCCTCTCAGTCTCTAAGTTCTGCACTAGCAAGGCGCAAGTAGATGCTATGCTCCTTACTATTCGGCGCAGGTTGGGTACCCACGCGTGCTCAATTGAGTTAAGCAAGAGGATGTTCGTGAGGATTGCAAGAGATGCCGTCAGCGGAGACACTGCACAATTGCACTTGCAAAATTGCTAGTCTAGAATTCGATTCAATGTAAACATTGCTAAAAGAAATATAATCTTTCACTTACTGACTACGAAAGCAGAACTTCAGAGATATTGAGCTGGCTATGATTGAATTTTATCCACTTCCACATGTCTCGTGGTTCCTAGATTTACTCCCGTGACGTGACACTCTCAAGAAAACCAATGATCTCGTCAGAGTCAACTGTTTACATGCATGTTCCGTCTGAGAACAATGCAATATCCTGTTGAGAAGTATGATCCTCCATGAAATGGAATATCTGTGGCTGTTCCGTCTTCCATCGTCCGGTCACATCTTCATAGGCGGTAGTTGCTCATAATGAGCGGACGGTCCATCCTCGCCTGCTATTACGAGGGACTGCATCTCGAGGACGTTGTTCCGCTACTCCAGCTGCGTAGCAAACCCCAGTGTGGCTGTCGCCAACCTCGACTGAGATGCTCGTTTTGATCAGGTTCCAGAACTCTCCAGCACGAGTCAGAATTTGTTAGAACTGATCCATTCTGTGATCATTTGACTCCAACTCCTTCCCTGAACCCTATAGGAATTAAAGCTCCAGCCACAGCGCTTAACCCTCTTTCGGTCGCCAGCAGATTATATTGTGCAGCAGCATTTCTTGTATCCTGAATGTCGACCCTGATGCCGAGGGAATTGAGGTGTTGCCTAACTCGTGGGCTAATAGGTCGCATCTCCTTGCCAAGACCAAGGATCAGTAAGTCTGGTAACAATTATCAGCATGGCCCCTCATTTTTGATGCCACCGAAAGAGAACCAACCAGGTTTCGGCCAGACCAACGAAAACAGTCCCCAGGCCTCATCCTCTACGTCAAATTGTCCCTTCTCATTGACCAGCTTCATACCACCCTTTCCAGCCTCCCAGGGCCTCCAATTGAATGCTTCTCCAGCAACTAGTAACACACCCGAGCCTCCTGTGATCTTGACACCGCTGTCCAAATGAAACCCATCCCATAGGCATGCATCAATGGAGGTACTTGGGGCTGGTGTATTTCCAAGCACGTCGAGATTTCCGAAGTCGGTTTGTGTATCTTCAGTACTGCGTGGGCCTCTATCGTGAGACTTTGGGGCTGCTTTGAAGGTATGGGAGGTTGATAATGCTCTTATAGCAGTTGGCGAACCTCGGCGAGAAAAACCAGAGTGTGAGTTGTAGGCAAAGCATCGCTTATTAGGCTTTAGGAGATATGTCGTGAGATCGCGGATGCTGGGGCGTTGGGCGACAGATCTGAGGTAGGACATTGTGGCGGCTCAGTTAAGTTGCCGAGCTTAAGTGAAGTAGAAGCTGTTGATGCAAGGAAGCTTTCCCTGGACGGAGCTTCTACGCTAGTCCAAAATAGGTTCACTCGACATTATCAGTCAACACATCAACGACCACTCTTCCAAGCCTTCCAAAAATAAATCTTAACATTTCCTCCGCATGACTGAAGCAGTTGAAAGTTTACGCGGAAGTTGGTGTCAGCGAAGCAGGAGCGAAAATATAACCGTTGACCACGGTCAAACCTGCCCGGCCCATGCAGCCACCCTCTTTCTTCCTTTGGAAGTTTCTACCTAACAAACTTCTGCTTTTCCTATCCCGCTTCTTTACAGCCTACATCTCCAATTATTTCTGCATAAATGTCTGTACTCAACCATCAAGCACCCACTCTGCCGTCTCTGCGGTCGATGTTAGGAGAGCATGTGACATCTCATTTCTATCAACTTCAAGCTCAACCATCAAAGAGAAATCTCACCTTTCTCAGTCACCTGAATACCCACAAGCGCAGTCTTTTAACTCAAGTTTGTCATATTCTCAGATCTTTCCCTTCGCAAAATTTCTACAAGGGAACTCGTCCATCACCTTGTGTCAGAAGTTCATAGCTTCATATCACACTACTCGTCGTTTATTCCCTCCTATTCCTGTCAACTTCACCCTCAGCAGATGGGTAAGGGCATGCTTTCCACTGCAAAAGGTTCAGTCTCAATCTTCTTCTTATCGATTCTGAAAAGAAACACTTCGCCCGTTCTTATTTTCCCCAAGCTTCAACCTTCACACCTCAGCGTCGCAAACACACCTCGTTTGAGATTAGTTGAGATCGGCTATTCAGAAAGTCCAGGCTATCACCATAACATCTCTCATCTCGACGCTGTCACAGCATATTTTCAATTATCCCGTAGGACGAGGATTCTACAGCATTTACGAAGAGCCTCCACTGTGCGTCATTTAGTGTTGCTTCATTTCCCGTTATAATGATCGCACATCAATCAACAAACATTTTATCCACGCCGGGATATGTACATATCAACACGATGACTTCCAACAATCCAGTCCAGTGTCGTGTGTCGAAGAGAGTTACGTTCTATGATAAGCACCCACCAGGACCTATTGCAAAGGGAGGGTACTTTAGGGACGATCTCGCTCGCAAAGGTCTAGAGGTTGATCCGGCACAGCTCAAGCTAATCAAGGATTATATGCTTGGTTGTATTAAAGCCAAGATAGAAAGCGGTGAATGGGATCATAACACGACATTTGCAGGGCTCGAGGGAGCAAAGAAGAGGAAGCCACTCATCGATGCAGCGAAAGAGAAGTATGGCGCACGGTTTCGATGGGACCGTATTCCTGAAAATCACAAAGATTGGGTTGATCGTGCGCTTGCGAAACTCCTCGTTCTTCTTAAGTCCACCTATAAGCAGGAAGCGCGGAAGGCTACTTTACTACAGGCAGCAGATAGCTTCGAAGTCCCGGCTTCACAAGTCCGCTCTCAAAGCACAAAGACTTCAATCCAAGCATCGTTATCAGCGCTCCCTCCTCTCTCGATACCGCCTCCTCCTCCCCCAACAAACAGTGGTCTTAGCCAAAAATCGGCCCAACTCGTTAGTCAACTCTCTTTGTCGTCTCAAGATTCGTTGCTTCGGCTCAAGAATAATCTTGATCAGCAAACACACCAACCAGTTGTTACAAAGAAAATCAAGAAGCAGAACAGTATAACTTCTACGTCACCTCAAATCAAATAAACGTTACCTGCCTATAAAGAACTCAACCGCACAGTACCCTCAATACAAGGCATAACGCCACCCGACCAAGGCTTACACATAACTACTTCTCCGCCTAAAACTGTACCAACTCACAGTGTCCAATCAGGACTAGTAAGCTCCAAGTCGTATCCTCAGATCCCTTCCTCAAGCTCTCAATCACAATCCCCTACCGCTACAGAGGGCATGTTTCAACAAATGACATTAGTAGTTGTCAATGCAATTGTCAAAGAAGAGTATACGGACGAGCAACCCTGGGAGGATATCCTGGTAGAATATCTGACCGAGGAGGGCAAGACCAAAGCCTTCAATCGCCTCCTACTTCTGTCGTCCGACTTTAGTCTTACCAAACTCAAAGCCAAGTTAGCTGATTCATCGCAGTCTCCGTTTGGCTTTGAGGAGAATCTACACGAGCTTGTTTACGTGGAGGACTTCCGAGAACGCATTATTCGGTACGACGCCGCATGGCGCACGGTACTTCAACAAGCTGCCAACAAAGGAAAGAAGAAGCTTGTATTCAAGGTTAGGAATAAGGCTGGAAGTCAGGATCATCGTGGTGGTTGATGCATGGAATTACGGAAACGTGGAGGGGTTGCGGGGTGGTGTATAGTATGGGTTACGCACAGGGAGAGAGGCGTGAGGAACTATTTTTATGGGAATTGAGCGCGTTGGGCTTCACACATATGCGCTGACGCTGACGCGGAGAACGAGAGTTATGCTCTTCAACCTCCCCTTGAGATGATCAGCAGACTTTCGGAGCATATTCGCAGCCTGGGTTTCACTACTTAGCGTTGTTTACTTGCCTGGTTTCGTTCCAACCGCTTAGCACTGCGGATCTGCTGCGCACCATAATAGAGAGAAAACAAATCATGAAATATAATGCGGGGATCTTGAAGCGAGTCTTCCATCATAGCAGTGAATCAGCAGTTGTGCAGACCCAGTAAGTAGGGTAGTTGCACATGGGTTTCACAATGGTGGTCACTTGCTGCTTGCTCAGCTTTCTCTCCTCCCTGCCACTGTTGTGATCAACACGGTCACTCTATCGTTCAAACTATATATCACATGATTCACCAGCTCTCAGGAGCTTGCTCGCTCATTTCAAACATAACACTTCAACAAGTCCTGATAGAATCCTGGAAGGTATACAGTATGCTTGCTTCATAAGTTTATCAGGCCTACCAGTCAGCTCAGTTACAGGCCCCTCTTCCATACATTATCTCAGCACTACCCAGCAATTAACAGAAAGTCATTGCTCTTCTCGTAGCGAAGAACGAAATGGAGCCAAAGCAGCTTCGGTATTAAAGATCAACGGAGATATCGTTAAAGAAGGTTGAGGAATGTCTGATACATTATTGGATTGATAGTCTATAAACGGAGCTGACACAAAAGAAATCATGGCTGTACGATGACCTGAGAACGCCACGCTAATCTCAAACCCGCTAATGCGAACCCATATCTTACAATCTCATTCAACATGCTTTTCCTTCCCCCTCTCCTACTTCTGGCCGTGATACTGCTGGTTTTGCATCTCGACGTCCTTCTCCTTGTTGCCAATTATGGAGACGATGATGCGGCCAATGATCGTATAAGATAAAACTTTCAGAATCTTGCTTCCCGCCCCTTGCTTTTGTTGACGCTGGGGTTGCTGTGGTGCAGAATAGGCATTGCTGTCTGAGCTGGGAATGATTCTGGCTCCTTGGACATGCTCTTCTCTGACAACTCTTTTCAGGGTCAGACCCGTCGCCTCAAAGCAGACAACGACGAGGAACTCTTCGATCAATGCCACGCAGAGAAGAACTGTTGGGCTTCCGCTGAGCAGGTTGAAGGATTTGTTGTGGGTGAAGGTGGTGAAGATCGAATAGATCAATCTCACAAGGATGAGTGGTAGCGCGATGATGATTGCCGTGAAAAGTCTTCTCTCGCCGTGTTCTGCGTGGGAGACGTGGAAGGCTGTGATTATGGTGGCAACTACCAGCAGGACGTAGGCCACGATCATGAGAGCTGTGCCAACTTTGTTGAGGGTACCTGGCTGGTAATGTCCAGTGGTGACATAGTCACTTGCAGCGTCCTATATAGTCTGTTAGTATTGTCTCGATGCTTGAAGTTCAGAGTTGACTTACCACGCCACCCACAATGCCGAGGATGAGGCCAACAAGAACAATTAATTCAATTATTCGGAGCCACCATTGCTGCACGAAAGCATGCTTCGACTTGTTGATGCTGTCCAACAGGCGTGAAAGAATACCAAGTGCCGCAAGTGTCAAGGGACTAAGGCCAATGTTGTTCAAAATGGCGCTGCCTTCATAGAGACTCGCGTTGTCAGGTGACTTGATTGTTGCTAATTGCATGCAAGCTCCGATAATCCGAGCAAGGGCAAAGACGATCTATGAGAGTCAGAATCTGCTAATCCACATATTTAATAGGTAACTTCAACTTACGAGGAACATCCACCCAGCATTTCGAGAAAAGCCGTGACGAACTGAGAGAAAGACGGCAATTGCTATGGCTGGAAAATAAGCAACCAGCTCACTGAAGACTTAATTAGTATTGACTTCGATTGTGTAAAATCGGATGAGTAGACTTACGCAATGGATATGGCGCTTCGATAGCTGATAGTCATTTTGATTATTGGTGTGGAGTAGTGGAGTAGCGGAGTATGGAGTAGTGGAGTGATTCAAGTGCTGCACTTGACAGTTGATGAAGTTAAGAAGATGGGGGATTTGAAGAGTCAATGAGGTGTTGTGAGGTGGACTTGATGTTGTGATGAACGAAAGGCATTTGACAGAGAGAGAAGGGGAGAGATTATATACAAACCACATCATCCAAGGCTCTGCTGTTGGCTGCCTCCCGCAAGCAAAAGGTGTGATGTTGAAAATGTGACAACGTGACGCTAACCTAAAAAGGCGCGCTCGAAGTTCAGGGTTGCCGCTGATTAATACCCGCACGGGGACGCCAGGAACGAGTTGAGCGGGTCGAGGAGGGGCAAATGAGCCAATGACAGTGCATTTCCAGACGATGAGGCTGTGAGGCATGAGTTGTCCCAAAGCCTCCTGCGCGCTGCCAGACCCAATGGGGGAATTGCGGGATGGCTTGAACGGGAACTCGGCCCTTTAGGCGACGAAGACAGACCCCATGCCATTGCGTGGCTTGGAATTGGGGAAGAGCGTTGTGCTGCGAGGTTTTCGGACATCAAGTTGCTTTGCCTGAAGACTTCGAGGTTCAAGACGTCAGGGTCGTCGTTGACACTTCACGTTCAAGATGTTGATGAAATTAGTTGTTCCATTGAAGCTAGAAGTTCAAGTGCTCGAGGCAACGTCCGTTCGGTTGCGAAAGCTCAGTTCTACCGCAGAGGGAACAGTGAATTCCCTGATAAACAACCATACCTGGGTGGAAAGCTGAAATCATCCGAGAGTTTGAGGTTATTCCCACATTCCATTCCCAGCGACTGTTGAGAGCACGTGCCTTCTTCCATTCGGGTTGTGCGCGAGCCCGGCTTGTGACTCAGCAAGGATCGAAGGCCACCAGGGCTGCAGGGCTGTTGGGCTGTGCAGAATAGCGCTGCTGCGAAGCATTGTCCCAATCGAGGTTGCCCCTCGCAGGCAGGCCAAGGGTCCGACGGGAGCTAGGCCTAGAACAGCATGGAGTGCGAGACTCAGCGAACGTTCAAAACCTCTCCCTACTGTATTGCTGACTGGTCACTGATGGCCAGCCACTCGCTCTCTCCGACTGTCGTCAGTCAAGTCGCGAACTATCCTTAGCCTGGGCCTGGTACCTAATTGACAGGTTGGAGCCACAGCTATCGATGTTAGGGCTGAAGCGGTGAGGCGCAGCTTATTGCGCGTTGTGACGACACTGATGAAGTAAGAGTTAATCCTTGTAACACGTGAAGATATACTGTACCTGTACATCGCCCTCTGAATTCCTCTTCGCAGAAATGGTTTTTTCGAATTCTGCCACTATTCTTTCTCTCGGATTGACGTTTTTCTCATCTTAATCTATATTCCAGTTGCAACAATGGTCTATTGTGGCAAGTAGAGATCTCAGTGACATTTTCCCTCGTTGTATGGACTTACAATCATTAGGAAAACCGAGCAAGGGCTGTGCTATTTGTCGCAAAAGAAAGATAAAAGTGAGTGAGGGAGAGACTTATTGTTTACATACCAAAATAGAGAGCATAGCAAGTGCTGGCTGCATCACACCCCAGTTAATTATGCTGTACAACTCGAATTATGGCACCCCTTAACAAGCGACCGACACGAGCCTTTCCAGCACTGAGAGACATGGCTCAAAGCTAACCTTTGGAATAGTGTGACCAGGGCGTACCCTCTTGCCGGCAATGCATGAAAGCCGAACGCCAATGTCCAGGTTACCGGAACATGGTCGACTTGGCTTTTCGGGATGAAAGCAGTGCCGTTGTTGAGAAAGCAAAAGCTAAAGCTAGAGCCAGGAAAGAGCTTCGTAGTTCTTCACCCTCTCGGCCGAAAAGACCCGGCATCAAGTCAAGCTTATCTGGTGCAAGCTCTCCCGAACGTTTGGTCATCTCTTCGGCCTCTTCATCAATCATCAGTTTTCCCCCCTCATCAATTGAGGATCGTGGGATCAATTGTTTTCTCAACAACTGGGTTTCCAAGGGTGGCGGGCCATCTCATGGGTATGACATAATCCAACTCTCCAAAGACTTCTCTTACCAGCTATAGATACTTCAATTATTGTCATGAACTTCTTGCCGAGGATACCATGGGATCGGTCCTACAGACAAGTATAATTGCGAGCGGTTTGGCTATCGAAGCCAATAAAAACCGGGACTCGCAACTACTGTTCTTGGCTCGGTGCAATTATGCTTTAGCCTTGTCAAAGATAAACTCGGCCTTGCGTTCTCCCACTGAGGCAGTAAAGGATGGTGTTCTTCTCTCTATCATAGTGGTGGCAGTCTTTGAGGTCTGCTGTGGTTCACACAAGCGTAAGTCATGGCAGTCCACTTCAACCCTTAGAAACATCCGAAAAACTGACACCGTTCGGCAGTGTCAATGAAAGCATGGACTGAGCATATCAACGGCGCCAGCACGCTTATTCGTATGCGGGGTAGATCGCAGTTAAAGAACCAAATCAGCCGAGGAGTCTTCATTTACGGGACGTCTCACCTCCTCCTCAGCTGCATGCAAAGGGTATGTTCTTCTGAACGATGATTCTTCTGAATCGATCGTGCCCTTTATCATTCACAACCAAAACATAGACTTCGGCGAGGATCGCTGACACGTGTTCTAGGAGATCCCAATGCACCCCGAGATTCTGGAGCTCAGGTGAGGCTGCTTCTCATATTTATTTATTATTTTGTTCTGCGCAAGCTCAGAGACTGGACTAGTCTAGAAGAGGTGCACGAGCTCATATTTCCAGCTCGCTGAATATGAAGACATAAGTGTACTAACTAGGTGGTGTCAGAAAGGAAGCGTTCTCACTCGTTCCGTCAGACCCTGGGTGGGAGTTTCTCAAGAAGTCAGATGAATGCACTGTCTTCCGTGGAGCGATCAAATCAGGGGATCTTACCGACCCAGCAATTATCATCTCAACTGCACTCCGGCTGGACAACGATATGAATCAAGTATTCGATGACGCTCCACTAAGCTGGATGTACGAGACTGTTTATACTGATTCAAACTCTCCACTTGTATTTTCTGGAGCTTATGATATCTACTATGACATTTGGGTAGCTCAAATCTGGAATGCAAGGATCCTATTTCTTTTTGCTACGTTCCAAGCCTCCCTTCCTCATTGTTTGGGAGAATATTTCGATCTCTAATGACCTTGTGAGCAATAATTACGTTGCTGATCTTTTTTAGGGCTCTCGTTGCGTACGAATCGGCTTGAATGAAATCATCAGGACACAACTCATCAAAGTAAGTCATGGATATAGCAGAGCAGTCTCTTCTCTCCATTCTCCTAGGTCTCTTGGTTCCTGGGTTGTTTGGGGGCACAGCCTATGGAATGGCCCCTGCAAAATATTTCGTTCGTTGTTATACAAGCAATTGCTAATGGTAGATCCAGGGATTCGCTTCAAACCGATCGTTCAACACCCTCGAGAATTTCGCTCAGTTCCAAGCTTCAACACAAATAGTAACCCAAATGAGAGATGAAATCCTACGCTCTGTTCCTCAGCACGTCGGACTCGTTCCCAGATCCCGCAAGCCCTTCGAAAACACATCCTTCCATTCAAACACCGGTGCATCGCCACAACTACAAAACGTCTCATCCGAATTCGAAATCTCCCTTCAGAGGCTCGATCTCGACCCCGGAACATCACTCTCATTCACCAGCCTCCTCGCCAATTTAGATTTTGCCTCTTTCAACCCTCCTTCCGAAACCCTAAGGTTAGATCCGTCATTCCCAGCCATTGGCTCGAGCTTTCTACTGTGGCCGCTGTACGTAGCAGCGATAACGCGCGTCTCGCAACAAGAGCACCGCATCTTCGCTTCCAACGTTCTCACTTACATCGGCGAGAACAGGGGGATTCGGCAAGCCAGCAACATAGCTTCCTTCCTTCAAGGCCACCCAGCATTTCAACGGATGGAGACGGGGAAGTGCAAGGGCAGTGGCGTGATGGCCGAGATTGACGAGTGGAAGAAGTCCCCCGAGGCGCCGATTCAGCACCTCAGGGAAATGTTTAAGCGGGAAGAGAAGGAGGCTGAGTTGGTTCGGGCGGCTGGGGAGGAGTTGGTGAGAAATTATGGAGGGGGCGAGAGGAAGGATCAGCCAGAATTTGCGGTGGAAAACATGTATAGGTATTGATGTTTTGGAGGAGAGTTTTGAAGGCACTGCTGGCAGTCGGATAACGAGGTTGAATGCGGTGTGAAAGATGGACTCTGTTGTAACTAGAAAAGTAGAATAAGGGCTAAACGTGGCAAGCCTTCCAGAAGGCTTTGCTTTAGAAACCAACTCCGGTTCGTCATATTATCAAGCATTTCGGCAGTCCAACTTCTATAGATGGTTGTCGTTCTGGCAGTTCATAAAAAGTCCCGTGAGCATGTCTACCATATAGTGAACGCCTGCTTCCCATGAAACGCTCTTAGAACAAAAGTGAAATGCCATCAATAGAAATTCGCGATCAATGCTATTTACCCAACCTCTAAAATTACAGTACGTACCATAACAATGCCCAGTCCCCCTTATTTCCCGTCATCATGCACCAACTTTCCCCTCTCTTCATCGCTCCCCTCATCAGACCACCGGTCTCCATCTTCCCCAACTGCGAAAATAGTCTCTCCATCAAGACTCTCTCGTGGGATTTCCTTCGCGGTATTGGCTCCTGGAGGTGGATCATATCTTGGACCTTCTTGGCCCGGCTGCGTCCGATCGCCTCTGTGCGCCCCATCCTCAAGATCGTCGTCGTCGTCATCCTCTGCACCGAAGTCTGCAATCTCAAATCCTTCGTCATCTTGAGCCAGCTCATCCGACATTGCGAAACGTCTGTTGTTGGCAGTAGGGCGCCAGAGAAAAGCGATGAAGATAACATCGGCTAGGTAGACAAGATTGAGCCACCCATCAAGAATAAACCATCGACTTTTCCAGTGAAAGGGTACGAAGTCTGGGCTTGAAGTTGAGGCGAAGGTGAAAGAATTGAAGAAGAAGAAGCCAAAGATCACCATGATGGAGAGGAGGATCGCCCACCAGAGCTGTCGGTACATCGAGAGTTTGACAGTTTGCTTACGCTCAGAGAGATCTTTGATAGTGTCCTTCAAGGAGTTCAGGGTCCAAACGTAGAAAGCGGTCAATGTACCAGCCAATGGGAGGATGATGAAGAGGACAAGAGGACCTGAAAACATCAGCACAGTTTGGTGTTAAAATCACATGACTTACCGGCACTCTCAGGGGTAACGGTCAAGCTTGCGATTGCATATATCAACCCGAAAACAAAATGTCCTGCAGCAAGATACCTAACATAGATCATGGTCTTGCCCAAGGTATGCTTGACAACACCGTAGCCCATGCAGACAATCAGGAGGAGGAAAAATGAGAAGGAGTTTCGTCCAGCATTTAGGATCGCAACTACGATCATAAGCACTTTCGCACCAACCGTGCTTCCGTTCCTATTCATGAAATCGTAGAATCCCCATGTCATGAGCATTTCAACTATCAAGAAAAGGATTATTGCAGTAATGTAGTTTTGTACCGGTACTGGAATGGACGTAAGTCTCTTGGCAAAATCTTGATGCTGGAAAACTTACGTATGTCATGGCGATGTTGGACATACAAGAACGCCCAGAATCTAAGACTATTAGTAATGGGTCATGAAAGTCTGCAGGCTTTACATACGCTCCAATGACTGCGTAGACGATTGTAATTCCTCCATAGAAAGGAAGCTTGGCTATTTGAGCGGCTGGCAGCTCTCCGTAAGCGTTTCGAAATTCGACCATGGCACTGTATTGTGCATTGAGTGGCGAGAAAGCAGCAGTGCCTACACAGTAATAACCGGTTTTCTTGATGCCATAGTTGACCGGCAGGCCTGGATCCGCCAGGTGGATAGCCTGAGTAAAGATAACGCTTTTGGAGACATCTGTCGCATTTGGTTTCAAAATAAACTGCCCGGTCTGGTTCGCAGTACAAAATCCAGCTTCTATTGGATCCGAATCGCATAGATATTCGTTCTACAAGTAGAATCAGTATTTTTCCAGCGCAAAAAACAGAAGCATGGTCAATGTACCTGAATTCCGATCAGATCATAGTCTTTCCACTCGAAAATAATCATGCTCGCAATCGGATCCGAGCCTTCCGGAACGTCTTGTTTTACCCATTTGACTAGTATATGTGGATCGACATCTCCTCCCCTGCGCACAAAGTTAGCAAGTCAACTTCGAGAAGTTTGTAAAGAGAAGCTTCGAGTTTGTCGTCTTGGCTCTTAGCACACAGCTCAGAGGCATTATGATAGCCTTTGAGACAATTCCGCGCCCTAATATCGATAGAGAAAATGGCATGACAATATTGAACTTCGAACTTGCCAGTCATTTTTGCTGTACATGCCACTACATATTTGTCGATTGTCGTTCTCTTGGTTCTGCTTTATAGATTAGCATCAGACTGTTTCCTTACCAATTTGATACATACCATCTTCTTTTCATCCGCATGGGCTGTCATAACTGACAGCCCAAGCAGGAGCAGGCCATGGACCCAACTCCTCATGTTTGCTGTAGCCTCGAGGCTGACAACGGGAGCGCGTAGTCGTAAGCTATGTACGCAGGGAAGTGGACGGCGATCGAGGTTCGTTCATAGACTATATGGCCATCCAGGTGTAATCCGCGAACTCCGCAGCTGTAGAGGAACTCAATCGAGTGATACAGGACTCTGATATGAAGTTATTTTGAAGCTGTGGATCTAGAAGGCACAGGATCAGGCCAACGTAACAGGCAGGGGGCTTGGGTGCTTGAAATCGGCCGCTAGGGCGAGGCCAAAGCCTTGCCGTGATTTTGAGCTCCAGAATTTCTCCCTCCCTGCCAACCCACCTCAAACAACCACAATGGCTGTAGTCGACGTTGCGCCCTCAGACGAACCTCTGCAATATTTTTGTAAAAGGTGTAGTCAGGAAATTGCTACCCAACATATCCGCTCGGAGAGTGTTTGCTGGCAAGTTCTCTCAAAATCTGTTTGAAGAGTCATACTGACAAGCAATTCAGTAAATGCTTTTCCCAATATGTCACGACAAAAGCAATAAAGCGCATGGAAACTTATCGAGTACGAGGTTCGATCGCAAAAGCTGCAAGAAAGCTGTTATTTCCTCTCTCTTTTGGGCCCTCCTCTGCCTCGTTGCTCTACATCTTAGACCAGCACCTCCAAGGACAATATGATCGCATGAACCGAGCTGCCTATGAATTGATCGTGGTACATATTGATTTAAATTTGGAGGCTGCCGACCGGAAGCAATCTTCTGAGTTGTTGGATCAATACAAAAGCCGATTTCCGAGACACACATACTCTAGTTTGGGCCTTGAAGATGCCTTGCTCTTGGATAACATCGACTGGACGGCTTTGAATATGCCAGAGCCTCTTCAGAATGATTCGAAAAATACTGGGATGGATAAACTTCAGCAACTCGTGGGATCGATGCCTTCTGCAACCTCAAAAACGGATGTTATCACAACGTTGCTCACACGACTCCTAGTGGATGTTGCAAAGAGAAATTGTTGTGAAAGTATTTTATTTGCAGACTCAACCACGAGACTTGCTGAAAAGACTCTCACAGAAACAGCCAAAGGACGCGGCTTTTCATTGCCCTGGCAGGTTTCTGATGGGATGTCCCCATACGGCATCGGTTTCAATTATCCTTTACGAGATCTTCTCAAGAAGGAGCTAGTAATATTCTCCTCACTTACGATACCTCCTCTCACCGACTTAATCATCCTCCAAGGACCATCCTCCCATATCTCTGCTTCGTCGAAGCTTACTACCATTGACGATCTCATGGCTCAATATTTCCAGTCTGTCGAGGAAAACTATCCGAGTATTGTTGCCAACGTCGTCAGGACGTCAAGCAAACTGCAGCCTCTAAGTGGCGATGAGACTGCAGCTTGTGGATTATGTGGCCTACCTGTAGCAGAAGGCACGGATGGTATCGACGGATGGGGCGGAGACCAGAACTCGGCTTCACGAGCTAGTGAGCAGCAAGATGGAAAGCACAAAGTACTTTGCTATGGGTGCTCGAGATCTATCAATGGCTGAATACAGATCTATCGAAATCTCGACTGAAACCCAGCCCCCCTCCGCTTTTTACAAGATCCGACGGCACCTTGCCGTCAAAAGCGGTTCTATATTTACAACAAGATGAGAAACCACTTCATCTCGCTAAGGATTATGACAGCATCTCCAATTCAGACGTTATTCTTTATGGATGATGATGGAAGGACCCGAGCTTCGAACTTCCGCATCAGTTTGTTCGTCTGCTCCGCCAAGCTGAGCGTCAAGATAGTGTGGGGCAGAATCCTTGCTAGATGAGGTAGGAAGCCCTTGTAGATAGCCAGGACACCCTCGGTCTTTACTGTCTTTGATAGACAGTCAAGTATACCTTTATAAAGGTTTCCGTCTTGGTTGTACATCCGAGACATGATCGTATCTATTTCAAATCAGTGTTCGCCCTCGCTGAATCGGAGGGTCCGCTTACCAGGTGGATGCATAACACAGCACACAACAAAGCCACTAGCAGTACTACTCGCAAGATGTAGAGCTGGTCCTTCCTCCATCCCCAAGTGTTTTACCAGCCTTCTCTTCGCAAAGAAGTATGTGGGCAGCTGGACAGAACTTCCAAACCCTGTCCTTACCATTGCAGCTCCCACTCCTCGATAAAGTCCCGGCACTCCCTCGGCCTTGAAAATCTGCCTCATCCCATCAACTGCATTCCGATACGCGTGCTGCGTGCCCACCGGTGCGAACGGTGAGAAACTTTGTAACCTCGTCTTCACCAAGAAAAATGGGCTTCCTGCCGCCGCGCCCAAAATGCCTGATGTAGCCCCCGAAAATATGTTAACCCCTAGACTTTGCGTAGTGGGATCCGTGTAAATGGCGCTCGTGATGGTGTGTCGTATCGGTTCGTAAAAGCCCAGTCGGCAGCCATTGAGGATCATCTGGTAGACGTACGCAGCACCAATTCCGCGGTAGATGCCCTTCACTCCTTCATGCCGCACGATTACGGAGACGCCGTGGAAGGGCCCTTTGTACGCTCGAGGTTGGAGACCCTTTTCTTGCAGTTCACCTTGAAGTTGCATGCTGCGCAAAGTATCAGCTTGTGTTGAAGTAGAGTTTGAGAGCTTCTTACCGGATCTTAACAGTCTCAAAAGGATGTGTAGCCGTCACTGCTCCGCAAGCTGCAATGCCCCCTGCTACGAATGCGCTGTGTTCGTTAGAAGACGTTCCTTCATCTAGGACTTCTAGACTCACCCTAAGGTAGTAGACATCTTGTCTCTCCCCTCCTGCCCTCAGAAGGGGCTGCAGAAGTTCTGTTATTGCAGCGCCAGCTTGTGAAGCTTGACTGTTGAAAGGACGGGAAGATGTGAAGTCGTGCCAGCAATTTATAAGACTTTTGCGCCGGTTGGGTAGAAAATAACAAGCTGACTGTGCCACCGTTCGCGTTTTGTGGGCTGTAAGAACTATTTCGTGGTTTTGCTTACGATGTACAAAGCTGATTGTTGTGCATCGGGCGGACTTGGTCGGCTGCACCTTTTTTGTCCGAGTTCGGGAGACAGGGGATGAAAGTCGGACTCAGGGTCCACTATGTTGAGGGGCGGTATCTAAATTTGGGTCATCAGAGACGGTTACAACACTCATAATTCTAGAATCGAGTTTTCACTCGGGGTTATGCTTCTAAATTTTCCATTCTTCCCTACCCCTCAATGGGTTCAGCTGGAATTTCATTTTCACAAATATCACGTGATCCTTATTCAAAGCCAATCGCTTGTCTGGCACCCTTCACCAAGATCTCCTTCTCGTCGGCAAAGCAACTTTCACCCTTGACAGCAAGTCGATCTAAAGAATGTCGTCCACTCCGATGGTTATTGACTCGCCCATGGGTGCAAATGGGCTTGGTGGCAAGTCAGGAGGGGCATTACCAACGGCAAAAGTGACTGAGATGATTTCCTTGTTTCGGCCTACAAAAGTAATTCCCCTTTCCAGCAAACGCTGTGCATGCTAACCTGTCCAGCACTTTGCCCGCCAGCCAGCAGCTCCAATTCCTGGCAAACCCCCCTCGCCCTATTCTACTATTCTCTCGTTGGACTTTGATGATGAAGGGAGCCTGCTTCTCACTTCTGAAAGTGACAACAGCATGCAAATTTACAATGTCAAAGATGGCAAGCACCACAAGACCTTACTCAGCCAGAAGTACGGCGTAATGCACGCTATGTTTGGCCATGCCAGTGGCTGCATTATCCATTCGAGTACAAAACAGAACAGTAAGCTAACTCCCCGCCCCTATCGAGGCTCTACTGATCACTCTACAGACACCATACGATATCTATCCACCCATGATAATTCGTATTTGCGATACTTTGAGGGTCACGAGAAGAATGTCACGTGTCTGTCTCTCCATCCAGGTCAAGACAACTTCCTTTCCTGTAGTGAAGACAACACCCTGCGCATCTGGGATGCAGCTACCAAGAATGCTTGTGGCAAGCTTAACCTTCACGGCGCATACCTCGCTGCTTGGGATCCCTCGGGCAATGTGTTTGCAGTCGCCTCTCCAACCGCCCAAGCACTTCTCCTCTATGACTTCCGCAATTTTGAAAAAGAACCATTCGCCACCTTCGACATGCTCCCTTACTTCCAAAATAATCAAAATTCTCCCAAGGCCTGGAATAAGCTTGAGTTTTCTAATGACGGGAAACATATTCTCCTTGGTACGACTGGGACCCAGCACTTACTCCTTGATGCATTCGATGGTCACTTGAAAGCCTCTTTGCTCCGTGATCGAGGGGCTGTCAGGAGACTAGGAGCAGGAGATCACAACCCCGAGTCGATGGATCCTCAATCATCTGAGTTCATGTATCCAAGTACCGGCGATTGCTGTTTCTCCCCGGATGGTCGGTATGTTCTTAGTGGGTCAAGACAGCAGAACGTTTTGGTGTGGGACACGTTGGCTTCTGCTCAAGAGCGGTTCTTAAGACCTATCCATGAGCTGGAGCATAAGGGGGACTCCGCTGTCATCGCCTTCAACCCGAGATACAACTTCTTTGCAACTGGCGATAAGGAGGTCGTATTCTGGGTACCTGATCAGAGCTTGGCGTAGTGGGAAGGTCCTTGTTTGCTTTAACGGGTCGATTTTCAAAATGGATACCCAAAAGTCATTTGGCGTTCGGCGAACTGGGTGGATTTCGTGTGCATCGAGCCTTCCTTGCAATTTCTACGGAGGCACTATAACTCTGCATCTGGATCGACCCCTAAAAGAATATGCTGAGTGGTTTATTAAATTCAAGATTTAGCTTTGATAATAAATATCAAGTGAGCAGAGAGAGGTCTCAAATTATGGCAGGAAGTCTACTATCAGCGTGTCTCAATTAACTCGTGTGGCGATTCGGACGTTCCGGTCGTAAACCTCGAGTGGAGGCAACGTGTCTAAAATTGGTTAACGACAAGACTCTCACACAGACGCAGGGTGGAAGTTTGCCGGTTGCCGGGAGTGTAACTCGCATGTCATGACACTTCGCAGCGCCCCTAAAGCCGCATCCTCTTACTAAACCATGGAAGAAATATGTAAAGGCTGTATCGTTGACTGGTAGGTCTAGAAGCAATGTACAAAACAAAACTCACTTGCATAGTCAAGCTGAGTCAACCACAACTTCAGAATAATCAACTCAATTATCTTACTTTCCCCGAGCCTGAAGTTTGAGGAGTCCGGAATCATGCATCTCCAAGTATTCATATCATTTTTTTTGCCAGCATTTTCGCCAAGTCGTCGGCAGTTTGTTGTGCTTCACGATACACTTCAGCATAAGACTTCATCTCCGTAGACTCAGCAGTCGCTGTGGCAGACTTAAAGGGCTCGGGAGTATAGATGATCCATGGCATTTGTCGTTGAGAGCTTGAACTTAATGGCGTAGTAGGAGTTCGAATTGCCGGTGGTTGAGGTAAAGGTTGTGCGGTGGGATCATACGGCTGCTGATTGACAACGGGCCTTGATGGAGTTTGTGAACTCGACTGGAATTTAGTCGGAGATGGGAATTGATTATAAACAGCCAGACTTGGGGTAGGAGTGCTAACGGCGTTGACGGTAGCATGTGCGCGTCTTGTCGGCACAGCCTAAGGAGGGTGACTTTCGTTACTGTAATACTGTCCCTGGCTTGAATATGCCTTGGCTTCAGAGCCGGGGAAGTCTTTCTGCCACTTGGGAGCTGAGAAGTATGGGTTGGTAGGGGTTATAGGCAGTTGAGGGAGAGGGTGACCTTGAGGCGTCGGAAGACCGCCCTTCTGAATTGAGAGCACAGTCTGTGTCTTGGTGACCTGCGCTTTAGGTTTGGAACTGCCGGATGGTTTACGGACACGATAGGGATCAGTCGCCTTCATGGGATTTGGTTTGACAGGCGCTTGAGGTAACTTTTGCGAATTCCTGGTGGCAGAGGTTCCAAGCTGGCGCTGTACTTGCTGATAAAGCCATGAATGTGAGCTGGACAGTGGGATGGGGCGAATAAGTTTCATGGGTCGGGGATCATTTGAAGAAGGTCGAATCCATCTTTCGGCAGGATTGACAAGCAGATCTGGATACGCGGTATGCTGAGGTTCGTTGGGGAGCAACGAATGTTGAGTTACTGGCATGCTCTCAACCACCTTGACGAAACCAACTTTCGCAAACGGATCGTTCGACATCGAAGAATATTCGTATACTTCGTCCGACAGACCATGGCCGATAGGAGGGGCAGAGACAGCAGGCGATCGCCAATGAACCGGAACTCTCGTGGACTGCTCCATTAACAGCTCTCCGGCTTTCTCTAGTAGAGAAACATCACGGTTGTGTTCTGATTGTTCTAGCAGCCAGAGTATTCGTCTGCCGATCTCGGAATTGTCGTCAAGATGAAAGTTAGACGCGTACTTCTCGAGAGGAAGCTCAGCTAGCGCACGAACTTCGTTGGCTATATAGATGTCAGTGACTAACTTGCAACAGATGATTGTACTTGCCTGTAGGCTCACGTCCGTAGAGATCTTGTATCTCTGCGACACGAGTGTAGGCTGTGACATAGTGGGCTCTAGAGCCAGCAGACTCTGGCCCCGTCATTTTTTACAGGTGGGTAGCACTTGCAGTGATATGCCAGAGTGATGGGAAAGAACGACTAGACAATGCAGACAATGCAGGAACAAGCTAGGGCCAAGAAATTTCTGGGTTTGGCAGAATTCACCTTCATTGATTCCGGGAGAAATTTCTCCGTCATCTGAGGCGAGTCACCGGCGGCTATCAACACGCATCACTTAAGAAGAATGAATATGTAGGACTTCTCTAAGAAACCAAGGCTTGCTTGCCACATACGTGGAAGAGAAAGTACCGCATGTGGTTGGAACAGCTTGCGAATAACGTCTTTCTCAAACACGATGCAGAAAAAAAGAATCCAGAAGCGTAATATGAGATTATTCTCATAAGATTAGAATGGAGGCTGATATTCCGTACGTCAAGTGCCCAAACGGTCGAGGCTGGTTGTACTTGCCAGGCTTATTCCATTCTACGTGTCGGTCAAGGGATTTTTTTAGCACCTCCAATCTGCCCCGAGCAGTGATGATGAGATTCCGAGAGGTGCTTTTGAGCAGCCAGAAACCTCTTCACAGACAGGCATGCTGGGATAGCAGTCGATACTCACTGAGGAAGTAGGCTGTCTACTGGGTCTGGATAAGGTGGTCTCTCTGAAGGTCTTATGATGATGCCAAGTTTCCAGGAGTTTCATACGTCAAAAATACGAGTACATGCCAGTCTAATAGGAGACGGGGAGGTCCATTAATAGATTAAAGTTTTACATCGGTGACTTTGGAAACGTGGATATCAGCAAGCGAGATTGATAAGATTAGATCCTCGAAAATCTTCAGAAAGTCCCAGCCTCGCCTCACGGTCAACCTCAACGCGCTCTGCAATTGACAAGATGGGAAAAGGCACAGACAAGCTCTATGTAAGTAAAAACTTATGCGCAAGCCCTCAAATCCCCGATCTCGCAAATCTCTCCATGCTCGCGTGCTGATTCTCTTGGCAGATTACCCATTCGGAGTGGTCCTCATCCGATGCATACTCTGCGAGTGCCGGGTCAAATGTCTCCCAAAAGGCCCCAAACGGCGCGAATTTCAAAAGGCTGCCATTCAACTTCTGTGCAGCGAGTTTACAGCCTTTCAAAAACCCTGTGTGTACGCTGGAAGGGACGATATTCGACGTGGAGGTGATCAGCCAATGGCTCGAGAAGCATGGCACAAATCCAGTAACGGGCAAACCGCTGAAGGACAAGGACTTGATCAAGTTGAACTTTGCGCGCAATGGCGACACAGATGCTCATGATGGTGGCGGAGGAGCTGGAGAAGGGAAGGGAGAGATGGTCGACCCAGTCACTTTCAAGGTTTTCACAGATAATACACACATCGTGGCGATCAGACACGGCAGTGAGGCTAACGTGTTTGCGTGGGAAACGGTTGAGAGGTTGAATATCAAACCAAAGATGTGGTTGGACTTGGTGGACGACCGGGAGTTCAGTCGATCCGACATAATCACGCTCCAGGATCCGCAGAATATCGAGAGCAGGGACTTGAGTCAATTCAAATTCCTGAAGGATGGGGAAACCGTGCTATCTAAGGAGCAAGAGGCAGAGAGACAAAAGGGGAGTGTGAATATTGGTGCGTTGGGCAGGGTGGGAGAGAAAGTATTAAGGGCAAAAGAGGCAGTGGAAAGGGCGAGAAGGGAAAGGGAAGCTGGCGGAGATGTTAACCGGTCTAAAACCCTCATGAAAACAGGTCCAACCAACTCTACACCTAGAATGTCCTCGATACAGGAGAAAAAGACTGCATACAACGCAGCACAATATACCACCGGCAAAGCGGCAGCAAGTTTTACAAGCACGGGGCTCACGCCAGAAACAAGTGGCGAGAGAGCACTTCTTACTGATGAAGAGTACATGTTGAGGCCAAAGCGGGTTAAGATCAAAGGATATGCTCGTATCGAGACCAATTTCGGATCCCTCAACATAGAGCTACAGACAGAGACAGCCCCAAGAGCGGTTTGGAATTTTGTTCAACTGGCCAAGAAGGGTTATTACAACGGAGTAAAGTTCCATCGAAATATCAGGAATTTCATGATCCAAGGCGGTGATCCTACAGGAACTGGTAAAGGTGGCACGAGTATCTGGGGCAAGAATTTTCAGGACGAATTTGATGGCCCTCTAACCCATGATTCCAGGGGCGTGATGAGCATGGCCAACAAAGGAAAGAATACGAATTCGAGTCAATTCTTTATTACATACAAAGCAGCCAAGCACCTCGACCGAAAGCACACCATATTTGGGCGTGTGGTTGGTGGCATGGACGTGCTACAGAAGTTGGAGAACGTGCCGACGGATGAAGGTAACAGGCCAGATGAAGACATTATCATGGAGAATGTTGTGGTCTTCGTCGACCCGTTCGAGGAATTTCAGAAGCAGAAACGGGAGAAAGATGAGCAGGAAAAAGTGCGTGAAGTGATCAAGAAGCAGGGCGGAACTGAGGATGACAAGACTACCTGGACTGGGAAACGAATTAGGGGTGACGGGAGCGTCGTTCAGGCCGAGCAATCTGGCGGTGTGGGGAAATATCTTAAAGCTGGAGCTGAACCCAGCAACGGAAAATATGTTGGAGATGACGAAATGCTTGAGGCAGAGCCAGTCAAGAAGAAGGTCAAGTCTGGAGGGTTTGGAAACTTTGATGCTTGGTGATGGCTAGTGAGAGTCGAAGACCGGACACTTACCAGCACCAAGTGCTGCAAAGACCTTAGCCATGAGGGCTTTACTCTGATTCTGAAGCCATAGCTCGAGGCACAACTATACAGTCAGTGGCACGATAATTCGTGACCATAGAGTGTCCCTGGAGCAAAAGGGCCTCTATCTCATGGGCCGGACAGTGAAGACACAAAAGCGCAAAGACCGTTAGAGCCAGCCTCAACAGATTTTGCGAGAGGACAGACTGGCATTATGGAAAAAGACCATCGTGAAGATGAAATACAATGGCTTTGACTATGACTCTTGGCTCTTAAAGTCTGCTGACAATAAATTATCCCGCACATGTGATCAACATTTTGCGCCTCGATTGCAGGCGAGGGCGATTCAGCCTCGCGATAAACTCGAAGAGGAAGCCCAACTCGCCGGCATCGCACACACACGCTGAATGCCACCTCCATCATCCAACTTCTCCTGAAATGCCAAAAATACCCTGCGCTTGCACTCAAACACAATAAGCCCTGTGGAAGTGTTTCAGACGGGGCCTTGTTGCAATTTACCTTACCTTTTGTTTCCTCCGCAGCAAGACGCTTGAAGCCTAACCCGTGGGAAAGCGAGCGGGCAATCGATCAACTAGACGACTAAGCTCTGAGCTCTTGCGATGGCGACCACAACTTCTCAATATCCACTACATGCTGGGAGTTCCAATGGATCCAGCGGCTCGCCGTCTGCTCAGCAGCAGCAACCACAGGGCGCGCCGCAGCACAAACGCGTTTATCAGGCGTGCATACCATGTCGGCGTAGGAAGGTGAAATGTGATATGGGAAGTGTTGATAATCCTCACGACCCACCATGTGTACGATGTCGCAGAGAGAGCAAGGAGTGTTTCTTCTCTGCCACGAGACGAAAGCGCAAGCATGAAGATGGTGGACCTGACAGCCTGGATGGCTATGAGTACGACGACTACACCGTCCGCAATGGAAGGAAGATGGCCCACACCTCTCCTCCACCCTCGGTCAGGCAATCATCAATGGGGGCTCCATCTTCTGCTCGATCTGCAGCTCAATATGGAGATATTGCGCCTGTCGCCTCTGGACCTCCACTGACTCCTGGTGGCTCAATTGGTCGCCCACAGCCTTTGCGCAGACCAAACCAGTCTTCCCGGGAAAATTCAAACAGGATTGATGGCAGACACTCTGAGGAGTCGAATACACAGTTAGAGAATCTTGAAGCTCAAGAAGTAATGCGTCGGGAAGTCTATGGTCCACATGATGCGTTGGACTTGCTTTACAAAGCTGCAACGGACAGGTGCGTTCCCTTCCCACTTGCAGAACGCCTTACTGACACATTTCTTTCAGTCCTGGTCACAAGAGAAGTAACAGCCAAATGTCACCAATTGTGGGCAATAATTCAAATATTCATACACACTTGGCATCCCCTTTGCAAAACAATGGAGCTCCCTTCCAGAATAACTATATGCGTCCTCCAGAAATTCGCCGAGAGGCACAAATTGATCCCGCGTTGACTTCGGGAGAGTTGGAAAAGCCGAGCCGGATGCAAGAGCAAGGCTACAAGGATGCCGTCAAGGCCTGGGCTAGATTCAGATTTGTTAGGGCTGGCTGGTTTACACCCACTGAAGCAATCGATTATATTGATTAGTAGGTTGATTTACACTTTCCTGTGGTCACAAAACTTACACGTTTCACAGCTACTATGAGTATCTCTCACCACTTACACCAATCTCCCCTCCAACATTTCGAGATCCTGGAACACACCCAACCTTGTTGATGGAGGAGCCCATCCTGACCGTCACTCTTCTGACAATAGCAACACGCTACCGAAAGATGCCCGGACCAGGTGGCCATTGTAGGTCCCATGCAATCCATGAGCAGCTTTGGACATATCTCAGAGGCATGATTGAAAGATGTTTGTGGGGTCAAGAAGCTTTCGGGGGCGGCTTTTGCGGGTCTGGAGCTGGTGATGGAGAAGCACAAACGTCTAGCACAGCTCCGTGGCGAGGACTGCGAAAAGGAAGTTTGCGAACTTTAGGAACCATAGAGAGCCTCATGATCTTGACGGAATGGCATCCGCGGGCTTTACATTTCCCCCCAGCTGAGGCTACCGACGAGCTAATGCTTCCCTCTTACGAAGGGCCAGATACGTATAGTACTGATGATGAAGGAGGCCACCGGTTGCCAAGAGGAGTAGGCGGGAAGAGAATTGAGAGCTGGCTTGAACCAGCCTGGCGAAGTGACCGCATGTGTTGGATGCTTTTGAGTACAGCAATGGGTCTGTCCTACGAACTAGGAGTCTTCGACAATGTAGACGAGCTGTTGGCATCTGGTGGAGAGATGACCCGGCCCGAGTACGAGGACGAAGCTTATCGGCTCAGAGCGGCGAGGATCAAAAGACTTCTTCTGATCTATGTTACTCAACTCGCTGGTCGTCTTGGTTGGACAAACATGGTACCGGAGAACTTGCGCGTGACCGACCCAGCATTCGCACCTCGGAAGAGAAGACCATCGGTAGACGGCAAGACTCCAGATACCAACACGACTGTGTCCAACACTTTCAACTACATCCCGGATCTGGAACTTGATGATCAGATCATCTACTGCTGGGCAGGTATTAGCAATGCAATGCGCATTGGCAACGAGAAGCTCTTCAAGTCGAGACAATACACGACTAAAATCATCCAAGACGGAAGCTATGTCGAGCTCCTCAAAGATTTCCAGCCGATGCTGAGTGCATGGACGAAAGAGTTCCAGCGATTTCGACTGCCTCCGTACATTCGACATATCCTCTCTATCGAGTATGAGTACGTGAGAATATACATCAATTCGTTGTCGTTGCAGGCTGTGGTGGAGCGCTGTACCAGCAACGCTGGACAACATAACACCGCCGGCCATAATGGAAACAACACTGGGAATCCTCTCTCGCCGGAGACTCAAAATTACTACGGAAAGCTGCCTCTGGCAAGACTTGGCGGGTTCAGTTCAGCCGATCAAGACTACGTCAGAGAAGTGGTCGACGGGAGTAGAAATCTCCTTAGAACAGTTGTAGAAGGACTTTTGCCGGGCGACTACCTTAAGCATGCACCTGTGCGAACCTATTTCCGTATCATCAGTGGTGCAATGTTCTTGTTGAAGACTTTTGCGTTAGGAGCATCCAAGAGTGACGTTGAGATTAGCATTGGGCTGATGGACAGTGCTGTATCCGCTCTGCGGAACTGCGTTGTCGATGATGTTCACTTGGGTATCCGATTTGCAGACCTGCTCGAGACACTGACATCCCGCCTTCGCAGCCGCTTCATCAGTGCTCCAACAGGCCCACCTCCAGGAGAGACCTCGAGTCGCCATCGGAGCCCAGTCGTGCAGCAAGATGGACATGATACAAAGAGAGCCAAGACAGATCGCGGTGAGCAGATACGAGAATGGAACGCGGCAACTCCCAACTTCAGCATGGGAGCCAATGGGCCAGGTAAGATTCCCGGTCCAATTTTTCGGATGTACTTTCCTGCCAAGACTCTCCTAGAAGCTAATTACCCCACAGTAGACCTCAACGTCTCAGCCACACCGTTTGACCTTAATCAAGGGGCTTTCTTTCCCGCTCCAGGTACGCCCTACAATACGGGCCCTGGTTCGACCTATGGCAACGACATGGGCGATGTCTTTGGAGGTGGCAGCGATTGGAATGGCGGTAATGAGATGTGGTACCTGCCTCCGGGCGCGGCTTTCTTCCAGAATGTTAATGATCCTGGTGTGACACAGACGGCTGAGGGTGTCAATGTTGGCGGTATGGACTTGCTTGATTTTATGGCGTTGGACTTTGATCCTCAGAGCACGACCTTTTAGGTCTGATATGAGATCTTGAGCACAGGCTTCTACATCATGTTTGATTCGGGGTGGATACGGAGACTGATCAACTCTAAGCGAAGGATGTCTGTTATCAAAGCGCAAGGCGTTGGTGCGCACTATAGACATCCTCAAAACAGGAATGATATCAATGAATTGTAGATTTTATCTTCCGAATCCCCCGTCTTCAGCTCTCGTTTAAAGGTTGCGGGTTCCTGCAGCTGCGTCTGAGACATTGCTACATCGGGGAAGACCAACCTCGTTTCCAGAAGAACAATGCACTATATCAAGAAAACACATTCCATACAAACAGCTTTTAGTATGATTCTGGTTTTGAAGATGATGATGTATTGAAGAATTGTACCTCCATCTGACCAAAAATGAAATACGATGATAGGGGTATGAGAAGCCTAGTAGTCATGCTGAACCCAAAATATTTGCAAACCCGCTCCCTCTTCCAACGCCCGCCCATCTTGAACACTTTGCCTTCCAAGAATATATCCGCGTCTAAAATTACAATGGCCTCCATTGGTCCAGCACGTGAGGTAACGACCCTGCCGATGAGGCCGCCAACACCAGTACATAAACGCCGAGGTAGATGGTCATGACATGATTTCCGTAAGATGAATCTGATTTCAAAATAAGGCGCTCATAGGATCTTGTGTTTCCGTAGAATATTCTCCAGGGCGCGGGTATCGAAGAGGGTATCGTCTGGGATCTGATCGATGATGTAGGTGAGGTTTGCGAAGAGGTCGCCTTGGTTCTTGTAAGCTAGGATGGCGGGTACGCCAGCATTGTCGAATTCGATGTCGGCGTAATGGACACGCACGAAGTGGACTGCTGGGTGGGTTGGGACCAGGGGGGAGAGAGCGTCGGAGATGACTTGGGAGACGGGGCACTGAGATATGAGTTAATGGATGTCTTGGGCAAGATTTGAGGGGAGAAAATACCTCGTGATCGTAGACAAAGACAACAACGATTGTGTCTCGTGTAACTTTTTCAATGGCGTCCAAATAGCCTAACGCATCGACCTCGTCGAACCGTCCGTATCTCCTCACGCTGGGACTTGTCCTTCGATTCCGGATATCGCTGCCAATGCTTGATAACTCTTGCCTCCGTTGCTGTCTCCACCGCTCGATGAATTCTTCCTCCTCACTCGCACTTCCCTCTCCATCATCATTCAAAAATGTAGCACTGCTTGCCCTCTTATCGTTCCTTGTACTACTGTTTGCCCTGGACCCTCTGTAACTCCCGGTCCTTCTGGCCTCCTCAAAACTCCTCGCATCAGCAATCACACCTTTCACGCCCGTCGTCCGCCCACTATCAAAATCTCTATGCGGCAAGTGGAAAATGCCTCCCCTCGGATCCAAGCTGGGCATCCGCATATTCTCGTCTACTCTCTTCTGCGCGTACTCTGTCTCTTCGTCCTGCTCGCCGGTTGGTCTGTCGTGTCTATAGTCGTGTGTGTCTGACGGATGATGATTCAGACGGGAGGAGGAAGATGCCTTCGAGACAATCGAGTCGAATTCTTCCTGTGCAGCGGTTTGAGCAGCCATCGTGAAGATGGGCAGGGCCGCCGCGTGCTCTTTATGGAGGTGACGGGCAAGGGGTGTGCGCGGAGGTGGTTATTCCAAGGCTTCCAGAAGACTTATGATCTGCACGGGAGAAGGACAGAAGTGTCTGCGTCTTGCTTTCTTTGCCTTCGCGCAGCGCAAGGAACCGGGCTGAATGTCTGCTGTCGTGTCGCAGATTGTGGGACGCCCGGACGTCAAGCAATTCTTCTGCTCTTGAGTGGTCAAGAATAGGAAATCTCTGCGTTGGATGGAGCTGGTGGAGTGAGGAGGGCAGGCGTGATGTAAGGAGGTGTTTCAGGGCAATCTTATGAGCTTTTGCTTATGCCTTTGCGGTGTTGTGAACGACCGGGTTGCCCCTCGTTCGAGGAAAGAGGTCATCACCTTTATAGGCTATTTATGGCTGTCGGAGGGGCTCGTCAGGACCAGTGGTACTGGACACGAATGGGTGGTTCGTGCAGGAGGGGGCCTACAGCCGATTGTGGGTATACCGCAGACAGGCTATTGTTGCACAGCAGTTTTTGGAATTATCAAAATTTAACTATTCTGCTTCTGCTTGTCCAGCGGGTGCGTGATGCGATGGCGTCGGTGAAGTTCTGCAAGTCTCGGTCTTGAGGGAAGGGCCGCTCTGCAGGAGACCCAATGCTGTGGCTGCAGGATCAATTGCTCGCGATGCAGGCTGCTGATTTGCCCAAGATCAACTGCAGCTTTGATTCTGCCCCCTTTTGCGACTCGACCCCTCCACCACCTAAAGCAAGATTGATGCACGCTTCACAAATCGCCGCATCGGGACGGCGAGGTTGTTTCCTTGTGCCTCCGCAATTTATCTGGGAATTGCCGTCATGCGAGGCTGCCCTCCCCTTTTCCTGCTGGAGGGGCCAAACACTCGCTGATTTGCTACTTCAAAGCAGGAGCCGAACGATCATCACGGAATTTGCTGAGGCGGTTTCTAGAAGCTAACCAGCCGTTTCACATGCGGGTCCAAATGCCTCTGGCGTGTGATTTGAACCTTAAAACACCAATGATTATCATTCTGCCATCTGTTTCCCACGATAATGCTCGCTAGTGACCCTTCTCCTGTCAAGAGGCAAGTGAGACTGGTTTGGGGACGCCCCGCTCTAAATGCTGCACATGACTAGAAGCTGCGGGCCTCGGATCGAGCTTCAATGTGACACCGCGTCTCAAAAGGAGCACAGCGGAATTGCAGCTGCGCTTGTCACAGTGTGACAAGATGGGCCTGTTGGACGGCGCCCCAAAACATTGGTGATGATGTAAGGCTGGATCTCCGCGCCTCCTGTCGAGAGGGGGCTCTGTATACATAGTTACCTATAATACCTGCAGTGCCACTGCCATTGTGATCTCTTGCCCCGTATAACATCCAAGCAGATCGCCATACTTGGACTCACGGCATTTAGCGGCTCTCCTCCCCTACCATGCTCTACCCCAATACATCAGGCAAGATACAAATCACATAGAACGAGGCCATATATATCTATGAAGTGTTGCAGGTAATCGGACTATTTTACAGTTGTTGCCAACGACGCCAATATCAGAGTGGTAATAATGGCGAAGCAGCAACAAATGTGTACCAAGAGTGTCCGCTGCTCCATGCCCACCAACTGACTTATCTACACATACCCAAGGCCTCTCCCGAACTTATCGACTAGTACCAACGATTCGAGAAGCCGCTGCCGTAACGCGCAGCAAAAAACCCCACCGAGACATCCTCAAGCTTTTTAGATTGACCGCAATGGAGAAGGAAATAAAGACATGTCGAGAAGGAAAAATGAGGAAGAAGTGTTGCGTGAAAAGGGCTGGAACCAGGTGTCTCGGCAGGATATCATCGCAAACAGCCGGGGCTAAAGCGCGCAGGCAGGAAAGAGCAAGCAATGCAGGAACGACCGCCCGTAGGAACAAGGATATTGGAAAGAAGGATTATTGAGCACAGAATCAGATGTCGCAACCAGCAGCTCATCCCCTTCGGATGGGATCAGATCAGCGCCCATTGACGAACACCTGCTTCGCTAAGCCATAGAGTGGTTGTCGTAACTTCGTCCAGCCCACGCCCATTCGCAGAGATTAAGGAGGCGTATCAGGTGTGTAATTAGAGGAATCGCGGATGTTGGGGACGATTCGGACGCCATTAAACTTCGAGCCGCTCTGCACAGTTCGAAGTATACTGTCCGCCATCGTATATGTGTTGTGCTTTACATGGCCCAGATTTTGAGCTATTAAATTATTAGCAACTCAGACTTCGCATTGCCTAGGAACTAGTTCTTACCAATGAATCCCAGGATCCAGTGCACAAGCTCATTCCATCATTGCTGACACCCAAGCAACTGACACGATTATCATGGCCGACCAGCGATCCAACCTTCTCACCCCGAGTGATATCCCAGACCTAAAAGTGCACGTCAGCGATTGGCTCATCACGATTTATCCGCAGCGTATCTTACCTTGCACTCAAAATCGTCATAACCTGCAAAGAGAAGTCTACCAGAAACGGATGTAGCTACAGATGTAATGCCGCAAAGAATAGCCTCGCTCTGTTGGTTGTCAGTAAATAAATTATCAAATTGGCAAAGGCCAACATACTCCGTATTGGTTGAGTTCCCGATCTGCTCGAATGTCGAACAACCGGCAGGTAGCATCATCGGAACCGGTGACAAATGAGTGGCCATCTGGGAAGAATTGGATGGCGTTGATGTCCGATTCGTGGCCTGCGAAAGTCTGGACAGCCTTGCCAGCACGAATATCCCACAGCTTGGCAAAAGCATCACAAGCACCCGACACGAAAGTGTTCTGGTTGGTGGGGTTGATGCTGATGCTCATGACATCTCCAAGATGATCGGCGAACTCGGTCACTTTTGATCCAGTCTCCACATCCCACTTCATACAGGTCATGTCACCCGACGATGTCAAGATGCTTCGGTCGTTAATAAATCGACAGCAAGAGAGATACCCAGAGTGTCCTGAAAGCTCCCGGGCAACGCGAGTTGGTCCCTCGCGGTTTGAGTTTAGGTTGTAAATTGAGCAAATGTTGTCGAGACCACCGCAGGCGACATAGTTACCACTCGGAGCGTATGCGCAGGTCATGACCCATGAGGAACGGAGAGGAATGGCGTGAACTTTGTTGGTTGTGTATGCGTCCCAAATAATAAGTTTTCCATCCTGCGACGCGGACACCAAATGTCTCCGATCCGTGGACCAATGCATGGCGTAGATCTTAGCTAGATGTCCCTTCAGTGTTTTCCGGGTCTTCATCATCTGGTTCTTGGGGAGGGCTTCTTGTTGACTTCTGGCAATGCCGGAGACTGTGAATGAGTAGATCAGCTTCTGATGGCATCCATGGCGCATTGGGAGCTATGGCAATTGCGGTGGAGCTCTCAAACGGTCGGTTACTCACGAGTGCCATCAGCCAATTCATCCTTCTTGCGCTTTATTCTATCCTTTAGATTCTCAGCTTCACGTCGAGCCTGCTGGATGCGCGCCTGCATCTGGTCGGGGGAGACGTCGTTCGACATGTTGTCGGATTGTGAAGGTGACAGTTGCTAATCGAGCTGGGAGATGTTCGAGATGAGGCTGGGGTAGGGGATGCGCCAAACGGAAGATAGCTCCCCGAGGCTGTTGATGGTGCGGTCGAGCAGGCAGACAGGCAGCCTTTCTGCAGAAGAGGGTGTCGCTGGCGATGCTGAGGCGTCGGGCAAAGGGATGATACCTCAATTGTTCGGTGGTCGACGCGATGGTTGTAGATTGGGCAGGTGAAGAAGGGTCAACTGTGGAGGTCGGCGGTCGCTGCTCCCTTTGCTTTTTGCCTAGTCCCAATCCACTAACCGAAGCCACGACCCGCCTACTGCTGCTGCTTACAGGAGCAAGGAGAGAGCACCTGGTGCGCGCAGATTGTCCGACTGCCGACTGGCCGCTGAATCGGGTCGGATGCAAAAATAAATCCGCAGCAACTGTGGTGATACAATGATACAATGCAAGTGCGCTGGTGCGTTGACATGTAGTTCAGCGCAAGGGAGCCAGGTGAGGGAGAGGGAGGAGGAGAAGGAGGCGGAGAGGCTTCCAGCTGGAGATCTTGTTCGCGGCCGGGATTCTCTCCCCGCCGCTTCCAGGCGCAAACGTCAAAGCGCAGCCCAGGTGTGAGTGTGAGAGTGTGAGAGTGTGAGAGTGTGAGAGGCTGCTGAGCAAGCCGTTGGTCCTTAACTACTGTGCTTGTCACTTCTCAATCTCAAGCCCTCTGCTCCGCCGTCCTGGGACTGCTCTGTCCTGTCCTGGCAACATGAGGAGGCCCCTCTAGTCCTCGATCATATCACCGCATGCAGCGTGCAGCATGGATGGGGCCTTTTAAATTACGATGCATTTGCGATCAATAGGCCCGGAGAGGCTTCGCAGTGGCCCATCTACCGAGCTGGAAAGGAGGCCTCTCCCGAGCCATCCCCACTAGAGAGCTGGTGATGGCTGCACCCTACCAACTCTGATATCGATTGTGCCACCTTCGTGCTATGTTGGGAAAGCAGCATTATTTAAAATGCTTCAAGCCTCCTCCTTTCTCGAGCAGCTCTAGCTGCAAGCCAGCCGTCTTGATCGTCAGGGCCACCTCACTCCTTCGAGACCCATCCTGCCGGACATGTCTCTATTCCAGCTAGCGTTGCCGGTGCAGCGTCGGGTTTGAACAGATGAACTCCTTCCATTTTGTTCGCGAACCACACCCCCCCCAACTTCGTTATACGCCACGCATACCGAGCGCTTCATGCTCGGAAAATAAACTGCCAAGCCAAGGGCAGACCCTGGCCGCACAACAGTCTTTGTATCTGTTGCACTTGCGCACATGATGCCCAAAAGCCTCGAGCCCTTCGAAGTTTTTGTGGCACTCGAACATGACTCAGCTGCCGGTCTTGTCTTGCCTCTCCCGCCAGTCAGAGACATCTTTCTCTCTCAATCTCTCCAAAATCGAAGCTCACTGGATGCCATACCCTCGGATACCACGTTAAATCCGATTTTAAGTTCTGCTGTAGGAAATTGATGATCAATCTCGATTATGGATTTTCGGTCTTTACCCAAGATAGAGGTGCGCCATTCATGACTTGCAGCACTCCGGCGTTTGGTTGCATCGGACAGCGGCTGCAGCTCGTCTCCTGCCGTCACCAATCTTATTGCGGAATGCAGGAACTATTGATATAAGGCTGACGCTTCTAGAAGCTACATGCCCATCTTAGTGGAAGCATTAGTCGAGACTGCCTGCACAACATATGGCTTCAGAAAAAGGAGCGAGAAGAGACCACTTTGGAGGACCCTTTGATTGAGATGCCCGCTGATGAGTTCGATTATGATTTAGATTCGTAAGTAGGATTGTCACTTGTCACTTCGTTTCCTTTTTTGTCTTCTATGTCTGACTAGGCATAGCTTCTTCCCTCTTTTCTCGAGATATATCTACGTTCTTTGCAATGACCTTTCATCCCTGATCTACACCACGAACTCCGTCCTTGAAGACTTTCAAGCAGATGGAGTTGTTTATCTTGAGCTTCGCACGACCCCTCGAGCTATCCCTTCAGCTAATATTACGAAACATGACTACGTTCAGACCATTCTCGATTGCGTCTCGAAGTTCAATGCATCGTCTTCTATGAAAACAAACTTGATACTTTCCATAGATCGCCGGAACGACCTCTCTACCGCACTTGAGGTCGTGGATCTAGCCCTCAGGTTCCGAGGCCAAGGTGTCGTTGGCATCGACCTGTGTGGAGACCCAGCAGTTGGGGACGTTGCAACGTTCCAACAAGCATTCGAGCACGCAAAGAGGCATAACATTAAGATCACCATTCACTTTGCTGAAGCTCCGCAGTCATCGACTCCGAAAGAGCTATGGAAATTGCTTTCGTACAATCCTGATCGAATCGGACATGTGATCAACGTTCCAGACGATGTGAAAGAGGAGATTGTGCAGAGAAGATTGGGACTGGAGCTTTGCTTGAGCTGCAACGTTCATGCCAGGATGATAACGGGCACGTACTCAGACCATCACTTTGGATGGTGGAGGGAGACTGGATGTCCAATTGCATTGAGCGTGGGTCGACCTCGACCAGAATTTTGCCAACGTGCTCACTAAAGCAGACTGATGACGTTGGTGTCTTTGGGAGCAATCTATCAAACGAATACGCGCTCATTGCAGAACACTTCGGACTCGACAAAAAGGAAATCTGTGATCTTGCTCGAGGAGCCATTGAAACAATATTTGGGAACGAGAAAGAGAAGCAGAGGCTGAGGGAGATCATGTGGAAATGAGAACACATAAACTCGAGACTGACTCGAAGAGCTGAGGTGGCATGGACAGCTTTTGCTTTGCCTTGAGAAGAGAATTTCGCATTACTCTCCTGCCCTTTTGCTTTTTGCCTGTCTGCGCCTTCACTTGAACCTTGACTTGCGTTTCCCCCATTTGCTCGATTGTCCCCCTGCAAGATTTGCTTTCGGCTCGTGGTCGTGCTTTGGAAAGAGAACAGATTGCTGGATCACGCGATGCGTACCCTCACAAGCTCTCGAGCGTTGGCTATAGCTTCTCCAGCCTCGTTGAGAAGGCTACGCTCTCACATGTCCGCCCCGCTTCACTTTACCTTCAAGGCTTATAGTTTCAAATAAGCGGATTTTTCGTTAACATCCACGAAACACTCTGTGGGAATCAGTGCGGAGTAGCTCCAAGTCAGATCTTAATTCTGAGGAACTAACAATTGGCTCCATCTTGAAGGTAAACCTTCAAGCAAACAATGGAACCTCCCGCCTTGGAGGCACACCTTCAAGCGGCGTTAGCGAATCAGGTTCAGTAATGAGTTGTGAGTTGCCATCCAGAAGGTGCTATGGTTCGCACATATCTGCCGCTATAACTGACCACCGTGAATCTGGCTCTGCCCCTGTGTCTAGCGCTGTTCAGATTGCCTCCCTCTATCTCCCCTGCGTGGGCCGTAGAGTAAGAGTGTCGAGATACGTGACTCATCCTTTACAGGACAAAATGGATCTATGAAGGGGCGGCCCGTAGGGGGCTCAGCCTAATCTTGAGCGCGAAGCATGGGGGGATTTTTTTTCTTTCCGAGGATTTCTATAGCCTACAAACAATTTTTTGGTGTTTTTGTGAATAGCGACAACAGGTAAGCGAGGCATGATCCTGCTCCAGAAATAACCTTAAGCACCCCCGGTCGATCTTATATTTGGCCCTTTTCCGTCGGATTTTCCCTCATGTTACCTATTCCGAAGCGTCTTGGCCAACCGCTTTGAGCATACCCAACTCATCGATCCCACTTCTTGCCAGGTCTCCCCACGCAATCTGTTCCGTATAATATCAATCGTCAACTTCTCAACTCTTAGCAATCCTGCCCGGGCCCTCGTAGCTTTAAACTACGATCAATTTAAGAACCGCGACCTTGAGACCGTAGTTGCTACAGCTCTCGAGACGCACTTGGCGGTCAGCTTTTGTCTATTTGCTTTTCCCCACTTGCCACTGATATCGTGGGACCGTGTAGCACGCACCTTGAAGAAGAGTCGCGACTACGCTAATTTTTTTTTTAGCTCCGCCTCTCCACGACCAAGCAGCACGTTTATAAGCCACTCTACCGCTGTTCATTTCTCCGTATACCCTAGCAGGTACCCTAGCAGGAACGCTGCCCGGCTTAAGGACTGCTCCTCTATCTCATCGACCTTTCGTTAACCCCAAACCACCCACAAGGCTTTTTACCAACACTCCAAGAAGTGAGCGGCCTCTATGGTTTCCCTTGATGGTCAGTCTTCTGCCCGGTGTGCAAAACGCTCGCACGTGCATTTGCTAATAACATGCATCTTTACCAGCGCCAGATGTGGAAGAGCTACAGCCTTGGTCAGAATTTAACGACAAAGATTTGTAAAATCGATGAGCAGACATTGTCAGCCATGGCACATCCCCTCTTCCTACATCCCTCGCAGAGCACTCGCCCTACCATCTTCGCTCCACGCCAAGTCTACCGCCGGTACATACTCCCAAATCACCTCTTGTCTCTGCGAATCATAATAAGACAGCATCTAGACTTTTCAAAGCACAAATGATTGTTGCCAGCGATGGGACTTGGAGAAGAGGGCACGTTTGTCGACTGCGAGGAAATTGGGGCATGTTCACCACTATTTCAATCTCATTGAGCCGCTATGCAAGCAACAGTCGCGCTAGAAATGGTAGAAGTACAAATTATGGCTTTAATGTATACATCTGCTGTCTTGGCAATCTGTGAGGGGTTTGTCTGAATTTTATTCAATTTTGGGTTATGTTTAGTCAATTCGACGGATATCGTGTAGCATGCTGTAGAGAGCTATCAGTTTTAAATTGAGGCCTGTAATCTCCTCTGCGCCTTTCCATTTGGTCGAAGCTCTGCTGCAGCCACAAGACTCGATTTGTAAATTTATCCAACCGCTATGTTGTCTGGAAACCACGGTGCTGTACTCTCAAAATTTGATTCCAAGACATCAACTTCCAAAGCAAGCAAACTGCGAAAGAAGCTCAATTCACAATTATCGTGCTTTCATGCAAGATCAAGGCTGCTCTGTCTGGCCTGCATTCCTCCGAAGTCAATAGCCTATCAAAAGCAGGTCCCGAAGCGAGTTCGCCCCTGAAATCACGTGCATACACCCTCGAGGTACCTTTAGATTCATCGGGACTGCCTCCATGTTCTAAAAAACTTACAAGTTAACGTCTCGCCTTTTGTTGTTGTTCCTCCAAGCACAGTCACCATCCAGACCAAAAGTCGAATTTTCCTCCGAAGTCTCTACCCTTTCATCGAATTTACAACCCCACCGCATCTCATCCAACTCAATCACAATGCCCCACATGAGATCCGCGGAAATCCAATATAATGTGGAGGAGAATGAGGAGAAAGAGCTCTCGGATGAAGAGGAATCTAACTTTGGAGATGAAAAGGATTGGGCTGCTTATGGTAAGCTAGTTTGCTTTCATCGCAGTTCACAGCAAGCTTTGGATATTAACCAGGGCTTTCCTTTCATGGTGCTTGGTTGCATCTGAGGTCCCTGTTGTATTGTTTGGATATTTGCAGATTTTTAGAGCTAACAAACACATTAGACAGCAATCACGAGGATGAGAGCAAGCCCAAATGGGATACCGATGCCGATGACCAGGCCAACAAAGAAGAGGTCGAATTTCCCAAGAATGCTCACAAAGCCAAAGTCGTCAAGGAGAAGAAGCTATACAACTTCGACTTCGACGCTGCCTACTTCTACGGTGATGAGAAAAATTGGCTCTTGGACATGGTTTGCGGCTTCCTCAAAGACCACAAGAACATTCGTGGTGTGGAATTGCTAGACTTCTATGAGGAGCTAGAGGAAAAGACCGGCTTCAAGGTGGAGGAGAAGTTCAGTCAGAAGGAGCTCGCGGAACGCCTGAAGGAATCAATGCCTAAGATGTCAGCACTTCCATTTACAAATTTGCAGAATAGGATAGTAGCTAACATTCTCTCAGCATTTAAGCGCTCTACGATACGTATCGCCAGGGCTGGGGCCATTATGATATTTTGGGTCTTTTGGAACTGGAGTTGGATACCCTTGAGCACGGCGTTTTGGTTGTTTAGAACGGGATTGAGCGTAGACTCCAATACTAGTTTCAGATCTCGTCATACGAATACAGAAGTGCACCCTGGATTATATGCCCAATCTTTTTCAGAAGGACTTGCTCGGATGTCTTGCTCCATATTCCTCCCCTCTTGAGAACTCAATTTTCATTGGCCATGAATGTGTGAACTGTGCGTGAGTCGCATAGAACGCGCTTCTAGGATCTTTATCGAGGAATTAGAAAGGAGTTTTCTTCAGTAACACGGTCATGCTTGTCCATAAAGCGTCCCGCCTAAACAATGTGATATGCAGCAATGTCATTGGCGGTATATCGAGACAGAGGGCAGTGAATATGAGAGAGCATACAAATTGATTGGTAGGGGATCGAAAGATTGTACAGAGGACCGTTGGTAGAGAGAGGTTGGTGTCATCGCTGGATTGGTTAGACTCGGAGAGTTTCGAGGATGGAGAGAACGGAGACACAAAGGGTGTTCTATTGCATGGAGATTGTGATTATGGCTCTCACTGTCACCCACATGGCCACTTTGTCGAGCAGACACAATAGAGCCAGATTACACACCAGGAGAAGCCCGTCGTTGGCGGAGGAAAACCAAGAGTTGTCACTTGTACTTCTAGATAAAGCCTAATTGAAATTTTACTGAGGATGAGTGGTTAATGTGATTTCGAGGCAGCTTTAAATCTAAAGTCTACCACCACATGGATGTCCAATTATCATCTCAAGCTCGTCCTTCCAGCCCTCCTGGTTGTCCTCGATGTATCCGTAAGATCCCCAACCGTGACTGCCCTCTCCTTCAAGCCAGTCTTCTTTGGCTGCACTTTCTCGCCCATCATCCTTGCCATTACGATCTCCCTTGCTTCCGTACTGTCCGGATCCTCATACTGCAATTGAGTTGACGGGGGTTGGCTGTCCACATCCTTGTTGAAATGACTACTCCCGTGAAGGAGTAGCTCGATCTGCTCATTTGCTGTGTGATCCGACCCTTTATCCCCCGAATTATACGAAGGATACTGAACTGGGTGGCCGTGAGTCGCTGTCGAGTCAACAGAGGTCGCACGAGAGCGGCCTGACCCTGTCGACATGTTGCTTGTCACTCGGCCGAGAATCCTGCCTGGGCCTCGTTTTCGTCCTTCTAATGCCTCATTCTGTCCTGGATTTGTTGCAGCTGTTTTGGTCTTGGCAAGCAGGTCTGATATTGCGTTGCTCATATCTTCCTGTGGTCTAGATCGGGGATGATCTGATGGGGCAGGAGCTGTCGAAACAGTTCTCGTAGGCGAGTTGATACTTCTTTCAGAGAGAGGCTCAGTTTTATATGATTGATCCAGGGTTGCAGAGCCATTTGTATCGGCAAGTGACCCAATTAGCTGAGTATCATTCTCCTCCTTGACCGTTGGCTCATCGGAGTCAAACGCGGTGTTGTCGAGTCCTGCATTTCTAGGTGGCCTTGTGGAGGACTTTGAGAAAGTACTGCTAGAGGTTGACGCTGGTCTCCCCAATTCGCTCTTTGATCGTTCCAGTCGAGGAAGAGCCTTTGGCTGGACGGCTTTGCTCGCTTTTGGCAACGAACCCGTTTGCTTCTGGGATCGGATTCGATACTTTTGGAACGATTCTCGAGTGCCTGTCTTTATCGATTCCCAAAGCCACTCAGAGGTAACAATAGGAACACCCCATTCCTGAGCATGATCGAATTTATCTTTTCTGACTGCAGTTACAGACTTCGTGACAAGTACCGTAGATTGCGGCGTCAAGTCTTCACTGTACTTGGCACCAATGAGTTTGACAGCTTTAGTGACATGAAGCAAATCAATTCCAGAAAATGCGGACGTCGAAATGATTACTTCCGAAAATCCTTCAATGGGAAAGACTGGGAATGGCCTTCCAATAATGTGATCGGTCGGGTTGATGAGTTCTTTTCTATGGAGGCAACGCTCGAGCCACCACACTGTGACCGTTTGAATTAAGGCCTCGGATTCTGGTAATGTCGGGTGTTTATCAATGGGAAGATCGTGAGGAACGACTCGAAATAATTGACTCTGGGGATTTGTGTCTGAGTGTAGAATTAGTTCATCGACCGAGTTCACTACCTCGCCATCGTTGAAAACAAAGTGCTCATGGAGTACCTGTCTCTGGCCGGGAGGAAAATCGTATGGAAAGAAACGGCAAGCATGAAACATGCCTTTCTTTCGTGGCGGGTTCTCGATAGTCGATTGGAGTGATCCACTTTTGAGTTTATCGTCAGAGATCATTAGTTTCGCAGGCACATCTTCCGGCAATACACCTGCGTTATCTTCTTCCCATAATCCACTCCGGGAGACCTGGGTCACAGAACCGGCTGCAACGATGTCTCCCCAAAGACCGTCGTTCTGGGTGCTTAGCTTCGTGCTCGCAGTTCTCCGTAACTTCCTCTTCCCTCCCTCGAGACTGACAGTGCTGTCATCTCTAGATCGCTTCCCCAAAGAGGTCCTCTTCGGTTTGGTTTTGTCCCAGGCACCTTTCCCTCGCTCTTCCTCTGGCAAAGCAGGATCATAGAGCTTCTCATCCAAGATCATGCCTCTCTCTAGGCTGTCGTATAGCCATTCAGGTGAAACAATTTGAAGTTTCCAGTTCTTAGCAGCTCTGTATTTCGCACCTTCCGTCCTGTAGGATATTAAATGTGTGATCTGCTTGGTCAAATCCCCTTCATATACTGCGCCGTTTGCCCTGACCAGATCCGCAATCTGGAGTCTCTCCGCAGCTGCGTAATCAGTTAGCAGGGGATGAAAGCCTTCGAGGCAGCATTCTTACGATCATCACAACCAGTCATGCTAAACTTCAGAGAATGCAAAGTTGGTAAGATATGTTCTCGTTCCAATGACTCCATATCTATCTCTTCGTCGTTGATCCAGAGTTCCCGTATAGCCTCAATCCATTTAGCTGTCATAGGGCGTACATCAGGTCTTTCTCTTGCAACGTATCGATATTTAGGTGTCTTATAATCGCCAACAATAAGGTGGGTAACATCGAGCGTCAAGTCGTATCGATGAACGGCACCCATCTCCTCTGCATACTTTGCGAGTTTGGTCTACAGCAAAGCCAAGATTAGCGATAGTCTGGCCTCCTGAGGACAGATGCGACTGAGCATCTGGAGCTGCCGCCTGGACACTTACGCGATCTTCATCTGGAACTGAGGTACAGCAGACGACCAGACTCGCCAACGGGGTGGAGAGATCTGCTGCTCCATTTAATGTGACAAGCTGGTGCGATTGATTTGCACCAGGGCCAGCCATTCTTTCGTACTTGGTTGAAGCAGTTGTCGATTTTGAGGGTTGGAAGTACTCAGGCATTGTGGAGACGCGTTCTGTCGCGTGTGTTCACGTGAGCTCTCAATTGTTGATGGGCAGGGGTCCTTGCACCGATGTGGCCGCGATAAGAGATAAAGCAAATATCCATGAAGAAGACTTCCACAAAATTTGTCAGTGAGCCGTTCGGAAGTTCTGATGGCATTTGGAATCAAGCGTTCCTATTGAATTTATATTGAAACCTCGAGACCATATCACGATGGAAGGTATCAGAGCTGTATACAAACAGTGTTGTCTCTCTCCCATCTCCCCACAAAGATCAGCACCAGGGTCATTCTGCCAAGACTTCCATCGTTCATCTCCAAGCTCATTTGAGCTGTGTTTTTCATTTATGGCTACGGGGAAGGTAACTTGAGGAGTCTGTGTCCTCCCACTCTCTCACTACTGGAAAGCCCACAGGCAGTCCAAGGGCTGTTTACGCGTCGTCAGTGAAGGCGCAGCTTTTAAGCAGCTTGGTGGATCATCTTGGACTCGTGGCAGGTGCTGGCATGTTGTGCACATGATACTCACGACACCTACGACACCCATGCCTCTTCTAGGTCTAAGCCCTTCTTTTCCGAGACCGGCGTCGATCTTATATCTGCAAAGGGACTGATAATTGCTGATTGTTGGAGGGGTTCTTCCCACGGCAACTGTCTCGGACGCCACCCGGATACTCGGGCACTACAGCATTAGCCACATCTTATCTGCAGCTCTTTTGGAATCCAAACCTCTGGGACGTCAAGGCCGGAATGGATGGAAAGAGGACCGAGCACAAAACTCCAGTCCTCAAAGATTGAGCTCCGACTCCGGAGCCTCCGGAGCAGGAGAAAGGAAACTGCAGGACTCAGGCTTAACTGCGCTGATATCACCATCACCACCACCCCCTTCCCTGAACAATTTCGAATCTCGTCGGCGAGCCTTGTTTTGGGCCAAATTACGCACAAGTGCTTGGACGGGAATCTCGAATGGCCCATCTCATGTTTGCCATGTTCCGCGAATGCTTCTTCAAGCAGAGCCGCCCAACGTGATTGGTGCGAGCGAGGAGGGTCTCCGTAAACGTCGATTTGGGGCGGACGCAGGACCGCAAGCGGCCAAGTTAGCCAACAATCTAAAACGATCTGCAAATCTGCAAATCTGCAGATGCGCCAGATCCAGAAGCCTGTCGGGCTGGACCTCCGTCCCCCTTTCGGGGATATTTTGGGGTGCCAAGGTATTTCCGGTAGTCATCCATACCCTCGCCCTCCACCAAGTCATCTTGAAACCTCATGCACATTGGACTTGGATATCTGGCACATCCCGCTCTGCGCATCGGGGTTTGTCCCTCTTCTAGATCAAGCACACTTTGACGAAACCGGCCAATTCGTCGTCGTCGTCGTTTCTTGGCCGCTGTTGCTCGACATGAGGGTTCCCCGTTGGGCAGGAATCGTAGTTGAGCAAGTTGAGATGAGATGTTGTGTTGGAACCACACACGTCGGATGAGATTGAACAGGCGGACTGGCTGATGACCGGTGGCTGATGACTGATGCGCAGCGGTGCGGTGCGGAGGAGGCTGGAAGACGTTGAAAAAGCCTTCGTTGGCCTGCAGCGAATGACGAAGACTCGGCAGCTTCGGCCTGCTAGCCCCGCGTGGTGTTCAGTATAAACTCAAAGCAACTGCTGATGCTTAAGCGTGCCTCTCCTCTGAGTCCTCTCTCTCCTCTCTGCTGCAGGTGTCATTGCCTGCCTGTCCGCCTGCCCTCACAGCGGCCACCCCACCGCCTGCTGTGCATCCAATTCGTGTGCAAAAGTGCCGTTTCGCATTCTCTCAATCTCGCTTTGCAGCCGTGGGGGAGAAAGCCTGAATCGTGGTCCACCTGCGTCATCTAGTCAAAAGCGACCTGGGATCACGACGACAGCCGCCGCAAGAAGCTCGGCCAATCCTTGCCAGCAGTCCGAACTTCTGGCACTGTTCTTGATATTGACGGCTGCCCAATCTCTAATTGTGCGCGTGTGCTGGCAAAGCACAATCCCGACTCCTTGTCCACCCTTCTGACAACAAAACGCATGCTTCACTAGCACCTGTAAGTACAATCATCCAGAGTCAGTCGCATGTTCCATATCATGCACTCTTATGATTCTATCCCCAAGCCCTACCGGCAACCACCCTGTTGGCTGCTATTGCATGACTTTACTGGTCCTTGGGCTCTGATGCCAGCACGTCCCAGGCCTCATCTGCGACTAAGTACACACCGCAATATGCAACCCAGATCCATTTTCTTTTTATGACCAGCCTTTGCCCATGTAGGCAGGCAGATGCATCTGGATTGGAACTCAGTCGTTAACGTTCACCATGACAGGGCCGATAATATTCTCGTACTATACGAGCAGAGGAACTGTCTTCTACACACCCACGAACAGATCTCTGGAAAAGTCACAACCTGCGAGGTTTCCTTCCCCTCCGTGCCGACCAAGAACACGACGACCACATTCGATACACATCACACGTCTACCAGCTGGGTTCATACCATTCGATCTTAGGCCTCCGCCGCCCCCTCCAGAGCCGAAGAAAGTATCAAGATTCCAAGTAAAACTCAAAAAGCTGGCTTCCCGCGAGAACGCGAAGCGTGTGCTTGGGTCGGTCTTCTCTCCCTTCTCCTCGTCCAACTCCACCGCTCCGTCCTCAGCGGCCACATCTACCAGGTCTGCGAGTCCCCAAACGCTCAGAACATCATTCCCGTCGGCGTCGGCAGACCCCACAACTATATTTGCCAGGAGGGCAACTGCAGGGACAGTGGTGGATGATTCTGCGGTAGCGATGTCGCGGCCATCTCTGGGAGGCAACCCGCCCGGCGTTGCCCCCAGACACAGTCTTAGCTCCAACTCTGTTGGCTCTATCACTGTTCCCTCCAAAGCTACGCTTGAGGCCGAGAAGCCGGTCTGCTCTGGAAATGGGGTATCATGTTCTATTGTCCTGGCCGAGCCTGTCATATTCCTTACCGGTCTTGATCATGATGGGACAACCCGGGATACCACATCAAAATCAGGGCTGCTTCGAGGAAAACTGCAATTAAATGTTACAAAAAGTGCGAAAATCAAGGCTGTTACAGTCAAATTTACTGGCAAAACAAGGACTGAGTGGCCTGAGGGTAAGAGCCAAAGCTCTCCGTCTAATGAAGTAACCTGACAATCACTAGGCATTCCCCCGGAGAAAACCAAGCTATTTGAAGAAGAGTCGCTCAGAACACAGGTACTGCCATTCTTCAACGCTTTATATCAGGGTGCAGAGAGTGGCTACGGCACAATGTGTAATTATGTGTTGCGAAATAAATCGGCCTCTGCATCAGTCACGAGTCTGATAAGTACCGATCTTCCCTCGCCGTCTCAAACAACAGGAGGCTTTTCGTTACCTGGGCTAGGAACTCGATCTAACAGATCAAGTACAATCATGTCCGGGAAGGAAATAAAACGGCTCTCCTTGCAAAGCAACCAATCCCGCAGTTTTCAGAAAGGCGACTCTCCATTCGGGCCCACACCACAACAGAAGGGCTACAAAATTTTCCACCCTGGAGTCTATGAGTATAGTTTTGAGATTCCGATCGATAACAATAGTCCAGAGACAACCAAATTGCCGCTTGCTTCAGTGCTCTGGATGCTTGAGGTTATTGTGGAACGAGCAGGTACGTTCAAAGCAAACCTGCAAGGATTCAAGGAGATTCCTGTAGTTCGATCGCCATCGGAAGACTCCTTGGAACTGGTCGAGCCGATATCCATCAGCAGGAATTGGGACGATCAACTACACTACGAGATCATGATTTCAGGCAAATCATTCCCTCTGGGCTCCAGGATCCCAATTGCGTTCAAACTTACACCTTTGGCTAAAGTTCAGGTCCACAAACTCAAAGTATATGTTAGTGAGTGTATCGAGTACAATACGACGGATAAAAAGGTCCACCGGAAAGATGTAACTCGGAAGATTCTGTTGCTTGAGAAGTCCGCCGGGAAACCCCTCGGCAAAGAGTACGCAGGCTCGGAAGTCAAGATTCTCAGGGGCGGCGAGTCAGATCCACAAGAACGAGCCGAAAGGCGTCTGCTGGCACAGCGTCGCAGAGAACAAGAGGCTGCAGCAACTGGTAGCGAGCCAATACCACTTCCTGACATTGTGGATAATATGCTTGGGGATATTGATCTTGGTCTGGAACAATTTCTGGGTCAGACTGAAATAGAAATGAACGTTCAACTGCCAACATGCGAAATGATGGAAAAGGATCGGACGAAGCGGATGGCTCATGACTGCACGTGGAAAAATGTCGATGTGCACCATTGGATCAAGGTATGAAGCCTCATCTCTACCACAAAAGAAATGACTGACGTTCATAGATCGTCATGCGAATATCTCGAGTCGATAGTGAGAATCCGGGGAAGCGACGTCACTTCGAGATCTCCATTGACTCGCCGATCTCAATTCTCAGTTGCCGGGCAACCCAAGCCAACCTCGCTCTCCCAGAGTACTCTGGGTCTAATGCGGGCATTGTGGGCCAACAACGAGTTTGCGGATGCCCTAATGCTGCAATGAGTAGCATTTCGCCTGCATCGTCAACGGGCAGCGTGCCTACACTTGACAACATGAATCGGGCGGAATCACCATTTGCACCAGAGACTGCGCTTGCAGACCTTGCAAGGCCACCACAAGCCCATCTTGCCACGAACGCAGCTGCAGGAGTTCAACGTCCAATTCATTTTCTAAGAAACCCAAGCTATAACCCCCCTGCCTTCGATGCAGAAGAGCCACCTCCACCGATTGCTACTCCTCCTCCCGGGTATGAGCAGGTAGTTGGTACGCCGAGTCATGATGGCCTGGCAGACTACTTTGCCCGGTATGTAAAAGTTTTTTCTGTAAATCCCGAACTTGATTCTGACGAACGTTATAGATTAGGGGAGTATGAGGATGATCATGTGGATACCGATGATGAAGACATGAACAGAGTCACCACCCGGGGTCGTGTCAATGTTGCGAATCCTCGAACACCGGGAGGCAGAATTGCTAGAAGTATGGACATCGATCGTAATTTTATGTTCAGTCCCGCGAGCTTCAACAGTACTTTGGCCCAGCAAAGCGCCGAATGAGAAGTCATCCCCATTTTTCATATTTCACTGGAGTCGAAACTGTGTAAAGGGTGAGGAAGGGATTTTTCAGTGATGGAGTTGAGGAGCGTCCAAAAGGGCATTACATTCGTATCTTGAGAAAACGCAGGCAGGATTGTTTGATAGGTTGCCCATCAATCGAGTATATAATGAGAGATGAGTAGGCAGCCGCGCATTGGACTATGGTGTTTGGAAAAGGAGAGACTTGCTTTGGGTATCGGTGCCTCGTGGTTTATTGAATGGGCTACGGCATAGTGTATAAAGTTCCCGGGTGGGGTCAGCTGGGTTTCAAACCCTTCAATCAGGAAGGCATAGATACGACGAGAACCACGATGAATAAGAGTAATGAGCTCTTTAGTTATTATATGAGTCCTTAAAGCTTGAGAATGCCTTCCAGTCTCTATCAATGGTAGGATCTGCGTGCTTCTCTTGTTCTATGAAATAGTCACGTGATTCATTGGCTACCCTACCCCCTAGTATCTTTTGTATGCCGTCTCTTTAAATTATATCCCTTCTCCAGATGTTCTCTCGCATTTTGCTTTGAGCTTGTATGCTCGATTGGAATTCTCTCGTAACAAGTAAAACACAACAATACCATGTTGTCCAGCGGTGATCCCTGCTAAATGCTGACACTCGGCACAGCGATCATCACATACCTCACTCCTGAGCACAATCTTCCTGAGTACACCAAGCCGTCGATACCGAGCTGCTACTCTACGTTCATTCTATCCCTAAATTATTGCCTGGAAAATCGAAGATCAAAACATAATGAGCACGGCGGTGATGGTCCGCTCCGGGCGTGAACGGTTTGCGGGCACCGTGTGCAACCAATGCAAACATAGGAAGAAAAGCTGCAATAAAGTACTCCCAAGCTGCTCTAGATGCGACAGGTTGGTCATTCTCAGCTATTCATTTACCACAAGACTGTGTCTGACACACGTTAGGCTTCTCATCAAGTGCTCATACTCAGGCGCCATGGAGAGCCACTGCTATCCTTTCCCTCCGGTGATCGACGTCATTTCTGGAGTAGATATTCCCCTCTCGGATTACCCATTAACAGCCCAGCAATCAAGTATGGTGTACAAATTGGAGCACCGTGTTCCTTGTATTGACGACCAAGTATCGATGCAGGCCAGCAGACTCCTCAGTGCCATCTCCAGGAAACGAGGACATGCGGGCGACTTCATGCACACCTACTTCCGGACCTTTCATAAGACTCTGCCAATTATTAACAAGGAGGTGTTCCGTTTGAAGATCGAAAACTCCACTTCGGATTCTCATTTCTCCACTCTCTTGCTATCGATGTTTCTTATCACGCAGTTGACGCCTCAAGTCAATCCTGATCCATTATCAAATTTTGGAGAACAAGAGCTCTACCCTACTGTCAAGAGTATCTATTCTCTCCTGCAATCAACTGGGAAGGTATCGATGGAGCTCGTGCAAGCAGGCGTCCTTGTTGCTTGCTACGAGCATTGCCAAGCATTGCATCAAGACGCCTGGTTGTCGATCGGCGCTTGCGTGAGGATGGGTCATTTGATGGGCCTTCATACCGTGCTTCGGAAGATGTTGCCAATAGAGCAAGATGAGCGGAACATGCTGGAGATGAAAAGATGTCTATGGTGGGGAATTGTGGTTATTGAAAGGTGCGTCTCAAAGCCTCCAACACTCTTGCGCATGCGCTGAACATCAGGCAAGGGTGATAAATGCCGAGTATGAGGACAATAGGCTTCCTCTGGCCTCTGAGGGCCCTGCTTCTGAAGACTACCTACCCCGCACCTCCTCGGACGCTGATACCTACTATCGAGTCAAGGACGATTTCCTTTTGCCAGATGATGTTGTGCCAGGGCCTGATGGATGGCAGCATACTAAACCTCGTGACTTCACAGTAGTTGGTACTTTTGGAACAGCCGTTCAAGCTGCATTTCTAGCAAGCAATGTCACTCGCCATGTCTTTGACACCAACCGAGATCTCGATATGAGAGCGGCTGATGCTCGTAGACTTGATATCGCACTTCAATCTTTTGTTGGCTCCTGTATTCCCCCACCGTACGTATTCTTCTAAGCTGCTGTGATGAAGCCTAACCTTTACTTAGGGGCCAGTCACATGGCGGCTACTGTGGTGCTTTTGCAATGCGAACATGGTCAGTAGTCTTGCTTGTATTTTACCAGCTTGATACTAATGAACAATGATAGTTTTTCTCTCTATTTGTTACGGCATGAGATGGAGGTGGCATCGCAACTTGGCGATGCAAGTGAACTCTACCGCTTAACAATAGCGATGCAATCAGCAGTCCGTACCATTATATACGTACTCGTGGAAGGGATGGCTGGAATGCCAATGGACCTCAATACACTAGCGTTCTGGTCGCATCATATGATATACTTAACCGCAACCTTCCATATAAAGTTCGGCATACGAGATGAGCGTTATGCCGCAGATCTTGAAGCTATGATCGATTACTTGCGCTACTTTGCTCCCAGATACAAGCTCTACAGTACTCCTAACGTTCTCCCCAAGTTTTGAGAATCAAGCTAATATCTCTAGGCAACGACGTTCGAAGACTCGAACTCAGCAAACACGACCCTCCCACAGTCTACGAAGCTAGAGCAGGTTCATACTCGCCACCTATACAGGAGTAGGCTCTAGGGTGTTCACCAGATACTCCTTCAGCTCTTCGAACCCCTTGACGATATCTGATTTGTCATCGTTCCACTCCTTCAACGTCTGTTCGCCCAGTTGGCCCGTCGAGGCCAGACGCATGTCCAAGGGCAAGCCATATTCGAAAGGCTCATTTTTGGCAAATGCCAGCTTTGGTCTCGTCTCGACTACATGAGCGTGGATCCCCTTCGTCAAACTCAAATTCAACGCATCATTTGCCGAGCCACCACCCAGAATACCGTAGCTGATTATCAAGAATGGCTTTCCTTTGATCTCATTGTAGAGATAGTCTACGGCATTCTTGACAGCGGCTGGAATTCCGATGTTATACTCTGCAGTTACAATGACCTGGCTGTGATTAGCATCACGTTCCGGTCCAAGGAAAGGGGTAAAAGTACAAGGCGTTGAAAGGGGGAACCGGGGTCTGATTCTTACATACCCGTCATACTTGGAAATCTCAGCACTCCAAGCCTTGCTATGCTCGTGCTCGAATTGAGCGAACATAGGTACCGTGGCTGGAACAACGGCCTCATCGAAAACGGGAAGCTTGAACGTAGCTATATCCACCTGGGAAAGGGTAAAGGTGGCATCTTTCCCCTTGGGAGAGGCGATATTGGCTTCGAGAACCTCGTTGACGAACTTGGCAACCTGAGGTCCGATGCGAACAGCGCGAGTGCTGCCAGTGATGATGGCGATCTTCTTTGTTATTGCTGCCATTGTTGAGGCTTAACTTGATCTTCTGATGATTCGATATTTTTGTCTCGAGTTTGAAAAGACGAGAGAGTTTTCTTAAAGAAATGTCGTGAGGGAAAGAGGATTTCCTCATTGTATATATATCCACGGCTTGGACTTACTCCCATCTCATGTTCCTAGTAATGGCCCAAACGACGCTATATGCTTACCTCAGTGCTCTTATATTCGGACCAATCATGCCAAGGTGCTCGCAAAATCCCATGAAAATATTTCCTCTTTGGGCAAAGTAAGAGTTCCAGATGGCGAAAATTAGGACAAAGAAGATCGTCTTATTAAGTGAAGCATGATAGTGCTTGATCCTGGATTGCGAACCCGAGTCCGGATTGAGGTAAGCGCCGGTCAGCAGCTTCGTGGGCTCCCTTAATGGCTGCTGATTGGAGGATCCGAATCAGCGAGGCGATTAGGGCACTCCTTACTGTAGGTCTTAAGCAAAAGCCGGTGTGAAAGTCCAGCCCCTTCTCCTTACTAGTCTCTGCCATTTGGCTGGAACGCTGTGACAACCTTTTCATTTTCTTGACGCTTGGCTATCGGTGAAGCCAAGATATTGAGGCTCTGAAATCTTCCTGGATGAACACTATAGGTACGTTCTTCACCTTAGGCCTGAATACTCCGAGCTTTTTGCATAGCTTCAAAGTGTCATATTCGAGTGATGGCTCCCATAGAGCCCTTGGGGAATCTGTTTACTTGCTTTATGTTGTACTCAAAGTGATGCTGTCCGAGTTTTGCGTATCATATGAAGCAAGATCAACGTTACAACAATCAGACTGTTGACCAGTACATCGAAGGCAAGCTCTTATTTTTGTTTTAGCCCTATAATCAGGGCTGGGAGATCGATGTGATTCTGTAGGAGATGCGAAATGTGCTCGTTGTTCTCTTGAATGGGTTCGGATTCGTCTTCCAGATCCAGCAAACTTGGGGTTTTCTGAATCTTCGCCCTTCTGGCACAATCCCTCATGTATAGGAGTATTGTTGTCGTTCTCAGGATGGATTAAAATGCTACCCGTCGACCTTGACTCGTTTGCTAGCTGAAGATCACCATTGTCGACATTTCGTGGTTGGAACCTCGTTCTTCAAAGGTCCTATCTTCCTAAGAAGCTTTTTCTGGAACCTTTAGTTTGACATGCCTCGAGCCTTCCTTCTTGGGTAGATAATTTTGGTCTCGGGAGAGTTTTCTGTTTGTGGCAACGAACGAGATATTAGCACCAACCTTGACTATTTCTTTCAATACATGCTAACCTTATGTCACATTTCGCCATGATTAGCAAAGTCTTTGGGTTGTTGACATGAGTAGGTGATAGGTAGGAAGCAACGGACTCTCGACTATCAAAAGGATGGATCATGGGATAAGCCAGGGCATCGTGAAATAGGCTAGCTGCAGGGGCGGATGCAGAGGCGGCTAAGCGAGCTTCAGGGGCGGGATATTCGATAACGTGGTCAGCATTGCCGCCCATCTCAACCCAATCAACCAATAAGATGCCCGAGGTGGTCAAAGATGGAGGACTTAACAACTTCCCAAGTTCTCCCAGCCTCGACATTGGTCTTGAATCTATTATATCAATGACGCTGGCTTACCGATTTACCCGTCCTCTTGGAGCACGAATGGTGTTGATAAACAGCCATTTTCGACAGATCTTTGACTTGGCCCTCTTAACCTGATCATCTCTTTTAGTTCCAAGAGTTCTAGATTCCTTGTCAGATACCATACTTCACCAATACTTACTTTTGCCTGAGGGACCTTTGGAAGAAAGTGAGGAGCATTTACACAGCATTCCCTACAGCATGGAAGACACCAAGCAACTTCCCCCTGGAATGCGGGACCCGGCTCGTCGAGTCCTCACTAACTCCAGTATTAAAGACAGAGTAACTATTGAAAAATATGGAGCCGAAACTAACGGCGAATATTCTCTCATCCGATGTTGGACCTCCCCCGGCGGTGGCACTCCTATTCGTAAGTGTGTTTCTATCAAACCTTATTACTCGTTGGGTGCAAGTTCCTAAAGCCTCGCATGTGGTTCAGCTCTCCATCGTACTGTTCATCAATACTAACACAAAGTCTCGGGGCTCAGATAAACATGGAAGCTACCGCGAAGAGCTCAGTCCAGCATCTGGCACGTTGGGCGTTGTGCTCGGTGACTCAACATTGACATTCAAGCCGGGTGAAACAGCCGTGATACCCATCGGCACCCAACATCGATTCTTCAATCCCTCGGAAGAGGAGACCGTTGAGTTTGTGGGCAAGGTCGTGCCTGCACACGAGGGGTTTGAGAAGAGCGTGCATCTCATATATGGGCTGGCAGCGGACGGCCAATGTGATGCCCAGGGACTGCCCAAGAGCTTTGTGCATTTGTGCCTGATGGGTGACTTGGGAGATATGAGGTGGCCGGGAATGCTGGCAATGGCGAATCCATTGATAAAAGCTGTTGCTGCATATGCAAGGTGGAGTGGAGAGGAGGAAAGGTTGTTGAAGAAATACTGGTACTGAAGGAAAGCACAGAAGAAGAGCGGAGCATTGACTAGAAGTTATACGGATTTTTTTCTCTCAACAGATCTGCTAAGTTTCCCTCTTAGCTCGAATTCATCCTCAAAATTCATACCCCTCTTCAGGTTCGATATTCCACAACCAAGTCGAGCTCCAACTCTCACCCTCAACCCTTTTCCCAACAGGCCAAACCAAGATCTTCCTGCCCGTCTCCACATCCCCAACCGCAGTATCCTTGAGCACACCCCGAATAACCTTCGCACTCAAAGGGTTCCCATCATCCGCGCTGCAAAAGACCTTTCGAATCCCGAACTCATTCGCAGCATACCGCAATAACTTCTTCCCCGCTTCTCTCATGATTCTCTTTCCCTGATGATCTGGATGGAGGTAATAACCCATTTCTACAACAGTCTCTGTGCTGTGTGGAGCAAGCGAGATGGACCCAATGAATTTGTCTTTGTGACGGATAGCCTTGACAGGGATGGAGTTTCCTTGTTTGAAGAAGGCTGCGTGGCGCTCAGATACTGTTGGAATGGCAAGAAGCTCTTTCTGGGAGGCTAGGTTGCTTGATAGCCAAGATTTGGCATCTTCAAGAGTATAACTTTTTGATGTTTAGCTTTAACCCTCACGCCATGATGCGCAATGGGAAGAGGGAACAAAGACTTATCACGATATGACTCACGGCTTGGGAATCCTGATCAGGCGGTCTGAGACAGAATCAATGGCGAGTACTTCGTGCATTGCTTCCGCATCGTGCTCCTCAAAAGTCGTCAGAAAATACTCTCCGCCTGGAATATCGAGCTTGATTGATTGGCTCAAAGCCATATCTGTTTACATCAATCAGCGGCAGCCATCGATGGAATGAGAACAACAGTTACTCAATGACTCAGCCATGGCCAATCCAGCAACACACAAAGTATGGCGGCTCCGATGGTTTGTAGAGTTCTACAATGGAAAGATTATATCGTGGCACCCATGAACTCTGGCATGATTTGATAGTTTTATATCCGTCGATTGAGCGATGAGTCTTCTTATGTGTAGCACTGAGTCAGCGGCTGAAAGTCGAGGTGAGGTGACTCAATCCCTGCCCTATGCATGTAGTTACAAGGAGCTGGTTAGATTTGCATTTCCAGCATAATCGGCCTTGCTCAGGATAAAGTGATGTGTAACAAACAGCAAGGTTGACGTTTCACGATAAGCTCTATCTCGTGCCTTCCTTTCTCGGCAACTATTTTAGTCACTGGCTACCGCTATATCAGTTCGGATGTTTTTGAAAAAATTCTTCTTGACTGTTAAACAGATTTTGATTTCTACTCGCACAGCTAAGTAGGTATCTGCAATGATAAACGCCTGGGTACATCCAACCCCCTTTGCAGGCCAACCTTTACTCCAACACAAAACCAAATGATCTGACTGCGAAGGGGAATCAGTCCACGATGCTGATCCTTCCTCAAAAGTAGTAATCGAACAAGAAGAGATCCATGCCATAACGAACATACAAGAAATGAATCCACTTTTGATGAGAAACGCGCTGGAAAGTCTGGTCGTTGTCAGGATATCCAGGTCGTCATAATTCGTCAGAAGCGTCGCTCATGATTTTCCTGTATGTATGCGTCCATAAACCCGGAACAAACTCCAACAAAATCTATGGGGGAAGTGATGATCACGAAAGTCTGATGTCTAACGATCGACGAGAATTTAATGCTAGAACGCATCTTCGTCGGTCCAAGCAGCTTCACTGCCTGACACAATTCGATTGCCGTCGGTCTCCGTGTAGCCAGCACGATCTCCGTATGGTGGCAGGCCTTTCTGCTTCTTTGCTTGTCCGCCTTGAGGATATTCTTCCGGAGTGAAGCGCTTCCCAGCACGCGCAGCACGAAGTCTTGCGTAGTAGGCTTCGGAGTAATCTTGCTCTGGTTCGGAGTCATCCTCGATTGTCTGCCAATTCTCCGAGCCCGAAACCGTAGCGTTCGAGGTGTTTGAAATTTGACGACTTGGAGGTCCAGAGTGGTGAGAAGAACTCGTTTGGTAGTCTCGTTCGTTTTGTCGCATGGACGACTTCAATTCATGATACGATTGAGGCCGAGCGCGTTGTTGTTGGGCATATCCTCCATCGTAAAAGGTATCCTCAGGCTCGACATGCCGTACACTTCCGCTTGAGGTTACACTTTCAGCACGAGAGTGTGTGATAGGTGTAGGGGCTGGTGGAGGCTCGAAAAGATCTCTCATCTTAGGCGGAGGAGCTCTCAGCGGTGGGCCCATCTTGCCTCGGATTGTCTCCTGTCTTGATTCTGGACGGGGTCGTCGCTCTGGCGAATTGCCCCCATGATTGAGATTTGCCAGTGGGGCGCGAGCAGGTATCTTGGATGGTGATTTTGCACCGGCCTACGAGTATCAGTCAGTGCCAAATCCAACAGTCTTCACTTGCGGGGGAAACATAGAAGGAGCCAACTTACTCCTCTAGACACGGACTCGGCAAGAGGATTGCGTCTGACTGTGCCTGTTGCAACAGGTGTCTTTGCACCAGCTCTTGGTGGTGGTGCCTTCATGCTGTTGGCACGGCTCGGAGGAGCGGACTTCTGGGTCTTTGCAGCAGAAGGAGGTGGGCCAGCAGGCGTCTTAGACCGAGGGCCCGGAGCTGGCTTCGCCTCGGACGCCTCGAGCTCATCTAGATATCTCTCGCCATGGACGAGAAATGGACGACCATACTCATCTTCCCACTTCTCCAAGACCTTTCTCACTTCAACCGCAACCTTCGGCAATTCTTTTGCAACTCGCTTTCTCATCTTCTCCTCCCGTAGCAAACGTGTAGGATCTCGCTTCTCTCCCTTCTGGCCACGACCCAGCAAGCGAGATGCATCTTGACTGGAAGCTTGCAAATCGTCACGCTCCTTGACGAGCGACCTATGCTTCTCGATAAGTGCAAGTGTGGGTGCACGTTGTTCCTTCAAAGCCTCCAGCCGACCAATCTCCTGTTCATGGGCTTCAAGGAGTGCGTCACTATAAACATCGGAGAAGGCCGGAGTAAATTCCAGCATTTCCTCTTCCGAGAAATAAAGACTGTCCCAAAGCTCTTGAAGCTTGTAGCGCGCATCTTCAACAAACAGATGGAGATTCTGTCTCTTGAGCTCGTTCAATCTCGAAAGCTCGTCCTCGAATTCATTAATTTGGCGCACACCGCAACCTCGATTGCTGTTCAGGAATTGCTTTCGGTCATGCTCCTCAACACCTAGACGGTTCCATAAGCCTTCCACTGTCATCTTCAAGTCCTTTAGACGCTTTTCACGTGACTTCTTCTCTTCTGCGAGCTTGTCACGCTTTGCCCTCAACCTAGCAATATCTTCCTCGTGTAAACCCAATTGCTCAGGCGAGTCGCGATAGTATTTGACAATCATACCATCAGTCTGAGCTTGTGGTGTCCCCAACTCGGCCCAGAGTTGAATGATGTGCTCTGAAAGAGCCTTGACAGTTGCGACACGGCGGGTGTATTCTTCGTAGACTCGAGTAAACTCGTCATCGAGAGCGGTCACGTACGAAGGGGAAAGGTCGAAGGTAGGAGGAATACTCGCGTTTGGTGCGGTTGGGGGTAGACTAATCTTGATGAAGGACGACTCGAGATGAGATGAGTAAGATTCGAGGGCTTGGACGAGTTCTGCAAATTTTTAGCACGACTTTTCGCCAATAATTCCTGACGATGTTACTCACTCTTGACCTGTTCGAATCTCTCCTTGTGTAACTTTGATATCTGAAGATGCTTATCCTTCAAACCTTGCAAACAGCGCGTCAAGGGAAAGGTGATTTTGAGGTCCTCGTCATCGACATCGTGGCTATTTCGAGTCTTTGTATCATCCAAGGAAGCTTCCATCTGCTTGATCGCTGTAATGATACGTTTGGCCTCCTCCGTCATATCATCCTTTTCAGTAGTTACTAGTCGTACTTGATTGTGCAAAGTCTCGGAGAGCGCAGCAAACAACTGCGAGAAGTCAGCATATTACTAGCAGAGAGCGATTTTAAGTAGCTCACCTCTGACTCTCGGGCTTCACGCTCATGGCTGGGAACTCCGATTTCATCGAAGAGACCATGAAGCTGTCCGATAATGGTCGAGACCTGCGAGGACAAATAGCTGGTATCCATAGCGAACAGGCACAGCAGGTCGCGTTAAGCTCAGCAAGCTTCTGCACTTGGACTCGAATGTATGGGTGCAAGGTATCGAGAAGTGGTAGAGGGGCCGCGAGGGAGACCAGGTGTGAAAGCTGAGGATTTTGATTGGCTTAGCAGTGATCAAGACGTGATCGCGACTGCGAAACCTCCCCAAAACTTATTGAACTTCTCATCAATGGGTACTTGGTCGAAAGTCGCGCGTTATGTTGGAGGATCTCTAGAGGCAATGCAACGCTGTGATGCGGTCCTTCCCTGTCACGTTGAAAGATCCGAGGATCAGAGTTTGTATGGGCCCGTTGACCCAGCAACGCACCTTCCTGTTTCACCAAAACCGTTAGCGCCATCCGCGGAACATTTTGACCCCGCCACCGGTCCAAACTGGTGGAGCTCTGAGCTCTGCAAGGCTGCAACCTCACCTCACGACATACTGAAGAAGGTGCGATCATCTTTGCGGCATCCCACAACGCCACCGACCTCAAGGATTATTCTCCTGGCCACGCATCGCTAGTCATCATGGAGACTGCTTTCAAGACATGGGGTAAGTCATTATATCTTGCTCATTCCATCTAGTATCCAAGCTCACTTATCGATAACAGAGCTTGACAACAATGTCCAACTCGTAGATCCTCAGCGCGACGCTCTCTACTCGTACGATGCCGCAGAGCAGAAGGCAATTGGAGATGCAAGGCCATGGAGGACCGACCCAAATCATTTCAAGAACGTACGAATCTCAGCCGTGGCGCTGCTCAAGATGGTCATGCATGCTCGGTCAGGGGGCTCAATCGAAGTTATGGGTTTGATGCAGGGAAAGATTGCCGGAGATACCATCATCGTGACCGATGCGTTCCGATTACCAGTCGAAGGCACAGAGACACGAGTGAACGCCCAGGACGAAGCAAACGAATATATGGTTACGTACCTCCAGGCCTGTCGTGAACAGGGCAAGCTTGAGAACGCCGTGGGTTGGTATCACAGCCATCCAGGCTACGGATGCTGGCTCAGTGGTATTGATGTAGCCACGCAGAGCACTCAACAATCGTTCTCCGATCCATTCTTGGCTGTTGTTATCGACCCCGACCGTACCATTTCTGCCGGCAAAGTTGAAATCGGTGCCTTCAGAACGTATCCCGGTGACTACAAGCCCACTGAGTCCAATTCTATAGAGGGCTACCAGACCATTCCTTTGGCAAAGGCTGATGACTTTGGAAAACATGCAAGCAGGTATTACTCTTTAGAGGTTTCTCACTTCAAGAGCTCTCTCGATTCACATTTACTTGAGCTGTTATGGAACAAGTACTGGGTGCAGACGATCAGCCAAAGTCCACTCTTCACCAACCGCGAATACAGCAGCAAACAGATTCTTGATCTGAGCTCTAAGGTTAGGGAAGCGGCCACAGGGATTGCACGTGCTGGCAGAACTCCCACACATGCCAGCGCAATTAAGAGCATGGATCAACAGCTGGAGAAAGTGTTGAGGGACAGCTACAAGATCGCTGGAGAAGAGAAGACGGGCTTGTTGGCAGGAGAGGTGAAGGCGAAACTGTTCAACGGCTTGGGAGAAGCAAGCAAAGAAGAAAGTTCACCAGCTGCTGCTGTACCAATTACTGAGCCAGTGGAGTCTTGAGCAGGGTTTCGTCGAGCTACTTGCATGCAGGATTGAGTCAGATAGGCGGGCTTTCTGAGGGCGCATATGGCATTGCGTTGGCGTAGATTCCTCCAAAAGGCGTTCAGGCGGATATGATACTACGAAAATGGCTGCCAGAACCTAGACTGGTAGACAGTGATACTTATGACAAAATGAGTGGAGCGTATGAGCCTCTCCCTACCATGCTGAAGTAATATCGTACATGAACACGCAGAAAGAAGAAAGTCCGCGTCAGTCCTTGCTTCTAAAATATTGCACTTGTAACACACTATCGTACATTTTACACTATTGCCTTTTCTCCATCAAAACTTACACCTCTGGCACCCTTCAGAACCTTCGCAGCAGTAGTCAACCTCTTACCAGTTTCCTCCATTCCCAAAAGCTCCATCGTCAACACGCTATCTGGTCCCGGCCTCCCACCTACCAATGCCCATCTCAAATACTGATGAATCAACTTTACCCAGCTCTTCTCCAAACCCCGCTCTATTTCTTCGTCTGAGGTAATTTTTCCCTCGGAATCCTCCATTGTCCGATGCATGCCCATGGAAATCATCTCAGCAACTTTCGTTCTTAAGAAGTCACCAACCCACAAATTGTCAGAGATTTCCATCAATGTCTGGCAGAGCTCGGTGATAGTGGAAGAGGAAACACTGTTTAAGTATTGCAGTGGGAGGTGATGTAACTTCAATGGCGGTACAGTAGCGCTGAGAACTTCGACTGAGGGAGGAGTGAAGAAGTACTCATTTCGTTGTATGAAATTGGCAGGATTAGTGTAGTTCTGTGCATCTGCGAAGACGAGACGTTGCACAATGCTCTCGCGATATTCGGCGGGGGGGATACTCCGGTAAAAGGAGTATTCTGCATCTCCGGAGGGCGACTCTAGAAGTGCAACAATTGGTTTTACGGCAAGCTCAAGCAGGGAGTGTGAAGGCTTCTGGTCGTATGGTGATTCGGCCTGAGCTGAGGCGTACCGGGTTGCGTGACGTTTCTGCAAGAACCAAAGTTTTTCGAATCCAATGACTGTGTCTCCTCTAGTGTATTTCATGCTAGCCTGCTCTGGAGGTTAGGTTTCGGTACAAAAGGTGAGGAAGAATACGTACATTTGAAATGAGATCCTCCATACTCATTATATCTGAGCGAGCGTTGTGAGACCACCCAAGGAGCGCAACAAAGTTGGTTAGGGTTTCGGGGAATATCCCCTGATTCCGCCATTCTGATATATCGATGGACCCCGTTCTCTTGCTTAGCTTTTGCCGGTCCTTATCGAGGAGCAAGCCAACATGAGCGAAAGCTGGGGGCTCCCATCCAAAAGCTTGGTACATTGCAAGATGCTTGGGTGTAGATGAGATCCATTCCTTGATAGCTCATTAGAATGAGTATAACTGGAAGAAGAACACGCACCGATCCCCTTATAACATGGGTGATTCTCATAAGATGGTCATCGACAACATTGGCAAGATGATATGTCGGAAAGCCATCTGATTTCAATAAGACAGGGTCGTCAAACAGCGTGAGTGCTGAGCTTTGTGCTTTTTGGTCCCTTTTTGCAGTATTCTTGGGCCGAATTAAGCCGTAAACCAAGTCTCTAAAAACTAGACTATTTTTCTCGTCCGGAACTTTCAGTCTAACGACATGGGCCTCCCCTTTTGCAACTCGATCATCTGACTCTTCCTTGGGAATATGTGCACACGTTCTATCGTAGTCGGCAGGAAGACCAAGCTTGCTCTGATATTCGGCAAGTGTATGCAGCCGTTCAGGGGTGCAAAAACATCTATAGGCGTTACCGGTATGTAGCAATTTCTCGGCATGATCTCGATATAGTGCCGTTCTTTCGGACTTAATACCGTCAGAAACAAATTCGGTCTCGAAGGGCATGACCAAATTACCTGTTTGTACGGGCCATATGGACCACCCACGCCGGGACCTGAGAAATCAAACCAATCAGCAAAGTTTACATCAATCTCTGATGTTGCTTTTACCTTCATCCCAATCGAGACCTGCCCATCTTAAATCTTCATACAGCCGTTCTTCAGCATCAGGAATAGTTCGTTTCTACTCAAGTTAGAATAGGTCGTTTCAAAAGAAGGCATGCTATGTCACCTGATCAGTATCTTCAATCCTTAGCAGGAATTGTCCTCCAGTCGCCTTTGCCACAAGATAGTTGAACAAAGCCGTTCTTAGGGACCCCAGGTGAAGATAGCCCGTTGGGGAAGGGGCAAACCGTGTCCTGGCCGGGCCTCCATACCGGAGTTGCTGCGAGGCTTGTGAATAGGTCCTAGCCTCATGGGAAGGGACCGTGGCGTGTTTGATACCACGGCAGGAATGACAAATCAATGGATAGGATCTCGCCCTACTCGCTACCGACAACAGCAGCTTCATCCCTCTCGAATTATCATCGAGATTCTAGAAGTATCTCGTGTCTCTCACATCATCAACGTCCCCCCTGTGGCTGGAAATAATTCTTCAGCCCAGCTGGCCCGTGCACCATCAGAAACTCTTGCCGCTAAGAAATCAAAGACGACTCTAAACATAGGAAGACGCAAGTTCATAATCCTCACTTTCAGCACAAATTCCGCGCCTAGTGCACATCAATAGAGAAGTATCGAAAGTCTGCTTGATGTTGCATGCGGGTACGAACTTTGCTTTACGAATTCTAGCACCTCTTTCGAAGCCCGTTATCCCGAAAACTACCATCAATCATGGCTTCAAACGGAGCAACCGAGGAGATTGATCTCTATGGTAAGCAGCAGAATGCATACTAAGTCCCTATTTCTAATTTAAATAGAGGTCCTCGGAATTCCCAAGTCCTCGACGAAATCTGAGATCAAGAAAGCATATCACAAGGTTTGTTTTCCTGTCAGCCTTGTAAAACATGTGCTGACACCAAAATTAGGCAGCGCTACAACATCACCCAGATAAGGTCCCAGAGGATCAAAGAGAAGAGTCCGAATTGAAGTTCAAGGCTGTCAGTCAAGCGTATGAAATTCTTCACGATGAAGAGAAGCGACATCTCTACGATACCCACGGCATGGCCGCCTTCGACCCCGCTAGAGGGGGTGGCATGGGAGGAGGGGTAGATTTGGATGACATCCTGGCACAAATGTTTGGTATGGGTGGAGGCATGCCACCTGGATTCGGTGGAGAAGCTGGTCCAAAACGCCCCCGAAAAGGCAGAGATGAAGAGCAGAAATATGAAGTCACCTTGGAGGAGCTATATAAGGGCAAAACTGTGAAATTTGCCAGCACGAAGAACATCATCTGCACTCACTGCAAGGGTACGGGTGGGAAGAAAGATTCCAAACCACAAACTTGCGAGCGATGCAAGGGCAATGGTATCACGGTGGGACTTCGATCTGTTGGGCCAGGATTAGTGACTCAGGAGAGAGTGGTCTGCGATACTTGCACTGGAACAGGGAAGATCTTCAAAGAGAAAGACAAGTGCAAGAAGTGCAAAGGCAAGAGAACAACATCAGAGAAGAAGGTGTTGGAGATCTACATTCCAAGAGGAGCTCGAGAAGGGGAAAGGATCGTGCTCGAAGGAGAGGCGGACCAGGTGCCTGATCAAACCCCGGGAGATATTGTGTTTACACTCGTGGAAGAGGACCATGAGATTTTCCAGAGAGCAGGCGATGATCTTTCTGCTGAGCTCAATATTAGTCTTTCTGAAGCCCTCACAGGCTTCTCAAGGGTAGTATTGAAGCACCTCGACGGCCGCGGCATCCATCTCAACCATCCCCAAGGAAAGGTCCTCAAGCCTGGTCAGATTCTCAAGATTGCAGGTGAAGGAATGCCGTTGAAGAAAACCGATCTGAAAGGCGACCTTTATCTTGTGGTCAAGATCGAATTTCCTGATAACGGATGGCTTGAAGACCCAGTTGTCTTCGGCGAACTTCAAAAGATCCTTCCAGGGCCTCCACCAGCGGTCGAGGCTACTGAAGTGGATGAAGTGGAGTACGATTCCGATGCTGACATTGAAGATGTGAGTTTTTCCTTTAGGATACTCCAACGACTATTGCTGACTTCTCTAGTTCGGTGCCAATTCAGGAGACCCTCGAGCAGGAGGTGGTTGGGAAGACGAAGAAGACGAGGAAGGGGGAGCAGCCCAATGCGCGCAGCAGTAAAATAGTAGTGACATAGACGAGTACATGGCCACGCAGCGATTTCGTTTTCTGGGGGGAACTTTGCGGCATAGACCGGATCATCGGAGGTTTCCGATACTTTTATGACTACAGTCCTGGGTAGAATAGGGCAATTGGTTGGAAGACAATTATCTGCTGCTTCTTCTGATTGAAACTGTGCGGTGTGATCTTCGAACCTCGTGAACGTGATACAAACCACGGCTTGGGAACCATAAGGAATACTGCCTTTCCAATTCAACTTTCTGACGAATTCTATAGTGCTAGTTTAGTTTAAATACACGTGAACCAAAATGATTTATAAGGTAAATTCTAGCAGATCTTCCAAGGAAGAGCCTCATCTTCTCCTAAAAATGAACTCCCATCATCACGTGGATTAGTTGGATCTGGTGGGATCTGGTGGTATTAGACAACTTGATTAGTCATCCCAGACTTGTGGGCGGCCGTCTGATTGGCTCGCTTCTGCCACACAGCACAACTCTGGATTTGAGAAAAACCATCGCGATAATATTTCACACCTCCAACGACAACTCGACCACGAAACCGGCAAAATGGTTTCAGCAAAGAAGCACGTCCCCATCGTGAAGAAGCGTATGTTGGCATCCATTCGATTCCGGATTCGCTCTTGTCCCCGCGGGTTACCACAGTGTGCTGGTGCTCCGCCTTGACACCAGCGAATTCGAACTCCAATCGACAACAGAACAATGAATTGAAGGCTAATACTCATTCCTCCAGGCCAAAAACGCTTTCATAGACATCAGAGTGGTACGAAAATTCGATCGAATTCATTTAGATGAAGATATCCTAACTTCTCGATTAATCAGACACCTACAAATGCCTTGACGCCAGCTGGAGAAAGCCCAAGGGTATTGACAACCGTGTCCGAAGACGATTCAAGGGTCAAATGGTTATGCCATCGGTACGTAGGATCAACTGCAGGAGCTGGGGTGGCTTTGGTTGGCAGCACGAAAAGTGGCCTTCGAGGCCACCACGAAGTCCCGGGCAATCAAGCGGAGAACAACGGCTGATAATATGCGCAGATTGGCTTTGGATCAAACAAGAAGACTCGCCACATGATGCCCTCCGGCCACAAGGCTTTCCTCGTCAACAACACCCGAGATGTCGACCTCCTCCTGATGCACAACAAGACCTTCGCCGCAGAGTAGGTACCATGCTCAAGGGCAGGAAACGGTCGCTAATCTGATTACAGGATCTCCCACGCGGTATCGTCAAGAAAGAGAATCGAAATCGTTGCTCGTGCGAAGGAACTCGGTGTTAAGGTTACGAATCCCAAGGCCAGAGTCACGGTCGAGGTTTGAGCCGCTGGTTTTCGTTTGGGCACTTGCATGGGGCTTGGGGTTGCTAAATATCATGACTGAGGGCAGTGCAAAAATGTATCACATGCTCCACGATCAATGAAGATTTCAGCAATACCTCTTCCAGGCTTACTTCGAAATTGAGACGTTGATATGTGATCTTTCTGGGACCGAGAGGGAGCCTCTCGGCCCCCTCTCGGAAATGAAAGTCACCAATCACAGAAGGGTCCGATGCACGATCAACGTTTTGCAGAATTTTCTATCTTTGACACATGAGCAGTCTATCATCGACTTTTGGCCGCTTCATTGACTTTGCATAGCAGCATCCGGTCCCGAAATTGCACCACCTGCCATGGAGCCTAATACGTATCTGCAAGTCTTCAGATACAAGTTAATTGATCTAGGAATTATGCTTGGTCCCCTGTCCTGTTCAAACACTCGGCATCGAAGTTGCCTGTTTTTCTGGGGGTTTGGGTCCTCAAGTGTGGACTACGAGATGCTCTCAGAGTCTTACGCATATTTGACTGCCACTTCTCCACTCAAGTTGGTCCGATACCACATCAATGCCAGACATGGAATCCTCCCTCCTTAATTGCTCCCTTCTTTCTGCATAAGATGTTTTTCCTTTCGATCACTACTTCATGCCTATATGATTAACCGTGCCTACAGCCCATGGCTTTTGTATTTCGAGACATTCAAATCAGAGAGTCGTCGCTATTATTCAGCAGCTAGCCGAGGAATTCTCTGGTCGATCTGACATCAGTTACGATCACGAGATGTGTAGCAAGGATCTCAGTGCCGTTATAACTGAACGACTCCCTAAGTTGATACTACAAAGAGTGGGGCTTTGGATAGTCCTCAGCACCGCGACGAGTTTCAAGCTCGTTCGATCAGAACTCTACCTGGCAAGGTCTCCTCTCGACGCGACTACAAATTTACAGACGGGGAGACCAGTGGCAGATATTACCAGGGGATAAACTCTCTTTAAGCTTCAACCATGGTTCAAATAGCGGCTGCGGCACAGCGTCAAGTTATTCGATGTGCAAAGAAAGATTTCCTGCCTGTCACAAGTTACGAAACCATCATGTTAAACGAAGATGATTCGAGGCACCAAGAGGATTTCATCAAGTGATGATATTTCTCGCCCCTTTTCTTTCAAAAGCAGCAGTTATTCCCTTGTTTTCAACTGTTGCGTGAAAATGCGAGGAAGGAGCTAGCGAAGCTAGAGATGAAATGCCACCTGCCATCCATGGTCTCGGGAGCTGGGTGCAGGGGCCGTGAATATCAATAGTTTGTTAAATTAAGAAGGTACGGTCGCCAGTGCGTACCTTCCCATGCTTCTTCGAACCTCACACCAAAATCTTTGGGGGGGGGGGGTAACCGACGTTGGTCTCACAAGCACAACGATTGAGACAAAATTACTTTTCAAAGTCGTACAGGTATGAGCTTAGTAGAGAACTGCACGCACAGTCTTCGGTGCCATGGAACAACGCAATTTATCGCAATCGGAGGCCGTGAAAAGCTTCGAGACCGCCAACGAAGCCTCAAGTCCACTAGTCGACTCATGAACTTTCAGATATACACCTTGCAAGTATGTCCTAGAATTGAGATTCAATCCAAGGTATGCTTCTCTCCCATCGTAGATCTCTCAAGATCTGATATTTGTACAGAACAATACAGTTACCGATAGAGAGAAATGCTGGACACCCTTTCAAGACATTACAAACATTCCTGTAATTATATCCGCCAGGAGCGCAGCTATCATCACACTATCCACTAATGGTACACGAACAATACAAGATTGACAATTTGATACATATGGCAGCAAGAAAAGCTCTATGGCAAAGTCCGAAATATCGGCTTTCGGCTCCTCGTCCAATGGATGAGTTGATATTCAATCGGAAGGGGTGAAGTCTTGAGAACTTACGTACAGTTTTCAAAGTGCTTGTATAAATGTGGGCCGATCCCGGCATCAACCTGAATTTGAGAACCTATCAATTAAAGCTTCAGAACTTTCTACCATCATTTCAATTTCAAGTGCAGCCACCTCGAATAGAGGGGAACACGTCACACAATTACCCCGCTTTCCAGATTCGATCACCACAAGGTCTATACCTCCTGCTAACATTCTAGGCTTCCATTTCAAAGAATCGCAAGACACTCAAGATGGCGACAAATGGTCAAAAGCTCTCAACTCAATCAACTCAGAAGCACATCATAATCCTCGGAGCCGGTATAACAGGCCTCAGCACAGCTCTCAAGCTCACCAGCAACCGCACATCAGCACAATGCAAAATCACTATTATTGCCACCCACCTCCCCGGTGACGAATCTATAGACTACACTTCACCATGGGCGGGCGCCGACTGGTCACCCCAAGCCACCTCCGCACCAGCCGATGCCTCAATGCGTGAATATGATAAGAGCACGTACGACACATGGGCACAGATCATTGAGACTAATCACGCAGAAGCAGTGAATCTCGGGCTCGGGTTCAAAGACAATAGAACTTATTGGGGAAAGGAAGGTCCGGAAACGGAGGGTCATGATGGGCGAGGCCTGTGGTGGAGAGACGTGGTTAAGGATTTTGAAGTTCTGGATCTTGAGAAGGAGGAATTTGTTCCTGAAGGTGCGGTCATGGGTGCTAAGTACCGGACTATCTGTCTCAGCGTCCCGCAACACTTGGGGTATTTGATGGAGAAGGTTCGCGAAGCTGGAACTAATATTATTCGAGCTAAGGTCGATGTCTCTCATGGTCTTAAAGGTGTCGTTGAAGATGCAAGGCGGTTGGCGATGGAGAGCAACAAAGCCGTGAAAGAGGACAACATCCTGGCCTTGATCAACTGCACTGGTCTCGCAGCAAGGCATTTTGTGGGTGCTGAGGAAGCAGCAAAACTGTACCCTATCCGTGGGCAGACGATTCTCGTGAAGGGAGAAGCGACTATGGATCGCACTTACGACGACTTCCCCGCTTCCTCAATAGAGATTGAGAAAGAGGAGCTTACTTATGTCATTCCTCGTCCAGGATCTGGGACAACAATCTTCGGTGGTTGCAAACAAGCGGGAAATTGGGACTCCAAGGTTGACGAGGAGTTGAATGGGAGAATGTTGGAGAGGATTAAGAGATGGAAGTTGGCTGAGGAACTGAGGAGCACGGAAAATGGCGGCGAATTTGAGATTGTGAGTTCCCAGGTTGGGCTACGACCTGGGAGGAAAGGTGGACCCAGAGTGGAGATCGAAGGGGAAAAGAAGGTGGAAGGCGTTTGGGTTGTCCATTCTTATGGACATGCTGGGGCGGGATATCAAAGTAGTGCTGGCTGTTCCGAAAAAGTTGCTGAGGTGGTAAACGGGCTTGTTGAGCTGTGATGTTGATGACTTGGTCGCTGCCAGGAGGTTGGCCGAGCACGCCTCGGAAAAGGGGTTGAACTTTTATAGAAGACTTGCAGCCAGATTTGGGAGTACGCTGGAAGACGTTCGTGTTCTGTCTGTGCTTGGGGTCGCTTTAAACAAATCAAGAGAGAATGTTGAGCTATTGCCGTGGAGTCAAATCACTAAAACCCCGCAGATAGAATATGCGGGCCATAAAGTATATCTCCAGTGACTTGTAGTCCAATGTTCCATAGCCAATATCTCTATCCCGACCTGAACTCTACTACACAAAAGGGTATTAATTCAACATGTCCCTCTACTATTAACGGACCTGGGATGCCACGGCTTCCTCAATTATTTCCCCGCCTTCTTTACCTTGATTCCCCCAAGGATACCCACACTTTTCCACACACTATCGCTAACCTTGATCGGTAACTTCCTGCCCTTCAGCCGCTGATCGATCAACCACAGCCCCACCACAAATTCCTCCCTGTCCAGCCTCCCGCTCCCAGTCCTATCAACCAACGCATAGACTTCTTCCAACACATCAGTGTGTAGTCTCGATCGTGAGAATATATCTCTCACGACAAGGTTACAGACAGTATACTCCTCCCCGTCTAAGCCCGAACCAGACATGAACAGGCCTTTATTAGAAGCCCACACAGCTTCGTAACGTTTCCGTTCTCTCTCTGTGATGGAGTCTCGCCAGCGTTTTCGGTCCCCCTCATGATGTTTGTGGGGATGTTTTTTCATGAGATTTCTCCTCCCTCTTTTACGTTCCCCCTCGTCTAAATCCTCCTTTGACTTTGGTTTCCGCATCGTGGTACGCAAGCCAATCTGTTTTGCAGGAGATGGGGTTCGGGACATTTCCTTGATTATGGGCTGGAAAAGGTAGCCCCGGCCGCTGTGGTTGTTCCTTCGACTCGGTGGGGGAGGAGGTGGGTAGAGTGATTGCTGAAGGGCAAGATTCCGTGACGGCGAGGCTGCCCGGGAAGAGGCAAGAGAAGAAGCTACAATGGCGTTGGCAAGAGAGTCGATCTCTGCGGCTGATTCCGCGGATGCTTTAGAGGCAGAGGTGGTACGGCGATTCTGCTCGTTAAGAGAAGCACGGAAAGAGGGCTTATAGTCGGATGCTGAAACGAAAGAATCATCTGAGGAGGCATCCCCTTCGTCATATACTGTTTTGGGTACTTGAGATGTAGATTTTGCCGGAATTGGGTTTAGCTTGGCTGGAGGTACCGCGGGTTTTATTGCTACTGGAGGAGGTTTGAGAGGTTCGGACTGCATATTCTGTCTCGATAATTGTGTCAAGGTGGGTTTGGGTGACTTGATCTCCGGCTTTTGGAGTTCACTTGGCTTTGGTGATGGTGAAAAAGCTCTCGTAGGGAGAGGGGACCCAGCACGTGGAGGACCAGGGGACCGAAGAGAAGTAGGTGTAATTGATCTTTTCATGGGTGCCCTTTTGTGACTCTGCGACGACACAGCATTCTGCTCGAACATTCCGATCAAGGAAGTAGTTGGAGGTATTGGGCTTGTATCCAGCGGTTGATCCATACTCTCCCTTGAAGAGCTTTCTCCACTTCGCACAGACGGAGATCTCGGTCCAAGGCCAGAAGGTCTGTCCCAGTGAGTTTGCCGCTGCCCGGTAGGATTCGGACTGACAGAAGCTGATCTCGAGGCGGCCAGTGTGGCAGCTATAAACGAGGGAGACTTGGAAGGGTTTGTGACACCTCCTGGAAGCTGTAAAAAGCCAGTTCCTCCAAGTTGACTTATTCGCTGTTGAATATTAGGGCGCTCCGACCCTCCAGCGTATGAATGCCCTCCAACACTCGACCCTGTGTTCTGATATGACAAGCTCTGGCTATCTCCGGACGTATCCTGTCTCGAGGCAGAAGTGTATTTGCCTTGTTGACGCGGACTGCCTCCTCCGACTTTCGTCGCGGCAGCTAATGCCCAACCATCGCCACTGTAGTTATTGATCTGCGGTTTTGGCTTCACTGGAGGCTTGCCAAAAGCCAACGATGCCCCCCTTAGAGCTGCATTTTGAGAGGTAGGTTCATCCCTTCCAAGCCGGATATTATGGGAGGGTTCAGTATCGGCAGTCATCGGGCCACAACGAGATTGCGACTGCGATCGTACTCGTGCCGCTATGGAGGGTCGAGCATGTATGCTGCGGCACTCATGAAGTGCTTCTTGTCGGATCAGGTGGAAGCGTTCGCATGGTGTTGTTCAGCCTTGGAGACTTGAGGTGACCGATCTGCAGTGAGTAAGCTGCCTTCTTAAAATAGCCTACCATGAGGCTGAGAGAGAATCTTCGCAACACGTGGACCTAGCTTTTGTTTCAAATTATGCCCGTTGTTGATGATCGATCACTATATATGTCTAATTTGACTTCTACTTTTTGCTTCACATTAAAAGTGGTGGATGTTTAATGTGAGGCTTCGACCACTAAACGCACTGGTGTTCTTCCCTTCCGTTGTGGCTGAGCTAGGGCAAAGGCTACAGGAGTTACTGCAGACGAGTATGCAGGTCAACGCACTGGAAGAACACTAGGTGAGACATCTTGATCTCTCATAGGCTTGAGGCTTGCAAAGAAACATCATAAAATGTTTGTTCGTTCAATGTTGCACTTTGCGGCTGTTGCAATTACACCTACTGGATCTATTCTTTGCACGTTTTTTATGAAATCTGAAGCAGTCTTTTTTTATATTGTTTTCGCAATTGTCTCTTCCTATCCTCAGCTGTCAATCATCATCTTCTTGTCATCTCTTATATACAAATCGTCTTGTGGTCTCTGGGCTTCTTCGCTGAGCATCTCTAATGTCTTCTCTCCATGCAAAAAACACGCTAAAAACAAGTGAACTCCATTGGTATCGCACCCTGCTATTCTTAGCCCGTCTCATATGCAAAAACCCCAGTCCTGTAGTAAATGCGCCTTACACCAAAAGTAAACTCCGTTCCATTCAAATACCGAGCTGTGCATGCTAACTTGTTTAGACAATGATGTCCCGCCCCCACCTAGTGTTTGGAACCCCAGCACAGGCAAGAAGAGGCTGCGTTGAGGAACTCAAAATTCGGACCGCCGAAAAGCCGTTGGACCCTCTGTGCATTCTGTGGAACCTGGAAGACACTGCGGAACCGATGACTTGGAGTCGGAATGAAGCCTCCGATGACGGATGTCCTCGAGGTGACGAGGTCTGAAAATGCCTGGGAGCAGTATCGCACCTCAACCGCGGCGTAAGTGACCTTTAGCCGTATGCAGTCAGAGTTTTCTGCTCAGAGTCTTCCACCGACACGTGAAACTTAACTCGAATTTCTTCCGCTTGCTTGGACAGCACTGTTCTCTCCCATTCACCCAGGCACCCACAACGGCTTCGACATGCTGCAGAAGCTCATACCAGAGCGACTTTGTCGATGTTTTCTCCCATCGCACACAGCATCCTATTCGATGCATGTAGTACACTCGGTTGATTTCAGGTACAATACCGAGCGTAAGCAACGATCCGAACCTGCACTGGCGTGCTGATTTAGGCAATGTCGATACCCCTGTCGAACAAACCCCTGGCGATCACGCAGGGTGAATCATGTCACGGCAGCATCGTGGATCTCCGGCGCATTTCCGGGCGACCGCTGTCCCCTGAGCGACCCCTAGCATGCGAGAGCAAAAGATCCCTAAATTCACCAAATCGAACCGTGGTCCAGCGCCGGAATTCCAACGGAGCTCGGTGCTGAAACGGGTTTCCTCTTTGAGATGATGAGATCGTCTGAAAGTAGTCCTCCCAGATTTCCATGTGTCACAATAACGGGGGGATCCGCCTCAAGCGAAGGGTGGGGTGCATTTGTAACCATTTTCACGGGATTCGCTGACGACGATGTGGGCCAGTATCCTTCCAGAAGACCGGCAGTGACGGAAGTGGATGTCCAAGGCGTAGCTGGCGGTCATCCTGGGGGAACAGAGAGGGAATGATTCGGGATGCGCATTCCCCTTCTGTCGTGTCGCATTTTCGAGTATCTGTGCCGTCTGTGGTGACAAGGGCTGTTCAATGAGTAACAGCAATCCACCTTACTGGAACGCCGTTCGCAGCGATTTCGTAAGGCTTGGTCGGCGGTTTCCTCGGTGGCAAAGCCCATCTGGCCCTCCCAGGCTTGTGGTCATCAAGCTTGCCCTTCTTCCGCATGAGCATTTCCATGACTGCGACCCTGATGAAGTCGCTGTTCTCTCGCATGTCCCTTTGTCGTGCCAACGGACCAGCTGTGACTTCTGCAAAGGCATCTTCTGGCGTAGGTTGCGTGCGCCGGCTAATGACACTGGGCGAAGTACTCTTCGCAGAACGTGAGATCTTGTAGGTTTGCATCTGAATAGATGCTGTGCATTTTGTCGCACTCATGGTCTGAGCAAGTGACGGCGGTACGTGGGCTTCGATGGGGGCATTTGTTGTCGGATTGAGATACCGTCGCAGTGCTGGGGTCGGTGTGTCTTCGAGGAGCGGAGGCATGCGCTCGTCAGTGAACGGTACTTGAGGATCAATGGAAATAATAGATCTTGTGAGAAAATCGTCTGGTGTGATCATTGGCGTCGTCAAGGTTGAGAATGACTTTGCAGCGTATCTCAAGGCTCGTAGTGACGCTGTCAGGTTTGACTTGAATGCTGACTTGGGCCGGGGTGATTCAATCTTAGGATCATGCTTTTCTTCACCTTGGTCTCGGGTTTTCTGGAAGACCCGAAAGTCTAGCTGATCAATATCTATCTCTGAGAACGATAACGGGTGATCCTCAGAGACGCTTTCGCCTGGTGGTGAAAGTGGCTGTAGTCTTCGTGATGGCAAAGACTTTCTACCACGAGATATCGAGCTAGAATGAGGTGTAGATAGCGAACTAACAGAGGGCGAAGCGTCGTTGATTGATTCATCGTCCAGTGAAGGCATCGATTCACTAGACATGGTCCTCGTAGATAATATCGACTCGCGGCCGTTCTCGCTGCCAATGATATCATCCTCCTCTTCAGGGGGACTGAGAAGAAAGTCGAGCGGGCTTCTTCCTAAAGATATTGAGAGCTCCTTCTCCGTCACGCCCGTATGTTGCAAGATGTTATCCACAGTCAACCTTTGCCCAGCACCACTTCTTGCCCTAGCATTGTTGTTCTTCTGCAAGGGTATTGACGTGATCGCAAGGAGCGCGGCAACCGACGGAGGTAAAGCATCTGGGGAGTGTATCGTTCGTGCTCGACGCTCTGACTTCTCTGACTGTCGCCTTCCACTATGCCGTTCCTTTCGTCCTTGGGATCTCGGAATTTCATGAAGGGCATCGCGATGCCCACGAAAGGGTATTACGACGGGTGAAGTGGGTGTTGTCGGCCGTGGGACAGCTTCCGTCAAGGAGACGCTCGGCATGTCCTTCTTGTCTTTCTTTGGCGGCGACTTGTTCCTCTTTTCGTTCCGAGTCCGCTCATAGTTGGTGTCCTTAGGCGCAGGAGAACTCGGACGAGTAAATAGAAAGCTCCTGGGTTGCAGCATCGTCATATAAGAATTTGTCGCGTGCCGAGGGAGGCTACGGCGAGGGCCGTTCGCCAGCCAGTAGTCCCAGTACCTATTACTTGAGAGAAACCGGCGTGCCAGACTTCTCAAATTCAGGAACTCGGGACTTGATAAGGTGATCAGTCCAGGTGAAATCTCGCAGCACACGTCAAACTGACTCGTGAAGCCTTATCGGAAGGTAACTTGGGCAGTCAACAACAATTCTAAGCATATATCGGTTTGGTGTGAGTTTCGGTGATACATGGCAGGCTGACAGGTTTTGTCAGTGGCAGGACATATGTGCTCTGGCCTTTGAGAATGGTCTTGCGAGTTGTTGATGCTGGAGAAGAGTCGATGGTCTGATGGGTGCTGAGAAGCGTAGAAACAGCTGCTGTGCAAGCTGATCGGGTCGACGTGGAAGTTGTTGGATGATGATGCCGGGGGGTTTCGCAGCCTTACATATGATGGGGCACTGATAAGGAACCCGTCGGCCTCTGGGAGAGACACACGAGCAAGCACACGAGCAGGGGCGCGAGAGCAACAAGAGCCCAGCCAGCGCGCAGCCTGATATGTACTGACTGAATCGCCTTTGCAACCTCGTCCCTTCGACCCGACGGAGGATGACTCTCTTTATTATTCAGTCAAATTGCCATGCTCGTGGACCCCCAACGCGCGACTTTGGTCGGATCTGCCCTTCGCACCGAAAAGTTCCAAGGAAAAGGAAAGTGACCCCCATCTCTGCCTGTGGTGTCAGAGTTCGGGCCAGCACTCAGCACTCAGCAGCCGTGAAACTGTCCTTCCCGCCTTGTCTGTTCGCCTGGAGGTGCCCTCGCACCCACTCACCCACTTTAACCAACCCTGAAAGACTCAGCTCGCACTGCCTACGCTGACCAAAGGAAGCGGAAGCCCCGTAGCCGTGGGGGATCTGGCTTTGGCATCCCCTGATTATCCAAGTGTCACCTCGCGCGACTGTCTCTCGGCAAAGGGGGGTGGGAAAGCAAGCATCATTCGATGAACTAAATCCTGTCTGTGGCCCGATTCTGTGATGTATCATCCCGCTTACAAGCCTTAATGCATGCCCCCTCGTCCACTCAAAGATGAGAGTAATAGGGATTCTCGGCTGCCGGGACCGATAAGGTCGAAACTCTAGGTATTGTCGGCCAAGTCCCACGAGCCGTTAGCTTGACCGAAGACAGCAAAAAAGAAGGCAAAGCCATGCACTCCACACCATGACGGAGCCCCTCACCAAGGGAGCATTACTCAGGCATGATGTGAAGTAGAGCTTTTTCGGTACTCAGCGGTACTTGACATTGCTTTTGTGCATGCAGAAAATTTCATTGCAGATTTTCGATCTCTGCTGTACACGTCGACTTGCATCTCTCACCGCTGTGCTTCTGTGGTCCTGGCCTTGATCCCCGTGTCCTCTGGAGTTGAAGCCCATTAGGAAGAATCCGCAATTGGTACCCAAGAAGAGGAAGGTCGTTACTTTGCAGCTCCGTGATCGGGAAACTTTCTGAATAAGAGTGCTATGGAGACGCTACTTTCGACTCCGTTATGGACCAATGCCCTTGGCAGTCTGGCACAGTAAGGTTAGTGGGAGAACACCGGCATTCAAAATGGCGATTCAGAGGTCACAAATACCACTTGGGAAGGAATTCGATAACCTTACTGCTATTTGGGAAAAGTGAAAGAGAATCGATAAATAATGGAGAAGCTCACCAGGCTGGGCGCAGGAGAAATGTCATCTGAGGTGTCCATTGGTACCTGAAATAGTCACGTGAGCTTGTAGCACCTTCCATTCCAACTTGAATCATGAAGATCGATCGCATCTCGCACCCCCATATGCAGGTCGCCCACTCCATGCAGCTCTTATCAATGACATGTCAAATCATTCTTTGCCCAATGGGATATTTTGACTGCAACAGCCAATTGTTCTCTGGGGCTTCCAGAAATAATGCTCACGAGGACATATCAGGGGGGCCACTGCAATTGGTTCGGTTCCTGAAGCCATATCGATTCCCTCAAGAGACTCTGTTCTTCTCTAAGCATACGGACTGCGGCCTGTGAGCCTTAGATTGGCGCTTGATGATGCCTGGCCGCTTGATAGCTGCACTATTACCCTGCTAGGCGAGCTTAATTCGACCTCATCACGAGGTTTCGTGTAGAAGGTCGCGTCTGCCTGGAACGCGACCTTCACTCACCCTTCTTGAGCACCAAACTTCCGACTTATGTGTCCGTCGATTGAATGTTGACTCTCAGCTTCAGATATGGCTTCGAGTCAGAAGGAGCCTGATGCTGAGGCCATCGAGGACGACGAACGCCAATACGGTCAAGGGCCTGCCAGTGACGATGATGCTGATGAACTGTAAGCGCAAGACATCCTTTGCAAAGTGCATGCTGACTTCCAAGGGCTTTGCTTCGCCCACAGAATCATTCCAAGACTCTTCCTTTCCATGAACTCTTCACTTCGCTTTTCAATCCCCTCAACGACAATAAGAAACGCCCTACGGGTCCTAAGGTGGCTCGAGCCAAGCAAGGACCTCATGGTCCCAGTAACCAGTCTCCGCATGAGATGCGCCGCAGCATCGTCTCCAGATTCATCTCGAAATGGCGAAGAGACGTAGGCAACGATATCTACCCCGCTTTCCGCCTGATATTGCCCGAGAAGGACCGCGATAGAGCCATGTATGGTCTGAAAGAAAAGGCCATCGGCAAATTGCTTGTTAAGCTATTGAAGATCAACCCTAATTCAGAGGATGGCTTTAATCTACTCAACTGGAAACTGCCAGGCCAAACAACTGCGAGTAGGATGGCGGGGGACTTTGCCGGCAGATGCTTTGAAGTATTATCCAAGAGAGCTATGCGTTCGACCGTAGGAGAAATGAGAATTGCGGAGGTCAATGAATTACTAGATCGGCTTTCAGTGGTCTCAAAGGAGGAAGACCAACTTCCCATTTTTGAGAAATTTTACAACAGAATGAATGCGGAGGAGTTGATGTGGTTAATACGCATTATTCTGCGGCAGATGAAGATAGGAGCTTCGGAAAAGACCCTCTTCGACGTGAGTATATCCCAGAAACTCTTGAGCTATTACTAATTATAGTCCTAGCTATGGCATCCCGATGCCGAGTCCCTCTTCAATGTTACTTCTAGTCTCCGAAGAGTGTGTTGGGAATTGCAAGATCCGTCGGTCCATCTCGATGAGGAGAAGACTGGAATTACTCTTATGGAATGCTTCCAGCCACAACTTGCACAGTTCCAAATGCATTCATTTCAGATGATGATCCAGAAAATGGGCTGTACAGAAGAGAAGCCCAACTTCTGGATCGAAGAAAAGCTGGACGGCGAAAGAATGCAAATGCATATGGCGAGGGATGCTACCAGCAAAGGGGGCTTCCGCTTTTCTTTCTGGTCGCGAAAAGGGAAAGACTACACGTACCTATACGGCAACGGCTTCGAAGACGAAAGATCTGCGCTTACCCGCCACATTAAGGACGCGTTTGAGGATCGTGTAAAGAATATCATTTTGGACGGCGAGATGATTACCTGGGATCCTGAGTTGGATGTGATGGTAGGATTTGGCACGCTAAAGACTGCTGCTCTCTCTGAGCAGAGAGATCCTTTCAACGGTACCGGCCACCGGCCTTTATTTCGGGTCTTCGATTGTCTCTATATGAACGATCAGGTCCTCACGCAGTACATGTTAGAGGACAGACGAAAAGTGCTAGAGAAATCAATCAAGAACGTCCATCGTCGGATCGAAATCCACCAATACCAAGAAGCTAATTCAGCCTCACAAGTTGAGGTTGCTCTACGCAAAGTTGTTGCTGAAGCATCTGAAGGACTTGTGTTGAAGAATCCAAGATCAATCTATCGGTTGAACTCGCGGAACGATGACTGGATGAAGGTCAAACCTGAGTATATGACAGAGTTTGGAGAATCACTAGACTGTGTTGTCATTGGTGGGTATTATGGCTCTGGTCATAAGGGGGGACGTTTATCTTCGTTCTTATGTGGACTTCGAGTAGGCCAGAATGACATCCAGAAAGGTACATATATATTTCGTATGCCAGTTGCCTGCTAATCATATTTTAGGTGCAAACCCTATGAAATGTATCTCATTTTTCAAAGTCGGTGGAGGCTTTAGAGCTCAAGACTATCGAAACATTGACGAGAAAACAAGTGGCAAATGGACTAAATGGGACCGAGCTCATCCGCCCACAGAATTCATTACGCTTGGCGGTGGTGACAAACAATACGAAAGACCGGATGTTTGGATCAAGCCCAATGATTCGGTCGTGTTAGAAGTCAAGGCCGCATCCGTGGGAGCTTCTGACCAATTCGGTTTCCAGTACACCTTACGCTTTCCTCGATTCAAAAGTTTGCGAGATGACAAAACCTGGGACTCCGCGCTGTCCGTTGAGGAATTTATTCAGCTCAAACTCCGACTCGAGGCAGAATCAAAGGACAAGGAGTTCAAGGTCGACGCTCGCAGAAAGGGCACGAAGAGATTGAAGAAAGAAGTGGTCATCGCGGGCAATAACACCAAAGTCAAGACTCCATATGCCGGTCCGAAAACTGCAGTATTCGCAGGCTTGAATTTCTGCGTTTTGAGTGATATGCTTGTGCCTCAGAAGAAGTCCAAGGCGGAAATAGAACAGATCATCAAGAGTAATGGAGGCGCAATCTTCCAAAGCCCAACCGCCCAAGAGGACATGATTTGCATCGCGGACAAGAGGGTAGTTAAAGTCGCGAGTCTGGTAAAGAGTGGCCAGACAAACATCATCAAGCCATGCTGGGTTCTCGATGCCATGAAGCAAGCTGAGATTGATGGTCCACAGCGCCAGCGACTATTGGTTCCTTGGGAGCCAAAGCATACGTATCACATGTTGGACGTGATGCGTGAGGAGGTCGAGAGCAATGTTGACGAGTATGGCGATAGCTACGCTCGAGATGTTTCAGTTGAAGATCTTAAGAAAATCATGGACGAGATGATGCACCCAAAGAACTATGCATTCGATTCCAACGAGTTTCTTACCGAGCTTGAAGAGCATGGAAAGGGCCTTGGCGAGGTACCAGGTTCGATGTTCAGGAGATGTGTTGTTCGTTTCGTATCGAATGAGGAGGAGCCTGGACCTAACGTTGATCTACTGATTGCAAAGAGCCAGTTCCAGTTTGCAGGAGGCAGAATAGTTGAGGACGATGAAGACCTTGATGTCACTCATTATGTTGTTGTTGGTGAGAACCTAGATGTGGCAAGCTCTTTGAGGAAGGAGATATCACGACGAAAAGGGCGAGTGCCGAGAATTGTGGCCCTGAAATGGTTACTTGATAGCTGGGATGAGAAGACAGTGCTGGATGAGGAGAGGTATACCGTTTAGCATGAGAATCCCGCAAGAACCTGCCTGGTTGGTTAACCGATCATGGGTCAGCGTTTATTCCAGAAAACAATCCCCAAAAGCTTTATTACCATGACTTAGTAAACCTGTCATCGCATGCATAGTCACAGTCTTCTCAAGTGTCCGAACGAGTGTCGTAGAACATTTTTATTATTATCCAAAAACCTCCTATCCAAGACTCCAACGCCACACAATGCAATGCAAAAGCTCCCTTACAGTGGCGGCAGATTCTCCCTACAAATAGGGCACTGCAGCCGAAATCGCATCCAGCCCTCAAGACAAGCACTATGGAAAACATGTCTGCAAGGGGTGACCATGTAAAGCCTCCTAGCCAGAATACCCGCTACTCCTCCCGCATTCGCGCTCGAGTCCTCTCCAGCGCCAACAACAGGCACTTCGAGTACCTGCATACAGATGGCACAATCCACCGTTCTAACGCCACCATCTTTCTTCTTCCTTCCTAGCTCTTCACTGGTCCTCGCCCTCTCCAATGTCGGAGAGCCTGGAATCTGGACGAGGCCGATAGGTAGGCCACCAGCCTCAACATTATCTTCCCTGAGGATAGGGTGATAATCCCAACCCTCCTCATACCAGTTCTTCGGTAGTCCCCATCGCGGCCCCAGAATCTCTTGAGCAACGAGGACCCAGATCTGAACCCACACCCAGCCGGCCAACACGCAGAACGCCTTCCAATCAGTATCTGCAAAGAGAATGTTATCTTCTTTGAGATAGAAGTAGGCAAAGGGCAATAGGCGGAGAATCGATTGTCCGATGATGAACTTCCAGAGTAGAGCTTTGCGGCAATTGCGAGTGATGTTTCGCCGGATTTGAGGGATCCAGATGGAGAGATAGATGAAAGAGAGCGTATTCACGTAGAAGGTGCGGACGGGGATGGGCCAGGAGGTTGAGGAGAGGGAGATGAAGAGGAGGAAGGTAAGTACTAGGATAAATTTAACGTAGATGGCGCCGAAGGAGGACGAATTTCGTGGTGTCTGGGTAGTAGTCGCAGGCGTATTCGTTGTAGGGAGTAGCAGAGGCGCGGCTACGGTGGTATTTTCGGCGATCTCAAGGTCAATATCTTGGTCCGATGGGATAATGATGGGTGCGTCGGTGGCACGAGCGAGGGTGTCAGCACCAGCTGCTGTGATAATAGGCGCTCGCGCAGGAGTGGCATTTGGCCTTGCTGGGGCGGTAGAAGTAGTTTGTTGTGTCCGCAATCGTTCTCTCCGCTCTGGTTCTTGAACTTGATAGATTGCTCCAACAAAACGTACGCCAAGAGCTACGGACATCAAGGCCGTAAAGGACGTCAGTAACGCAGCGGGGAAAAGATTCGGAGCTGTTGCACTGAGAAGAGACAAGCTCGAGAAAAGGAGCGCATCAGCCATGAGCATGATGGCCACAGTAAACAGGCTGACTCGTCCAATCGTCGATGGTGTGGAGGCCTCCTTTGACTGAATCTTCAAGAGCATAATCTGTGCAAATATCACGAGAGCAAAAACATGTAGCCAGCTCTGGATATCTTGTAAGAATAATTCTTGTTTCTTCCCAAGCAGATGCTCTCCATCTCCTGGCGAGAAGTCCGGTGGTCCTTTGGACTCGATCATGAATCCACAGTCGGGAGAGAACATGACCGTAGACACTTGGAGTCTAGGAGCATCAGGAATAGGGGCGCCATTCGGAAATCGAATTTCTTGCTCAATTTGCTGAACAATATTTGCCGGATCGAGATGTCCGGCACTGCTAGCTAAGTCAACCTTCAGTGGATAGACTTGAGCATACACTACCAACTCGCAATGCGGCACCGGCATTGTGGCATCTCCTTGACTGTCAGGGCTCGAGGTGAAGGGATTGGCAGGGTCGGCCCAGATTGCTTGTTCCATGCCTTCGATGGCTTTTTCTAAAGTCCTGTTGAGAAGTTTCTGACCAGAAAGATAATGCTCTCGGCTAGATGTCAGATGTGGCAATCCATAAATTCCATGAAATTTGTCGCTCGTTGTTGTGAAGAGCATCGTGCCTTGTTTTGGCCAGTGAAGTCCATGAAGTCTCATTTCCCATCCATCACCACTGCTGGTCTCATCCTGAATCGTGAGAGTGGCGACCGCCGATCTGACAGCATTGATAGGCGAAAGAGATAGGTCTTCAAAAGATCCTATTTCATCAACCTGTTTCTCATCCAACCTCAGCATCAGCTTCCCCTCGTTTCCAGTAATGTTCCTGATCCAGTATTCCTCCCCTTGGAACGCCCAATCGGTCTCTGGTGTAATCTCCGTCAGGTTCATTACTCTTTTCCTTGGTTCTCCATTGATGTCTGCTGTACGTCGAACCCACCTCCCCGCCACGATACCTGTCACATTCTCATAGACATTCGGCATCAACCCGTTCTCATTACCATCCACCCCGCGCCACTTGCCTCTGGCTTCATCACTATACTCCGAACTCCTCTTCCTGAATGCATCCAACCTCTCCCAAGCATAATCATCGTCCTCCCGAAACCCGGTCAAGTTCAAGTATCTCGGCGCCTCATGCTTGGGAGTATCCGGCCCCTTCGGAGAGAAGTCTTGCCATTTTGTGATATTCAGAATATCAAGCGACCTTCGTGACACAGCAATTCTTTCCGCGGCGTAATCGCGGGCTGTAGGAAAGCCTGGGGGTGGCCCTGGGTCCGGGGAGGCGTAGAGGAAGAATAAGAGGACGATGATTAGCACAACGCGTGCATATTCCTGTTGAGGAACTGGCTGCGGTGGCATTATGTGTATAGGAGTGAGGATGGGAGCTTCATCGTAGGAATGATAAAGTTCAGGAGTGTTGATGATTCACGGCGGTAGAGTGATGTGACGTTGGCTCAGTTGGCAAGGCTTCAAGGCTTGGCCACACCTCGCTCAGCCCTGCATGAGACTCCGGTCGCCTGTAAATTTAGCCTCGTCCTCCTCGAGTCTCTCAAACCACGATCTACGGTATACAAGTGCGAGCTCCCTACTGTGGGACCGTGCCTCTGATTTAGGTCATCTTTCCGCACGCGTCATTATGGCATCTAATCCGACATCAAGTTCTCCGAACAATAATCGCCAGTCTATCAATTCGGTAAGCTTCGAAGCCTACTTTCTCGGCGATGTCCCGCTAATGACAAGCTGCAGACAACAACAGATGCCTCCGCGTCTGCTGAACTGTCTGCTGTCGTGGATGAGCTATTAAACTCTTTGTCCAATAAGTTTGCGGGGGTGTCGAGCGAGATTTTCGCGAAGAGTAAGTACTGCAACAACGCGCTGTCCAAGACCAAGCTAATGTATGCGCTACAGTGGACGAGATGTCAAGACGGCTGGACAATCTAGAAGCTACGTTGCAAAGCGGGGCTGAGGGGAAGGATGGCAGAGGAAGTCCTACAAAGCAATAGCTTACGAAGTGAAGGGAGATATAAATGAAGGATGGCAAGCGAGGATCAAAGCATTGGGGTTCTCATCGAAAGGAAGCCATTGGAGTTATCGATTCAAGGTTACATTGGCACTCAACATTTGCCATTATGGGAGGTTTTGAGGTCACAAGGTCTACCCCTAAAGCGAGATGCACATAAAGTCCGAAAGAAAAGTCATAGCAGAAAACTCCAAGTCCCGTTTCGATTTTCCTGTGAAGTGCATACCAGCCTGCCCGTATTCGTTACAGTATCTATAGTTCCGACTTGCCGCCGGTGACCTTCTCGACGAACTTCCTCAAGATATTGGTCTTGCTGGTGAACTCGTCGAGCTTCGCTGGAGCAAGACCGCCCTTCTTAAGAATGTTGTCGAGGCGAGCCAATTCCTTCGCGGCATATCCATCACTCTTTGCCATCTTATCGAAAACCTTGACGTAGTACTCGGCATACTTATACTGAATACCTTCCTTCAAGCCGTTAGCAGCCTTGGTCGCTTCAGCAGCAACCTCAGCAATGCTAGACCCACCAGTGAACTTGGATACAAGGGCATCCAAAGCCTCAATGGTGCCGGCGGTGGCATCAAGCCCACCACCCGGTGTACGGTGCGTTCCAGCCTTCTCGTTGACGTACTTGAGGATATCGGCCTCTGTGCGTCCAGCATCGAATTCCACTGGTTCCTTGGAGCCCTTGGGGAAGAATTTAATTGTTGGATATGAGGATACGCCTTGCTCTTTGGCTGTAGCTTTCGAGTTTTCTGCCTCGGCATCAACCTTCGCAATAACGACGTTCGGCTCGTTGACAAAGTCCTGAGCAACCTTCTCCCAGACTGGTGCAAGGCTCTTGCAGTCTAGATGTGTTAGCGAAGCTTGCATTGAGAGATCATGTGTGACATACGGCCACACCATGGTGCTGTGAAAGCCACCAAAACATCCTTATCACTGCCAATTTGTTGCTTGAATGTCGTGTCGGTCAACATCTCAACCGCACTGGCAGGTGCCTTCGCCTTCTTAGGCTTGACGCCAGTCTTCTTGGTCAGGAACTCCGTCAAGCTCTCCAAGTCTCTGCCACCATTATAGTCCTCCGGCTTATCGCTTTTTCCATCAAAGAACTTGATCGTAGGGAAGCCCTGAACGCCAAATCGCTTGCCTAGAGACTTCTCACTATCGGCGTCGACCTTCGCAATGACCACCTTGTCCTTGGCGAAGGCGAAGTCGTGTGCCAGTTGCTCATAAACAGGCGCAAGACTCTTGCAATGGCCGCACCATGGGGCAAAGAACTCAACAAGGGCAGGCTTGCCAGAGATCGCGATCTTGTCGAAATTATCTGGGATGAGGTCGAGGACAGCGGAGTTGTCGTAGGTTGGTGGGGGAGAACTTGGGCCTTTGGCAAGTGACAATGTAGCCAGGCCAGCAAACAGTAGACTCTTGATAAGAACCATCGTGAATAGTTGTGTAAGTGTACTAGACTACTCGGTAAGTGTAAGATACAGTTGTGAAGGTGGGCGAGCAATTCGCCTTTTTGTAGTGGGAAACAGATGGATTTCTAATCTTTGGATAAGGTTATGGACAGTTTTCAGAAGCTCAGCAAGGTGGCGTCTCGCTATGGATAGAAAAAGCGGCACCAGCTCTTAATGACCTAACCCAAGAGAAACAACCTTTTCTGTATTTCGGGGTATCATCTTAAAATATTGACATCTCTAAAACATATGAAGAGAGTAGATTCTGAATGTATAGTATTAGACGAGTACATTTAGGATGGAAGCATACACAATGTCCAGTACGACAAGGGACAACAATAACTGGTGCCGCTTTTATCACCTAGCGCAAGGGTGTTTAGAAAGGCTGAGCTTAAAACGCCCCCGCTTAAGAAGAGCGCTTGCGCTAAAGTTAAAGGGGTTGCACGTGATTAATAACCATAAGAATGCTCACACTTATTTATGGGCAATTTCTGGACACTGCTTGTAGGATCCAAAGATTTCTGCGAATAGAATGGCCATCACGAGAGTGAAGCTTGTTGGTCAGGACGCGCTGACGTATCACATTCCACAAAAGCCTGCTCAGTCCATATACACTTCATTTCGAAGAAATTTACGATAGGTAATTGCTTCTGTAGCAGAGAGTCACTATAATATGCCCAAATGACCCCCAATGCATTGTTCCACGATATAAGGTACAGTACATTTAACTTTCCATATCTCTTCCTCCTCTACATCCTCCACCGACATTTATGAAAGCACAACCTGCTCCGAACCGGCAAGATTCCTCACCCTGCTTGGACTTATCCGGCGTCGGTTGGAGGAGTCCCAACAATAAACTCGTTGAACGTGGGGTTGTCATGGCCTCCAGCAGTATCTCTGTAAGCAGCGTTTGTTCCGTAGGTAGCCCAGTTATTTGACGGCTTGATACCGAAGGTGTGCCAGACAAAAAGTCCCGATGAGAGGGAAGACCCGAGCTGAATGTAATTGGGGAATGGATCATATGCTGCACTAGCAGCATATCCCGTATACCCATCGTAGTCATTCAGAGTGTGTGGGATCTTGTTTGTATTGTAGGGAGCTGTAGCCTCAACAGCATTAATCAGTGTGGGGTCGAAGAATAATTGCGAGAGATGTGAGATATGTCCACCGCTGAAGGTTCCATTCTCATTGATGGTAGCGCCAGTGTGGGTAAGAACATGCTCATGGGTTGCCCTTCCAGAATAGTGACCAGGGAAGATCGTATCGAAGTTAACAACGCCATCTTCATCGGTCTGCTGAACGCCACGGAGGAAGGTAGTTTTCAAGCCACCCTCTCCCGCAGCACTGACGCCACTATACACGCCTGTAGCATTGCATGACCAGATGTCCACGACAAGAGGCTGGAGAGATTTGCAAGTGGTGACATCGACGAATTGCAGTTCCAAATGCATCGGAACACCAACCTGCCCTTCTCTCACATCACTGCGAATTTGCTCTCCCAGAACATAGTACGGGCCGTTGGCATTGTCTGGAGTGAGTGTACAGCTGACGTTTGTGCCGAACATAGTGGAATGTGCAGTTGCATTGTTGTATTTCAAGCCGGAGCTGGTTTTGTCATGCGAGTTCTTTTCCCAGCTCATGAATTGAGCAAGGTTGCGACGATGAATGAACGGTTCTAGCTTGCGTTAAATCTACGATCTCCATTCCTTGTATGAATAAAGACTAACCTTCCAAAAGGCCTCGCTCTTCGCGAAGTCTCTGCACGGTAGCTGCGCGTCGTAGGATGGCACGCTCTTCCCTTGCTATAGATTCCGCTGAATTTGCACAGCCATCATACTGGGCTCTTTGCTCCAAAGCCTCTAGGCCACGGGCTCTCATAACTTTGAGAACTTCAACTTCGTCATAGTGCTCTCCAGGATGTGCAAGAGTAGGAGTGAAAATGAGAGACAAGCAAATCGCCGTCACAGCCAGAAGCCTAGAAAGCGCTGCCATTTTGGAGAGATGGAAGAGGATCTCAAACAGCACACCTGTTGAGGGCTCAAAACACTGGGAGAACTGTAGCTTTCAAATACGGACAGAGAAGAGTGGTGAATCAGGCCAGAGCAAAAGTGCCGTATTTCCGCATTCTCTGCCCGCCAAGCAGGACACTTGCCTGTGATGGATCTCCTGATACCGTGACACATGGCACCATCGCGACTATCCGTACAGGCTGTTAACTCACTTTGCAGAGTCGATTCCAACCTGGCAGCCTGGCGTTCGTGGCAAGTTTCTCTTCCTCCCCCATCGACCCCATCGTCTCCATCCTCCCCGGGAGTTCGACCGGTAATTCTACCAGCTCTCGGTATTTGGACGGCCACGCGCTGGTGAACAGGCTCTATGTGGACGGGGAGTAGGGCTTGGGTGGGATCCGCGCAAGGGAGGTACGAGGCGTAAGCTGGATGGCGCGAGGTCTGGAAGGCTGGAAGTCTGGGGAAATGAGGCTTGCAATCTGGCTATATGGAGTTGTTGTGGGGAAACGGGGGAGCAGCCCCTGCGTCGTCTATTATACTCAGAGACTAGCCTCCTTTCGTCCCATCTCGCAACCTAATTTCTACGACCCCATCATCATCCTCAACCCTCACCATATCATAAATCCTCACAAGCGCCTCGAATCCCCGCCGCCGATCAGCTGCCAGTGCAAGCCGAGCCACACCCGCGCCCTCGAGTGCCGGACATCGCGGCAGAGGCCTGTGGTGCGCCGTTTCACCTTGAGATGGATGGTTTCCAGTTCCCGTGATCCTCACCCTGCCTGTTGCCCGCTGCCGGCGGGAAGGGAAGAACGTGCTGTCGGGCTGTGGCGTCCAGGCCGGTGCAGGCTGAAGAGGGGGAAAGAAACCCGCACGAGGTTATAAAAAGCGACAGAGCAACCCGTGTCTACGTACCGATGCCGCAGCATCCGGGTCCAAGCCCTATACCCGGCCTCGCCGAGTGTTGGGGCAGTTTGGGGCAGTTTGGGAGTAGGTAGTAGTAGTAGGTAGGGACTGGGGAGTCCACCCGGTGCTGTCTGTATTTGCTTTTCGTCATAAAACCATTTCCCTTATTCCCTTCTTGAACATCGTGCAATCAATACAAATGAATTTCTGTGCGCCGAGCGTCTCTCGAGCCCAGTGACCAGCGACCAGTGTCTTTGGCCGAATCATCGTCTTAAAACGCAGCTATTGCGAAGACGCCAAGAGTTTGCCGTGCCGTGTTCCCAGTGCGGTGATTGGCCTTCACTGCGAGCAAGTCTCACGACGAGCAATATAAACATCGCTAGGGAGTTTTACATGAACATAAAACCAATATTACGGCTATACAAAACTTGTTCTGGCTATGGTCCCCGTGGTGTCTTGCGGTCGTGAACCCCTCCGAGCATGCTCATCTCCTGTCTGCCGACACCAAACAAAACTTCTTCCCCAGGATGATGCGCCTTATCCCTGTGCAGATTTTGCTCCTTGGTACCGTCTAGAAGTATTTTGGCTCTGGGCCCATGATCCCAGCTCATTCCTCGGGGGACCACCAGCATGGAATATCCCCAACTCAAGCCACATGATCTGTCGTCACGTCGCCAAGATGGCGATCTCCTCAAGGTTATCGACTGTTGCATCAGGCTGATATGTTTTAGCGGACCTATGGACCGAGATTTCATATAAAGAAGTTATCTCGAGTGACTTTAATAGATGCAACTGCTATAAGATACAAAGGCAGGAGGTTTACCGGTGTGGACATTTTTATTTGGCCCGTTTTCCATCGTCAACCGTCTGGGGATCTCGTGTGCTTGCTCGTACGAGTTCTTATTCTTCTGCCAGACATGATGTCTCTATACAGAGGGATCGTGTTTCTTGCATCGATTTTTCTCCTGTTCGGTGCACACGTCTCTGCTGATGCAGTCAGCGACTTGCAAGATAAAGGAAGAGCTGCCATCAACGCGGAGCTAGCAAAGTCGAAAACATGTACAGCTGCTAAACTAAAGGTCCGCAAGGAATGGTACGTGAAGATCTAAATTCTTCTAGTGCTCCTTTTCCGAGAGTACTAACAGCAAGTTCGCAGGGGCAATGTTACTGTCTCAGATCGAAAAGCATATATCAAGGCAGTGCTATGCTTGTTCAACTCGCCTTCAAAGCTTCCCGCAGGCGTGGCTCCAGGAGCCAAGAGCCGCTATGACGATTTTGTTGTCACTCATATCACACAGACCTTAAACATCCACGGCACCGTGAGAGAGGCTTTCTGAACCCATCAAATGTAGATTGCTGATCATATGACAGGGAAGCTTCCTCTCTTGGCATAGGTATTTTACCTGGTCGTACGAGCAAGCACTCGTCAATGAATGTGGATATAATGGAACTCAGCCAGTACGTGAATATTCTATTTCAGAACACTAGCCTCTCTAATCGTTGATTTTGTACAGTACTGGGACTGGGGCAGATGGGCAGCCGATCCGGAGTCGTCCCCCATTTTCGATGGTAGCGATACCAGCATGAGTGGGAATGGTCTGAAAGTGAAGCATGCAGCTACCATAAACAGTCCAGCACAGAATGGTGGCGGGTGTGTCCAAACTGGTCCTTTCAAGAAGTAAGACTCACCCCTAGAGCATGATGTCTTCTTCAATTACTAACCTTCCATAGCATCTCTGTAAATCTAGGGTAGCTACTTCCTCTCAACACCGCTCTTTTGCAGTGTCCACCAGGGAGTGCCTTAACTGACAATCACAGTCCCGTCTCCCCTGTAGCGGATCCAGCACCACCAAGAAACCCCGCTGCCAATGGTCTTGGCTACAACCCGCGCTGCTTGCGCCGCGACCTTGGCCCGTACCTCACCACTAGATACACAACAACAGCCCAAATCGCCGCCCTGATCACCAGCACAAACGCCATTGGTACTTTCCAAGATACCCTGCAAGGCGGCACGGGTCTGCACGGCTCGGCACACTTCACCATCGGCTCCGATCCCGGTGGCGACTTCTACAACTCTCCCGGCGACCCGGCATTCTGGCTGCTGCACAGCATGATCGACCGCGTCTGGTACATCTGGCAGACGCAAGACCTCACAAATCGCATGCAAGTCATTGCAGGCCAGACCAATATGTTTGGCGGAGGCGCAATATCTAAGCTTACGGACAACATCAACATAACGTATGTCAACAAGGATGTGTATCCAATGAGCTCTCTGATGAGCACTGTTGATGGACCTTTCTGCTATGTCTACGAGTGAAGTATTAAGCGTTAGGCATTAGGATATGTAATGCATCAGTGGAATCATAACCATCTAATTTGTAAATTACATACAAGCACGATCTTAACAAATCGAAGTCCTCCCAATACTAGTACAAACCAGACCAAAGAGCTGCTAAGGGTGAGCGACGCTTTCCCACTTGATGCGCATGCTGGGAGCGTATTTTGTTCCAAACGGTTGTCCTAGTCCACCTCTAGTATAGCCTCTAGAATACTGGACTAGGCTGCAGTCATGTCGCCCTGAATTCTGCCCGGCCAGTCGCTTCACTAACCCTGACACAATACTCGGGGGATAGCTAGATTCATTTTCCTTGTGATATGCCATACCCCTAAGGATCTAAATATACAACAGCGAGCTCTTTTGCACATACTTTCTTTTGAAATTGTCATAAACATCATAAAAATGACATTGCATTACCATCTCTATGTTTACTTCTCATCCCCCGGCCACTCTGCAACCCACTTCACAATTTGCGCAACTTCATTATCAATGACCGTCTGAGCCCCAGGATTGACCCATCCATTCTTTAGTCTCAAATCCGAGCAGTGGAAAGCTCCCGGGATGATTTGCACCGGCGCCTGCGGCGTCGATTCCAGCGGTCCATCAGGACGGAAGTCGGACGAAACACCGGACGTTCGCCAGGGATCGAATTCGCCGTTTGTCCAGATGAGACGGGTGGTGTCCTCCGGTCTCCAGCCTTTAGTGTGTTTGTTTACCTGGTGTTCGTTGTTGTCCGGGCTGAGTGCGCTGGCATATGTGTAGCCGTTCGTGGTTGGGAAGAAGATGGGGCATTGACGCTTCCAGTATTCAGAGTCAATGAGGCGAGATGCGAGGGTTGTCTTCCCTCTAGGAGCCCCGTTCTGCCAGTAATAGAATGGCTATGTAACAAGTTAGTATTCAAGAATTAGTAAATATTGGAAAAGGGCTTAAGGTTTCGGGAATGTCTGGGCTTGCCGGACAGAGACACTTCCTATGACTCTTGCAAAGCTCCCTAGTGACTCGCGGGAAAATTGTGGCTTTGGTACAAAAGAGAACATACCTCGTTGCAAAGCATCCAGTTCCACTGTCGATCAGCACCGTTGCCCACGGTTCGATCTGCAAAGTACAAATTAGATGCATTGTAGGTGTCAAAACACTCGAGAGTTGTGTTTGATATATAGCCAAATTGTGTGCACCCTGTCAGAATCTTTTTAGTTTGCAGCCCAATTGAATGACCTGGGAAAGCTCACAGCCATATACGAATAATGGAGTCCATTTCGCATAGCCATTTAGAGCCTTCTCGAGACCGACGCCATTTTCGTCAGGCGTTTCTTTGGCGCCAGGATCTACATTCTATTTGTCTTTTAGCCAATTTCCACATGCTAATCACGACAACCCTAACCTCAATGAAATCGCAAAATGCAAAGAAATCAGAATAGTTGATATAGAAACTGTTCGACTGCCATAGCCATGGGCCATTCTCGAGGACACTGTCACCATGAATTAGTCAAGATCGATCATCAGCCATTTGCAGAGAACTTGCCCCATAACGTCATTTCCGTGCTCGAGATACTCCAGCCCAAATTTCTTCTTCAACGCTAATTGTTCAGACGCGTTTCCGTTGGTGAAAATATCGTCCATGTAATCAATTACGAGATTGACGTCTTTGCTACAGTTCTTCGCCATCCCTTGCCGAATGGGTTCAAAATATTGCCACTTGTATCAATTAGTGAAATAAACACAACACAGCTTCCGGAACCAACGTAGTTGTCAATGGCCTCTACAGGAGCACTGGAGGCATGATATGCCCAGAAAGTACCAGGAGAGATCGACTCAGTCCAAGCCGTCAATGCACCAGAATATGATCCACCCATAAAGACCCAAGGCGCCTTGGCCGCATTGCTGCTGTTGGTCTTGTCAAAGGGCAGGTAGACAGTCTTGGCAAAGAGTACAAAGTCTTGAATAGCTTGATTAAGAGTCAATAGCTGCAATGTTTCGGCTGTAAGGTCCGCATATGGAGATGATTCTCCCCAATATCGGTCTACTTCTGTTAGTATTGACTTCTGCTGGGTAAGATAAGGCGAGCTGCTCACGCTCAATCATGACTGCTGCTCCCTTGAGCTCCTGCGCCGTTCTCCCGATGATGGTAAGATTCGTCAAGTAAGCACTGTATTCTCCAGCAGCAATCTCACCTGGGGTGAACAAGACGATCTGTTCGAGCGATTGGTATCTCCTCTGGTAGAATGTATGCAGCCAAACTTACTGGGGAGCCAGGTCCTGCCCAGAATTGGGAATTGTACCAGAACTTCTGCTTGAAGGTTCCTTTGCTGGGGTCGTTATGGTCGAGAAGCTGGGTGAAGAAGGCGCTTCCCGTGAAATTGAGAGCACCAGTAGCTTCAATCGCAAACTCATCCCCTTCTTCCAACGGCGGAGCCAGCATTCCCGGCGGGCGAATCCCAGCAACTAAACCGACACCTGCCAGCGCTGAGAGCGCGGACACAGAGGGTACCTTCATGACGAATGGTGGAAGAAAACTTGATGATTGAAACGACAGTTCTCCGGACCAAACACCAGGAAGGTTCCCAGCAATGAACAGGAGGAAAACAAAACGAAAGCCAGCGGTGGGAACGTCGTCCTTATCATGAGTTCTGATGCACTTAATATGGGGTATCACCTATCCGAACCCAGGATGGCGAGCTCGCGCAAGCTGTGTTCATCCGGAGGCGGAGGCAGATGCAGATCTACCGCCCGGAAGATGGCGACAAGCCAACAGGACCGAGCAGAATTCTCAAATGACCAAGGTACAAATGAAAAAGAATTGGCGGTCCGCATACTTCGAGTTGCATCTGTGGCCAGACCAGGGAGGTTCAGATGGGCCAAGAAGCTGGGACAGGAAAGCTTGGCCTACGATCTCGCAAGACTTCATCTAGTTGAAGCTCACGAGCTCAGAAAGCTCATGAGAACGGAAGGCGCGAGTGGGTGGGTATTTCGCGAAGTTGTGGGGTACCTGCAGCTGCACGCTCGGCAGCGCAGTTGACTGGCTCGCTGCTGGTCTGCCGCGCCTGGATCTCGGCACCAGATCAATATAGATTGGTCTGCTGCCTCATGCAGAGAGCCTCGCGATAGCCACGAAGTGGCAGTCGTGGCCCTAATTGTGACCCGTGACTCAATGGATCTTCGCAGCTCGCTTTGACTTGTCATGGCTCGACCTAAGCTGGGAGGCGCATTCTCTACCTCCTCATTTCTATCGTGCTACTCGTGGGAAGTTCTTTTCCAATCGAAAACTCGAGTGGCCTTTAGGATAAATGCTGCTAAGTGGCTGCCACCTTGTCAATATGGCACATTGAAAATACTTATGCGAGACGGCAGCTCGGAAACTACCCATAGACGAGTCGGGTGAAATCCTTGTTTCCATGCTTGATATTTGTTCCGAAGCAGGAATCGCAAGGCTGGCACTGGGAACAACTAGAGGAAAGTCGATGTTGAACCAAGCATCGGTACTTCCGAATGCCGTGCATGAGGACGCTTCTTACATGGCGTCTGCGATTCTTTGCATTCTTCGCTTGATCTCAATCCCAATGCGGAAAACACGACATGCAGCTCCTGTAGTACTCCACTCTCCTCCCAAGTCTAATTGAGAAAGCACAACACTTATAGCTCTTCATTTGCATCCCAAGTACAACTGAGAAATGTGGTGTAAAGAGGCTGGAGAAGGGAAGATATCCAACAAGATCGAAGCATTTGTCATCTAATGTGTACACTGCAATGCCGAAAACCCTCTAGTCCACTGGAGACTTCCCATTATAACGATCAAGAAACACAATGCAACGACCACACTTACCGCGCCGTATCGATAGGCATTCCTCCTTCTCAAGGAACTCAGCTCACTGACCCAGGTACTGACCGTTGTCAGACATCCACAAAAGCCATCTTCAATCCCCTGAAGAACCTGGCAGCCAATCGCGCCGCCTAGAGGTACACGTTGCAGATCATAGCTCATGCCTATCATTGCAGTGCCAAAGATGTTCACCACAAATGTTCCCAATGGAAACGAGGCATACTTGCTGTTCAAGTATATCGACGCATAAAACCGTCCAAGGCATCCCAGAGGGGAAAATACCAAGGCAAAGACTGCACGGCCACGCCAAATCTCTGGGGGTCCCTCGTTACGATCTGGGGGAAATATGGCGAGAAATATAGCACCCAGCCAACAGCCCCATGCTAGTACAACTGCCAAGCGGTCCAGGACTTTCCGACAGAACGTGAATGGTAGACTGGGGGTGAATGGCTCGAAGGCGATAGCAAGATGCGCCCCTATGTACAATCCTGAAATGCACAAGGCTATCGTAGTGATGATCACAGCTGATAATGCCATGAACGAATACCCTCCATTCCGGTGAACAGTAGACGTGGTACTAGCACGAATCGGGCTGTAGTCTTCAGGATGGTTGAGAGGCGAGGAAAGGTCGTTCGACAATGCCAGGAATGCATCTCGAATGAAGGACGAAAATGATGTAAAGCAACCGCAGAATCCTGTAGCAAGCCCAATATATAATGGGATGGTCTTTTTTGTTGCAGCGTGAGCCTTCTTTGCGGCTTGCAGGTCAATCGCCTGGTCTGAGCTTGAACCGCTCTCTTCATCTTGACTCTGTTGCTTAGCTTTTTCCACTTGTTGATGGTACGTTGGTGTGCCCCATTCCTCTTTGAACAGCATCCTGTCCTCGCTCAAGAAGCCCATAAAGAGGCTTCCACCAAAGTTCGCCCACAGCTCACTGAAAACCACAGGAGCTCCCGGATAGAATGTTATAGCCTGTAGACCAAGTCGAGCGAGCGTTCCGAGGAACGAGAACAAGATTAGATAAGAAATCACGTATAATTGTGTTGCAAATCTTGAGACCTTGACCACGTCTTTCTCTTCTTCCTCTTTCGGAGGTTCCTCTCCTCCAGCGATTGAAGCCCTTCTCTCTCTTTCCTGATTTCTCTGGTAATCCTGTTCTTGACTTTTTGCTCCCTCTAATGACTTGTGGAGGTATATTGGCTCTTCGTCTGGATTCTCAACCGGCGATGGGGTCGCAAGTTCGTCCAAGTGAACATAGTTGTCTGGGATATCGTAACTCGTTCCTCCTTGCGAGGGTCGCCGTCTTCTGGATGATATTCGCGATGAATGGGATAGAGTGCGATTGAAGCTCATTCTTCGCGCAGCCTCCCTCTCTCCAGAATGACGACTCCTATCACCTTCCAGTGTTCGAACTCGGGTTATGGGGTCTTCGTGGGGGTTTTGTACTGGTGACGATGTAGCCAATTCATCGAGATTCCCGTAGGAATCTGGAATGTCATAGCTAGCATCGTGCGACCTTCGTCTTGCAGACCGTCCTCGTGGTGCTGAGACAGAATTGTGGGAAACGATGCTCTGGAGCTCAGGGGTGTGCTCCTCGTCCTCCATCGAAGTTGTGTTCCTAGCTGCCATCATGAGTCCAGGCGCCTCGGGGCCGTTGGCCTTATTCTCCTCCCTTCGAAGAAGAGGTCAAAGGGAACCATCACGACTTCTGATGAAGGTGAAGATTCTATGCCTTCCCCGACCGGCCGGTCGACCGACGTCAACAAGACGAGGAGAGGGCGAGAAAAGAATTGGGCCAATCAGGTTTCGTGTACCGATAAGAAAATATGGAGCTTCTCACATCCGGCTTTCGGGGTGTGGCTGCATGCAGGGGAAGCTCAGGTCACAAGCAACTAACTTCTCTCACCGTACAAGGAAAGAAAGAATCCTCATGATTCCATAACACAATTTCTCTCTCATCCACTTCATTCTCTTGTCATCTCTTCGCAATAAAGTGTTGTGACTCTTAGCAAGCATTCACAATGGCTCACTCTCTTCCACCCAACGTTCACCTTTCAACACACCCATGTCTCCAAGCCAAGCTTTCGCAGCTGCGAGCCAGTACCGCAAATGCCCGTGAAACAAAGGCGTTGGTGCACGAAATCTCTCTAATTGTTGGCTGTGAAGCTACAGCAGCTGGATTGAGCACCAAGAAGGGCCCAACAGTCTGCTACCCCGCATCCCTTTCTCTGGGCAGTGCTAATTGGCTCCACCACAGGCCAAAACTCCATTGGGATATGAATACACAACCCAAACACTCTCACCAAGCTCCATATCCCTTGTTCCAGTTCTTCGCTCGGGATTGGGAATGCTCGAAGGTAAGTTCGGCACCCTGCACTGCGAATTACCCCTCTAAACAAGGGAACAAAAGACTGATCAGCTGATAGCCATACAAACCCTCCTCCCAAACCCAGTCCCAGTTCACCACCTCGGCCTCTTCCGCGAACCAGTCACTTTACAGCCAGTTGAATACTACAACAATCTCCCTTACCATGTTCCAGACCACGGCACCCCTTCCAACAGCCCAAATGCCTCCGCCTCCGAAATAGCCTTCCTGCTCGATCCGGTCATTGCTACGGGTGGTACCTGTGCCGCTGCCATCCAGACTTTGAAGGAGTGGGGTGTTAAGAAAGTGATTGTTGTTGCGGTTCTAGGGGCGGTGGACGGTGTCTCGAGGGCGGCAACTGAGTGGGAGGAGGGCGTTGAGATATGGCTTGCGGGCATTGATGAGTCTCTCAACGAGAGGGGAATGATCGTGCCGGGTCTCGGAGACGTGGGTGATAGGTTATTTTTGACGATTGGGAAGTAAAGTGCTTTGAGCGGTGTAGCGAATTGAGGAAATCTGATTTGCTGCATGGCGTTGGGGAGCCTTTGCGTAGAATCTGCCATGAGGTTAAAGCTCAAGGTTATGGGTTTAAATCAGATAAAATTGGACAATGAAGACAAAATTTCATTTCGAAATGCTGCACACTCCTTTCTGAAACTTGGTAACGTGAAAACATTCATTCGTGAAAAGGTACTTCTATAAGAATTGGGGTATCACCACGGTATGCTCACTCCCTTCTGAAGCCTTCTAAAACTCGTGCCTATCCTTAAAAAAGTAATCGCCAATCAATCTCAAAGGTCTCGCCAACTGTCGTCATCCCATGGAACGAACTGAAACAAAAAGCACGAAAGTTGCCAAATGGCTGCGTAGTACTGTGAAAGGAGCAACACAAAGCCTAGGTATATGGTCGCTGATGCTACTAGGTAAGGTGTCGGCTCGATCAAAAAGTCGTCCCAGAGCTCAATGAGCCACAATTCGATCTCTGGTATCTCGAGGGCGAGGCTTGGAAGAGCTGGGGGTGTCGGCGGCGGATTATGTCGGAAGTTTACTGGGCCATAATTTGATATTCCTGGATCCTCTGAGGGATATTGATACGGGTGTCTTTTTCCTCGTCGGCCTGGAAAGCGTACCCCAGCAATTCGACTCTTAACATATCTTCTCATGCCCTTCCTGAGAAGTCTGCTCCCAACTCGGTGAAGTGTCCGAACGCAAGTCATATTCTGATCCCGGTCTTCACATTCAACTTCCTGGCGCAAGCAATCCCCTGACCCTCTCGATCCTCTGCACTGCGCCTTCAAGTCTCTCCAGCCTCTTCCTCTTCTCCGTATCCCGCTTCTCCAAAACCTCCACCCGCTCTTCCAACTTCGCTCTTGCTTTCCGTTCCGTAGCGACCATCTCATTGGCCTGCATGAATAGCTGGGCGCTCAGCTCCTCCAGTTCCCCGCTTCCCTCATCAAGCTTTCTCTCCGCAGCCTGCCTTAGCGCCTGCTCTCTGGTCAACGCAGCTACCAACTCCGTCTCCGTTGGCGTGCTCGGAGGCTGTCCAGGCCTAAGGTTCGGTGTCGATTTCCGTGCTGTCAGGAACGAAGAGAGGCGATTCTGGATAGGCAGATAGGAGGGTCTGCTGGGACTAATAGGACCTCGCTCCCTCTCCTCGTCCGCTTGATCGTTATGCCTCTGCTGCTGCGCTTTAAGCTGCTGGATCTCGTCTTCGTAGTCTGCCCATCTGTCGACTGCTCTTCGTTAGCTATGCTGCAATGGCGGAGGGTACAGAGAACATGAGACAAACCAGCTGCCGTGGCCTTCGCAGTCAAGAGTCGCACTTGAGCTTCCAGGTCTTCGATCCTCTTCTGCGCGTCGGTCGCGAGGTCGGTGTGATCAGGCAGCCCGACGCCGCAGTTGGGACAGGCGTGCACCTCCGGTGCCATCGTGAGAGTCATTGTTGTGGACATTGGAGCGTGTGCGATGGTCATGGGACAGGCGCGAGGCTGTTGGCGTATTTGCTCCTTCACAAGCAAGACGGATTCACTGTCTGTGCAAACAGGTGAATATGGGCGAGTCACGTAGTTATTGTCCAAGGTGGAAGGAGAAGATTGGGAAGAGAAATGAGGCGTCGTAGTTATTTCTCTTGGCTCTGGCTCGTGTTAGGTCGTGCCTCGCAAGCAAACTCCGAGTCTGCGCAACAGCGCAGCTCCGCCTCCCAAAAATACACCTGTGGTGCCTGCGCCACCAAATGATCGTCCGCCATCACACTGCATAAGATCACTGGGGCTGAAATTATCCCGGCATCTTTATGCGTGACATAAGAAGTCGCCCTCGGGAGATAACCTCTCGAGCTGCGTATTTGAGTGAAGTCATGCTATATGGGAGGACAATTAATCTGGCTTTGTGAGTGATGCTTGTATAGTTGAGAGGGAATTGACGCTTTTTGTAAGCTCGAGGCTTCAACTGATGCAGCCCCCCAAATTCATCCCACCAACAAAAGCGGGCGCGGGACGGGATGCCACGAAATTGCTCCTCGCCAGAAGAGGAATGTTTCCTGGCGATGTCTGGCTTCACAGCGGGAACAATCAGCAGCTCCTAAGTTCCTTCTTCCCAAGTAAAGGCCTTGACGCGTGTTTTCGGCAGCATTATATTCCCCGTCCTCTTAGAGAGGCTCTCGTTACAAGCCCCTGTCTGTTCATGCAAGAACGAGGAGCGTTGGTCAAAGATGGCCATTATAGCCAAACGACTTGGATTGCAATGGTCTTTACATCTTTCAGACTTAGGAGGTTCCTCGCAGTACTTTATTTCTCTATTTTGTGGTACAAATCACGATTCTCTATACTCTCATCACTCCATTTCGACAATCTCTCCAACTCCACTCGCCCCAATCCTAGCTTGCCTGACCTCCACCTTCCGAGTCTTGACTAGCCCAACTGTACAGTTGTTGTTTGCGACCTGGACCCGCTCTGCCCACTCCTTCTCTAGCCTCTCCTCTACCAGTCTCTCAGCACTCTCCTTTTCAATCTTTCGTATATACGCGTGGCCTTTCTTCACCTCTCTCTCTTCGTCAACTTTCACTTTCTGAATATATCGTACAAGCGACATATATTCAGCCCTCTCATCGTACTCAAGAAATCGTCCCTTTTCTCTCTCCAGATACCACATGCTAACTTTCATCTCCTCTGTCGACTGGCGTCTCATACTTTGGGTCTCATCATCAACTCTGTAGAGTATATTTCTCTTCCCCTTGCCAAACTTCTCAACTTGGACCCATGAATACCCATCATCGAGAACAAACATTTCCCTCCAGACTTCCTTCTCACAACCCTCATGTCTTCTTCTCATGCAACTACTATCTTTACACACAAGCACTGTCTCAGTTCTTGTCTTGATCTCAGAGCTGAGCATCAATCTCTGTGTGATTGAACAGAACTGAATTTGGAGTGGTTGGCGAAGCTTCTTAAATCCGTTAATGTCTACTCCTTGGAGCTTTGACTTTCCCTGGTAGCCGAGAAAGTTGAGGAGTGGTGATATTCGATTGTTGTGCTTCGTGGCCGGGTGGTTTTGAAATGGCGATTTTTGATGCGGAGCGATCCCTCCTGTGCCATGCAGGATATCGTTTTTCGAGTATGTCAACTTGGCTTGCTCGAGGATTTTGATGTGTTCCAGATGTGTAAAGCTGTAGCCTGAGTTGTTCCGGTTCTCGTTGTCGTCGTTGCTGATGAGTGTCGCTGCGGTACTTGAGAACATGTTTGAGAGGGAGTGTGTTGTTGTCTGGTTGACTTTTGCTGCTTGACAGCGAAAGTTTGCATCGTCGTAGCTATTTCTGGCCGCTTCGAAGATGTTCTCGGTGTCTTTTTCCCCGTTTACTGGTCGTATAGCGACGAGGTAGTGGCGTCTATCGGTGGTCACGGCGTAAATCCCACGGACTGGGGTAGTTGAATAATATAGTTTCTGGATCTTGTGGAGATCTTGTTGCTTGTAACATTCGTACCAGTGACATAGGGAAGCCTTCTTGATGGGCAGGTAGAGATTCGGAGTCGCCATCTTATTTCGTGTCTGAGGAAGTGAGTATGAGAACTGACGTTACAATGCTTAAATCCGAGTAGTCGAGTATATGCAACAGAGAAGAATGGATTCGATCTTTGGATCTCTGGCATAGGGTGACGTGTATGTGTTATGAACGAAAATTGGAGAATCGGAAAACATTTTTAGTTTATATCTAAGAATTATGTGTTCCAGAATTCGAGGTAGAAGGGTTCTGGGCAGCGATTTTGAAATAGACCGGAAGCCTTGGATAGTGTGCCAGAATTCCATCCCGGACGACCAAATTACAAATTATGTGGGTCAGCATTTCTGTCCCGCCTTTGAGGATATATATACCTTCGTACTGAAACACTAACGCTGGTACTAGCTTGCCATTTCTGGATGGTCTCTAATTACTACGTTCCTTAAGAAGGAACGGCCCGCAACTTTCGGTTCCCTCTGGATTCAAGCAAGTCGTGACCACTTCTTGGTAATTTGATTGGACTCCTAGTTTGAATTCGGATGGTCGGTTTGGCGGATGCGAATTCTGGGATTATCTTCCTGCTGGTAACTTTTCTGCAAACGAGCCCCTGGGTCATCAAGGCAGGATCGACCTCGCACAAAGAGTTCCAGGAAAATATTATGTTGGTCGGCAGACTTGAGGAGAGGGTTAAACCTTTGGCATGGGATTTGGTGTTTAGTTTGAAATGGAAATGTTATTGAATGCTAGAACTGAAGTATTGTGCTAAGAATGTGATTGGCTTCACTCACGTGCATCTTGTTCACTTAAAAGTTGCAGCACAGCAGGCCGATAGTCTTCGGCTTGAACGTAATACAAGCCGTCTTTCAACCCTCCCACTAGCTTAACACGTAGGAGAAGTAGTGCTCGCTAGAATGAGGATGAGAAATGGTATGAGTACGAGAGAATAATCGCAAAACGAAGAGAATCTAAAATAAATTATGAGGCTGCTCAGAAATGGAGTGTATGCCTTCCCACTGAGTCGAGCCTGCATACTTACGGAAACGGGACCTCGTAGCTTACCACAACATAATCTGTCTAAGTGTAATGAGGAGAAAGAAGGTCTATGTGCATCATTTATTGGTGCTATGATTCCTACTCGACAGTATGACCTTTAGCTCCTCTTCGAGTCTTCTCCTTGCCAACGAGGGATCGTGCAAATGGACAAATCCATATGTCTGGTCCCTTGTTTTCTTGCGAAAGAAACTGCCCATTTTGTCTCTTGAAAGAAGCATTTTCCTCCTCGATTGTCATCTCAATATCTTTTGCGGCGGTGGCATTACTGCTGATAGTAGTTATGTTGGCAGACCAACCGAACAGAAATACAGAGCGATTTATGCCCGTCGAGAGGAAGATATCGGATACCTTCTTTGCCACAGGCGGAAGCTTCGCCAGAATAGAAGCCATGTCGATATCTACTACTTCAATAGGAATATGCCATTCTGGAGGGGTTGGATAGTCCGACAGCTTCTGAAACTCTGTACGAACCTGTTCTCTTGACTTGGTGGAATCTCTGCCAAGGAGCAGGGCAGCTCGTCTTTTCTCGGTTTCGGTTCCCATTGTATCCACAATCTCTTGCATCTTATCAGCCGCTTCACGAGTGCAGATCAACTTTCTGCTAGCACATGCCGGCCACATGCTATTCGGCAAAACTTGGTCCTCGTGTTCCATAGCTATCTGCCTTGCAATGATTTTGTTGTGCCAGTCTTGAGCCTCAACTCTTCCATGGGATACGTCACTCGCAAATGCGAGAAGGATGCTGCAGTCTACATTCAAAGTTCCGGAGAAATGTTGGAATGGATCTGTGTCGAGACGACTTAGAACTTCAGCCACAGCCGGGAATGCGGGTGGCATATCTTCTGCTGTCAGAATAGTGATACCTAAATTTCTGATTTGGCGCAGAACATTTGCGACTACCTTGGCATTTGGTTTCGATTTGACATTGGGAAGAACAAGACGAATTTTAGGATGCTGATATCTAAATCCCGGGACCACGAATTAGCATCGTCTTGGTTGGCAGTTGGCACTGGAGATGTGCTGTGTGGGCTTTTGCTTCCGCAAATAGATAGGGAGTGAAAGCTCGATAGACATGGGAAGTAGGGTTTGAAGTTATGAGAACATGATGACTTACCGGACTCTGGTAGCCTGGCATGCTTTGACAAGAGCCTCGGCTTGCTTCTGAAGTCCTTCCGGATCCAAATCACCGTCTCCTTCGACGTCTTCACTCTCCTCATCTGATGATTCAGCAACCCAACCAGCTTTCGCCAAATCCCAGATTATTCTTTTCTCTGTCACTGACGAAACTTTGACCCATTCCAAACCATCTTGTGCAACAATATCTACCAAAGTGCTGTATGCCCTATCTCTTGGACCAGGAGGTGCTACTTGTACGTTGACGTATGTGGTGTCTGGTCCTGGTAACCAGTAAAATCTCTTATTTAAAGCAGTCAAGCCGGTACAAGTCTTTGCAGTCGACCAAACCGCTTCATAGAACGGAAGATTGGTTGTTCTTAAGCCGTGTATGGTCTTGGGGAGAGTTGGATCAGTATTTGCCAGCTGTTATGGACTGTTAGAAAATAAGGTCTCTGGCAGGATGGCAATGGTTACTGACTTTATCAATAGTTCTAGATTCCGTTTGCAAGCCAGACTTGAAGGTCCGCAGCTCGACTTGATTCTCCTTCTTTTGGCCCTTCAGATATGCCTGGAATTGTTCCAACTCGTCCAGAAACAATCGACAGCGCTTTTGCATATTGGCTGCAAGTTCAGAAACCTCAGCCGGATCAATGTTACCAACGCCGGGTGGGCTTTCCTTAAGGGCCATTTTGTCAGCGTTGTCCATGAGGAACTGAGATTTGTTGGTGGTTAAAAGTTCAAAAGATAAGATTTTTAGAGACCATTGTGCTGTTAGGGTGTGGAAAAATGATGGATATCCCAGAACAAGATTTCCTCTTCAGCGTAAGAATGATCACTAGAGAAGGTAATCGAAACGAAAGGAAGTTGATGTTCGAGTCATAAAATCAGTGTGACAAAGAGTCCAGCCTTCTGGCAACCGTGCATACCAGGCCTAGCACGCGTTGCCTAATTAGGAAATATCTTGGAAAATTAGATTCTCTATTCGCTCGATTTTCACTTTCCATAGAACAGTAATAAAAATTTCAATCATTGAAACGTTGTCCATCTTGTACTAGTTCTTTATCATAGCCACCGGTATCTGCCTCTCTGCTTATGTTTAAACCCTCTCAAAACAATTTACAAATTGAAAAATGGCAGGATTTAGTGTTTTTACATTAGTGGCTTGGAGGTAACAACAAATTGGATTGTCTTTCCTATAATTGTGTAAATCCCTTTTATATAGAGTTTCAACATAAATAATCTACACAGGAAAAGGATTAATAATACCCCGGTAAGTTGCAATAAACAATCTTCAGACGAAGGACCGTAATGTTCCCTCGCTTGCATCCCGCACTGCCAGCCTTGCATTTTCCCCCACCAAGCAAGCTAGATCCTCCCCACCAACACAGCTCAAGAGCGCCTTCAACCCAGCGTCAATTCCCCTGCGCAATATCGGCGCATTGATTCTAAGATGCCATACCTCGAGACCGCTCAATTATGGCTCACGCAATCCACCCTCCTCCTGCAAGCGCGCCCCGCAACTGTATGTCTTCCCCTCCTCTCACTCTGCCCTACCCATTAACCAAAACGCAGACAAGAATAACCTCCAAATATACAATCGCCCCCTTGACCTCGTCTAAACCTTCTAAACCGCGGAAGTCGAAACCAGGCAATGAGTCCGCAACACCAACCGCAAACCCAGCACCAGCACCCGACGCACCCCGCGCAACACTCACACTCAAAACCTACGACCCCGCCTCAGGCGCAACGCTGAAATACAGCACGAACAAGGCGGCAGAGGTGTCGCGGTTGATACAGATCTTAGGCAGACTGGCGCGGCCGATGAGTGGGCTGCCGGAGGTGAAGGATGATGTGCCTATTTTAGGAGCGGGTGCAGGAGTGGAAGGGGAAGGAAGTGGTGTTGGGACGCCGACTGTGGAAAGCGTGCCTGCTGCAGCTGGCGGTGGGAAGACTGGGCAACAGGCGCAGGGCGGAGGTGCGGGTGGGAAGAAAAAGAAGAAGGGAAAGAAATGAGAGAATGCTTATTATGATAGGGGAAAGCACGGGAGATGGAGTTAAAGCTATGTGGATTGGCTGTTCTGAGGTACCCATAGGTTCAATGAATGCATGGAAGGGCGTTCGGGTGTTGCATAACCTTTTGCTTAATGGAAGGAGGCCCAGAGAATGGGGTTGCATAAGTTGAGCACCGACACAGAGCTAGATAAATATTAAGAATCTTTTCTCATTTCTGCTGCTTCTTTATCCTATCATCTCATCTCGTAACCATCGCCCATGATTCATATCCGGACTCCCAAACGCCACCCACAAGCTGTGTATGTCCAGAATCAAGAGTACCACGTCTGCACCAGGCAACCTCGCCATCTATGCAAAGAAGCGTAAGAAGAGAATAGATATGCAATGCAAAATGTACAAAACCGAGATGCCAACGCCAATTAGTCACAAGTTGTTAGAGAAGAGACATCTAGAAGTCTTCATCGAAGTTGAAGTCACCGCCGGTTTCTGCCTTGGCCTCAGTTTGGGCACTGGTGTCCTCGTGCTTCTTTTGTGTGCCAGCCATGACACCAGCTTTTTGGTAATCGCCGACACGCTTCTCGAAGAAGTTGGTCTTTCCAGCAAGGGAGATGTTCTCCATGAAGTCGAAGGGGTTGGAAACCTTGTAAACCTTCTCGTTGCCGAGAGCCAAAAGGAGACGGTCAGCAACGAACTCAATGTACTGCTTCATGAGGGCCGAGTTCATGCCGAGAAGGGCGCAAGGAAGAGCTTCAGTCAAGAACTCCTGCTCGATCTCCACGGCCTCAGTAATGACATCTTGGACAGCCTGCTTGCTTGGGCGGTGCTTCAAGTGGGAGAAGAGAAGGCAAGCAAAGTCGGTGTGGAGACCCTCGTCACGGGAGATGAGCTCGTTGGAGAAGGTAAGACCAGCCATGAGACCACGCTTCTTTAACCAGAAGATAGATGCGAATGAACCACTGAAGAAGATACCCTCAACGGCTGCGAATGCAACAAGACGTTGAGCAAAGGTAGAGGACTTGTCTTGGATCCAACGAACGGCCCAGTCGGCCTTCTTCTTGATGCAAGGAACTAATAAAACGCGTTAGAAATGTATACGCGATAGTCATGCGCGTCAAAACTTACTCGTCTCAATGGCATTGAAAAGGTATGTACGTTGAGCCTGCTCCTTGATGTAGGTATCGATAAGTAGGGAATACGTCTCGGAGTGGATGTTCTCCATCATGATTTGGAATCCATAGAAGCATCGAGCCTCGGGGATCTGGACCTCTCCGCTGAAACGCTCCACCAAGTTCTCGTTGACGATTCCATCTGATGCTGCGAAGAATGCAAGGACGTGAGAGATGAAGTATCGCTCATCGTCGTTGAGCCTGTTGTTCCAGTCGTGAAGATCCTTGGATAGATCAATCTCTTCGGCAGTCCAGAAAGATGCCTCGGCCTTCTTGTACATCTGCCAGATCTATCGTAGAGGAGTGTTAGCCATTGCAAGTACTTTACGCGTTAACGCGTCGACGCGACTAACCTCATGGTACTTGATTGGGAAGAGCACGAAACGTTGAGGGTTCTCTTGGAGAAGTGGCTCATCAGCTTCCTCTGGCTTGATCGTTGGCGCAACGGCAACTACGGCCTTCTCTGTCTTGACCTCCTCGACGATGGGCTTCTTGATCTCGATGTCGTCAACGACTGGCGCGTCGGCATTGAAAGGCACATTCTCCTTGCCAACGGCCTCGAAAGTGAGCTTCTTGGCAGGCGAGTCACCCATCTTCAGGCCCTCAATGGCAGATGCAGCCTATGTTGGATTAGCAATTGCCCTTCAGACGACGCGAAGGTAAGGTAGCCGTGGTGGCAATTGAGAACGTACGGTCTTGGAAGGAGTTACTTGAGAAGTCATGTTGACTGATTGAGTAGAGGAAGGATCGTGTGAGGTAGGGAGGAAGTTGGGAAGGGAGGGGTCGGAGTTGTCGAAGATGTTCGTGTTGACCAAAAGCAAAGGAAAGGAAGGGCGTGTCGAGCTTAAGAGCTCTTCGCGGTCCTCCAACTCACGTGAAAAAACAAGCGTTAGCGCGAACGCGTCGGCGCTGAGACCGCGAAATGGCGAGGCTGGGCGTGGGCACCGCCAACCACTCAGAGTGCCTTGCCAGAGCTCCCCTTGCATTTATGCCTGCCTTATCAGATCCTTTCGACGAACCGCTGCTGATGGTCCTGTTTTGAAGTGGAGATTTCTCGTTACGATGATTCAGGTTCACTAAGCAATTGGAAACCACGGTCGGCCAGGCGAGTCAGCACGTAAGAGAGGGTGGAGAATATATGATCGATGCAATAATGTGTTTTCGGAATTATCTTTATTGGGATCTACTTCTAACCTGCAGGTCTCGAATCTCAAAGCCGCCTCGCAAACATAAAGGGAACGCGCCATTTTGCAAGCAAGATCCACAGCAATGCAGCAAAAATCAATATCTGTTTTTCTGAAGCGTGGACTGGTTCCGTCGAGCATCATTATCTGGAGGGTTTGGCAACGGTGCATCTCGGCGACTCTGGTCACCCCGTTCCACATCCTGCTGCTTCTTCTTGCTTCCAAAACCACTGAAAAAGCCGCCGCTTCTCTGTTCTGGTTCCACATCCTGGTGGGGAGCTCCTGAACGACCAGTGCCATTCTGCATCTGTATGCCTTGTCTCGTCGGAGGTTGCGTCCCTTGCCTAGTTGGAAGGGCAGTTGTGTATTGCGGTGGGGGACCATGTTCTGCCCTCATTTGACGATCAAACTCGTCGGGGTCTGAAGGATCAATTTGCGGTAGAGGTTGTCCCTGAGCCTTGAGAGCTCGTTCACCTTTTGCGCGAAGAAACTTCTCAAGAACGACAGCATTTCGGGTATTAGCTCTGAAAAGAGCATCCGCAATGTCTCCAAGGAAAGGAACAAGTCCAATGCCGAAGTCCAGCACGATGTTAAACAGCATCTTTGCTTTTACCTCATTTGGGAGACCGCCCTCGACCTGCTGACAAGTTCTCAAAACCATCATCGCCATGAATGCATCAATAACATCCCCAATACTGGAGGAAAACAGTCAGCACATCGTATGATCAACGGGACATTTCTTCTTACCCAGGAATGATACCAATAACAGAGGACCACCCGAATCTGATGCCACAGCAATTGAACAGACTCATGTCAAGACGATATGCTCGTCGCTTAACCTTGGTCAGGACTTTGGCATCGTGTTCGGAGATGCCAGCGGGCAAGGCCTTGCGCCTCTTCTTTCCCTTTTTGCTTGATGGTCGGCCATCTAATCGGGTCGCAGGGACGGTCTCGAAGTATGGGTCCTAAGGAAATAGTTAGCTTTGTCGCAGAAGATCATGGGTCTCTCTGAATTACCTCCTTGCCAAAGTTGTTCTGCATAGTCTCGCCCAACACCCTCTTACTGATGTATTTTGCGACTACGGATGTCATGATTGCGATATTGTTGGAGGGATCGTTGATGGAATGTGTTTGCGAGAGGGACCTCTTTAATAGTTGGAATGTTGAGTATGGCCTAGAATTAGAATTCTAGAGGTGGCGGCAATGGCGCGCTTGCTTCGTCTACTGTCTCTCGTGATGGGACGACTTCAGCTTCTACTGGCCGGCGATGTCTGGATTATGAAACGGTGTCGCGCGTACTATTCTTGGCATCAAGTGATAGACGCGGAAGTTGGGAAGGAAAATTGGAGGGCCATCATGTTTTTATGGAAATAGAATGACTCGCTGGAAGCTTGCCAAAGCTTGATTGCGACCTGAGACTGTCGTAGTGTGGTGCATTTGTTATTCAAGTTTCATGGCATTCACAGCTGATCGGCTTCGGCTACGTCAGAGCTGGCTTGGCATTGGCTTTTGACTTTGAGCCTGCAGGTAAATCAGCGAATCAGAATCAGGAATTTCGAAAATACATGCACTTTTCTGTTTTCGCGCTTCCAGCCACAGTGGCTGTGCGTGTTCCAGATTGTGAGTGGCGGGGGGGCTGTGAAGTGCTCGCATCGAAAGAACACCTCCCCATACCCGTACATCGCACAACCAACCATCTGCGCTCAACTTCATCCCATCCAGCATACAACTGCCACGCTTGGACAAGCCTCGTCATCCTCCGTCGGAACCCCAGCTTTTGCCACTGTACGGCATCAACAGATCATCCAGTTCCAGCTTCATCCAGCTAGGAGCTGCGTCTGACTGCGCGTTCTCCGCGCCATACCTAACACTCGAGTCGTGGATATGCTCGCCAGGGCAAGACAACATGACAGAAAGAAAAATGCAGCTAGAAGACTGTAAGTTGCGCAGGGCCGAGGCTTGGGCAGCTCGAGGTGGAGCTAGACCTGGACCTCAGAGCTCATGATGATCTCTCCTATTGAGCCTCCTCAGCCTCGTGCAGTCTATCAAAGCTAACACTTCATCCTCAGGGCTGGACGACCTGAGCACGCGGTTTATTGAGAACCTTCCCCTAGATGACCTACGTGAGGTCGAGCGAATATGCTTCCATCTCGAAGAAGCACAATGGTTTTACGAAGATTTCATACGTCCCCTCGATCCCGCTTTACCCTCCATGAACCTCCGCCGCTTCTGTGAGCGAATGTTTGCCCACTGTCCTAGCCTTTCCATATATACACCGGAGCAACACATTGCAGCCTTTGAACACTTTATCGATTACAAGAGCCGGATTCCTGTGAGAGGAGCCATCATGCTGAACGACGCAATGGATTCTGCTGTACTAGTGAAAGGTTGGAAGAAAGGCGCCAACTGGAGCTTCCCGCGAGGAAAGATCAATCTTGACGAAGATGACCTGACGTGTGCCATGCGAGAGGTGTATGAGGAAACGGGATATAATCTTGAGACTTCTGGCTTAGTGCCAGAAAACCGTGATGTCAAATTCATCGAGATGTCTATGCGGGAGCAGCAGATACGCCTGTATATCTTTAGGAATGTACCTATGGATACCCATTTTGAGCCACGGACACGAAAGGAAATTAGCAAGATTGAGTGGTGGCCTCTTTCCGAGCTCCCGGCATTTAGAAAGAAGGGAAGGGTGGAGCAGCCAGTGAATGTTACAAGAGACAACAAGTTCTACAACGTTGCTCCGTTTCTTCACGGGCTTCGCAAATGGATCATCGAGCAAAAGAAGCATGATGCAAAGCGAAACTCGAGAAATCAGCATTTGTCCGCAACGATCAGCTATGACGAGCTTCAAACAGAGGAGGAGGAGCAAGGGACCGAGACTACAGCAGCTGGTTTCTACACGGCCTCGCCTCTCCCTACTTCAGACCTTGAACTCGACGAACGGTCTTTGAGACTTCAGCAACAGATCTTTCAAATGCAACAGCCCAAAGAGCCCGCAGGGCGGGCAGATCAATTGCTTGCTCTGCTGAAGAACACACCCACAGCTTCGGACCAACAAGCTCCCCTCCCAAACTTTCCACCTCACACCTCCCTTGAACACACTGCCGATCAAGCTCCTATGCCTCGGACTCCACATCATCAACATCCCCGCCCTCCCCAATTTTCAAGTGTGCCGCCACCGCCAACATACCCAATCCAAACGCAAAACGAAACATTCTCCTATCAGCTACCTGATTTTCAGACTGCCAGGCCACCAACTTACCAGGACCATGCGTACAAGCAAAGTCAACAAGTCCAAAGATCTCACCAAAACCCCCATTCCAACCAATCTCAACATCTCGTTCATCCGCAACCTCTGCCACCCCATGTTCAGAGAGCTGTTTTCACCGGCGGCCCTGTGCACAGTCCAATGATGCCTCCACCAATTCAACAACAACTGCCTCAAAACCTCACATCGACAGTCTCTGTGACCGTAAACAATCCCCAATTTCCCGGTCTGCATGCCCCCATGGTTGCGCCTGTCCAGAGACAATCACCCCCAAAGCTCACAGAGCACCATCTGAGCCTTCTCAACGCCTTCAAAGGCAAGAAGGATGACCCCAATGGTGGTCTTCCGACTAAAAATGATCTTCCATTACGAAGATTTGTACAGGAACCGGTGCATGCACAACATCCACCCCAAGAATTGCCGGGAGATGCCTCTCGAATACCGTTAATGGCTAACCGGCCTCGTGTTGAAATTCAATACACATCCAATGCCTCTTCAGGTCTAATTCCTAGCATGATCACACCCAGGCAAGCTCCTAGTGAAGAGCAAAAGTCGGCGCTCCTTAGCATGTTCAAGACTCCTGCTACTCCAGCCGCTGTGCCTGCCAACCCTGTCGCTGCTACTGCCCTGCCTATTAGTGCAACGCCATCAGCAGTCGAACTGTCCGCAGTGGAGCCACTCTCGCAAAATGCTGCCTCGACTTCTGCTCTGCTCAACGATAAAAGAACTCCAGTTCATTCAGCCAACAACGGAAGCATACCAGAACTAAACCCCGAAGCTAATCTGCCCTTCCGAGCATTATCTATCCTCCCTCGGCCTTCTGAATTGAGCGACAACGAAGCTCCTTTGCGAAACGGTTCCAGTCAAAAGGTGCTTGCGAAAACGAACAGGGCCCATCATGCACGCAACACCACCGGCCAAGGACCACCTGCGAAATCTCCCGAAAAGCCTTTCCAGCCACAGATTCTGAAACGCCCACAAGCAGGACCTTCGAAGGCTGTTGAGCCGCCTTCTGTGCCTCGATCTGCACTCCCAACCTTCTCACCACCGTTGACAACTGCGCATCCGTCTCAAACAGCCGACCACAAACAGACTCTTCTATCTCTCTTCGGAAAGGCGTCTGCCCAAGCAAATCCTTTGCCAAAGCCCCCGACCAGTGACCCAACACAGCAGCTACCAATGGCCCCATCAGCCCCAGCAACAGCTGTTTCATCAAGGTCCCGTGTTGGCAGCCTTGCTTCAGGAGAAGGTCCATCTCGTCGTGGCAGTCAAGTTCCAATATCACCTGCAGACAAGAACTTCCTACTCAATTATTTGGGAGCTGTAACTAAATAGGTACAGCGTTGATTTTGAGGTACACAATGATATCATGGGTGCAACGATGAAGGAAAAGTATGTTCCATGATTTCTTAGATTATAGATAGGGACTATGTTGAGATACCATGGGACGGGAATAGCATTGGACAGGCATCTTGCAGCGATTAGCACATGCGGAGGGCGCTCTGGGAGGAAAGTGATACGAGTCGATGAATATGGGATAACTTAGCAATAGTATCCTACATGGCAATGACTTCAAGAAACTTCCCTGCAAGGCTTCAAGGATGTATCCTTAAAAAACCCAATTACTTCCAAGCACCATATCATACAAGTTATGCCATGCTCTGTTCTCCTGCTACCAATTATGAAAATAGCTAAACAGGGCATGTGATATTTCTCCCCTTGTAGCACACAAGCGAGTAGGCTAAAATTTGCAAGAGTTCAGCAACCTGCACCACCAAGGCTCACAAGGCTGAGAAATCAAAAGCTTCAAGCGAAACCTCAGCCACACACCATCCAAAACATTTCCCGCCCGTCACGGCGCTCGTGAAAGTCCCGTTAATCCAGGAAACTCAAAATGAAGTCTCGAATCATGGTTCCACTAGTTCGAACCCTTGATCGACCGTACATCTGCACCAATTGTCTCTCCCGCAACCTCCGCGGCTCTCTCGCCACCACCTCCTATCGACCCTACTCCACGAGCAGAAATCCCCCTCCACCCCCGAGCGCCGCATACGCACGCCTGTCCTCCCGCCGCCTCATCTCTCTCTCAGGCCCAGACTCAACACGCTATCTGCAAGGCGTCATAACAGCCAATCTCTCTCCTTCCACCCCGAGACGATCCGGGTTCTACACTGCGTTTTTAAACGCGCCGGGTCGGCTACTAAATGATGTGTTTATCTATCCAGATGGAAAAGGCGAAGGAAGTTGGTTGATTGAGGTTGATGCTAAGGAGGTGGAGAAGTTGGCGAAGCATATCAAGAGGTACAAGTTGAGAGCAAAGTTTGAGGTTAAGGTACTCGAGGTTGGGGAGAAAGATGTTTGGAGCTTATGGGAGGATGAGGGGAAGGAATGGACTGCATATTCTTTTGGCGGTCCATCGAGTGAGACGAGAGGAGAGGGTGCGGAGGTCGGGTGCGTGGATACAAGAGCTCCGGGAATGGGAAGACGCTTGATCTTAACTGGGAACCAGAAGCCGGAGGTGGAGATGGAGGAAACGAGTGAAGACAGCTATAGGATCAGGCGGTATCTGAAGGGTGTGCCCGAGGGGCAGGATGAGCTGGTCAGAGAGAGCGCATTACCGCAGGAGAGTAATATTGACTTCATGGGGGGCATCGATTACAGGAAAGGGTGTTATGTTGGTCAGGAGTTGACGATCAGGACCCATCATACGGGAGTTGTGAGGAAGAGAGTGCTACCTGTCATGCTCTATGGTATTGACGAAAGCATGCCAGACAGCTTGGAATACTCGCCAGAAAAAGAGCTGGGTGTGGAGAGCATTCCACTGGAGACGAGTATTGGCAGGGTTGAAAAGAGGGGACGCAGCGCTGGCAAGTGGTTGAGTGGCGTTGGCAACATTGGATTGGGCTTGTGTAGGCTTGAGATCATGACTGATGTTCAGGTATCAGGGGAAGCTGGTGGCTACAAGGAGGGCGACGAGTTCAAGCTGGAATGGGAGGGAGAAAGTGGTCAGAAAATGGTGAAAGTCAAGGCTTTCGTGCCTCCATGGCATCTCACAAAGCAGTAAATATCTGCTATGATGATGAGGGGAACACAAATTCGGGCATTGTAAGTACAGTTGTATTTTGTAAATCTACAATAGGGGTATAGCAAATCGACTCGGGATCCCCAACGCCATGCTAAATTCATCATGAGTTCGTCTATGTGTTAGATGCAGAATTATTCCACACTTTCTGCAGCTTCCTTCTGCAGTATCTCATCTTCCATCCTCTGCTTCTCAGCAGCCCTTAGTCTCGCCATCGTAGCTGCAAAGTCGTTCTTCTTGGGTGTGTTTGGAGAGAAGGAGAATTTCGGCGATGCTGAAGACTTATCGTCAGCTTTCAGTCCTTTGAAGATATCGGGACGTTTGATGGGTGTGGATGTATCTCGATCTGCCATCTTTGGCCCAGCTTCTGATACAGCTGGAGAGTCAGCAGGGACAAAGATTCCACTCTTCCGGGCTTTCTTCTCAGCTTTCCGCTTTGCCTTGGCTTGCTCAGCTTCTCGAATCTTTCGCTCCAGTCGCTCAACCTCGTCTTCTTCAGGTTGGTCTTCGGTTGCGGCTGGTACTTCTTTCGCAGGTTCTTTGGCGGGCTCTCGTGTGGGCTCTTTGCGCGGAGCTGGTGCTGGGGAGGATGCGGCCTCGCCCATCATAGACGCCCTTGCAGCTCTCCTCTTCCGTCCCTCCTCTGCCAATTTTCTCAGCTCTTGTTGCATCTCGTCGTCTTCCCTTGACCTCTTGACACCAGCTGTAAATCCACCCCGTTCACGCGCTTCGAGGTCCTCCTTCATTTGCCGCCTCTTGCCCTCAAACAGCTCATTCGCCCGTTGCCTCTGAATCTTAGCTTGTCGATGGCCATCGTACTTCGCTTTCAACTCTGGATCACTGAGTACATCGTTGGCAGCCTGGAATAACTCGTATTTCTCCGGATCGAAATCTTTGCCCACCTTATCGGGATGGTATTTCAATGCTGTCTTTCGATATGCGCGACGGAGCTCTGATTCAGAGCAATTCTCGAAAGCGATACCTAGAAGCTCGTAGAAGTCGACATCGCTGGTGACCCACTTTAGTAGATCGTTGTTAGCCATGGTGACAGTTGATATGGCTTGGATGGCGTCGCGGTTTGGGTTTGATTTTCTGTTTGCAGATCCAGCCTAGCGCGGTGGCTGACTCATTTCACCGACCTCACTTCGTACAAACTTCACTTCCTGTTGTCTCTCCACATTGATGAAAGCGTTATTACTTTGTCTTCTGAAAACGTGCTCGCTCATCCGAGAAAGTAGCATCGATGCAAGATGTTGTACTTAGCACTCCTGACTTCTGCCGGTCATTTTCTCAAGTAGTTATTTCAATTCTTGGCACAAAAATATTGTGAGTTCTCAACAAACGCCAACATAAGTGTTAATTTGCCTTCACTATAGGCAAGAAGGAAGCGCTTTCCAGAAACATGTGGAAATATTATGTTTTTGAACTGAGCTGTCAGCAGAATGCTGGTTACCTAGGCTAGGGTCTGAATCCCTGGTGCCTTGACGGTCGAGGCTGGCCACATCGGTCAAGTATAGACTTTGAAGAAAGATCCCAGTCTCTCGTTCAAGTGTTCATCGTACTTCGTAATGTGTCTGTGATTGTACACCTTACATTTTGCGTCGTTCCCAAAAATATTTTTTCAGAGCTTGAGAAGGCATGAACTCGAAAAGATAATAATTAATCTAGTTTACAGCTGAAACAATGAGTTCAATGCGTTCTTCTCCCTTTGTATTACTCTTAAGCAAAAGTGGGCAGGAGATTGATTGGAAGGGATCCAATCTCGCGTATGACAAAAAAAAGTAGTTTTGTTTTATAACATTTTCTGTACAAGTCAGCACTTTGGTTATGGGGGAAGAAGGTTATACCTGTTTGTCGCACATAGGAGAATGACACCCGTCTTCATCTCACGAACGAACCCCTCGATCTTCTGAGAAGAGATTTGGGAACGATCTTCCTGTAGCTCCTCTCCATCCCGGATTAATGGGGTTGAACCCAGAATCCTCACCTCAGAGGGCTTACGAGGCGTCAAACGCGCTACACCGTTGCAAAGGAGATTATAGAGCACCCCCATGCACTCTCTCCAATGCATTATTGTCTATTATACCTGCAACATGATACTGAGGATGCCAGAGACCGACAGGTTCGAATCGGACGATCTGCAGAAACCTAGTGCTAGGAATTGTTAGTGATACTGAAAATCGGTGTCAAGCGAAGCTACATACCTTCTTTTTTTTTCATTTTCGCGCAAATCTCTTATTTGAAGATATAGCGCTGGGCTGCGTTAGGTGTGGTCAGAAGATTCTCCTTCCCGATGAGGTCGCTGGCTCGCAACTTCCCCGCTCCGTAGCGTGTTTACTTCCATCCGTCACCGCAGCAGTCTCTCCTGGTGTGTCCTTTGCATATCGCATGCATTGCGGGAATGGTAGGCAAGAAGGCTTTGATTATCAAGATACCTTTCTCGTCGTCATCAGCATCTACTATCCGCAGAGCAAACCAAGTCGCAGCCATGGAAGGTCTACGAGCAGAACCAGACACACCATCCGCAACGGCGCAGGTCGCACCGTCCAGCATCACCAGTCATTTCTCCCAGAGCCAGTTAGCTCTAGCTCTTGCAATCCAAAAGGGGAAGCCGGAAGCGCTTTCCACGAACGGTAAGCCAGCGAGCTTGTTTACTTTGTTTACCTTTCTAAACTTCTCTGCAGAGTATTGTCAGCAACTGCGAAAAAGCATCAAAACCGGACAGCCGCTCTCAATTGATGGATTATGCTACATTGATACGTGCGAATTCTGGAAGGATCAATATACCAAGATTCATCTGGAAAATAGAGCGCTACAAAGCAAGATCCTTGCGTTAGAGCAGAAAGTGCAACAGTCAACGAGTGTCTCCTTCGAGAAAACCCATGACCAGGCCAACCACAGTGAAGGACGAATGGAGGGTGGGGATCTGCCTGTAGAACCGCTTGAAAATATTGGCAGGCAAGACATCGAAACGTCGAGAAAGCGTCCAGCACAATTCGAAGAGCACGGGGCTGGGTATCATGAACAGGGCTACGTAGCATTCTCATCTTCGGATGACATCTGTCTCAGCTTGAGCAATTATGGTAAGCACAAAGTATGGGCAAGTGTATTCCTGGCTGACTGGTCCAAGTTTTCGCCATCAAACATCAACGCAAAAATCTGGAAAAGGCCAGTCGAAGCTCCTCGACCTTGGACGACGTGAATATCATTGCCAAGAGTATCATCCAAACTCTAACACTTCTCGAGAGTAATCTACCCAATACCTGTCTACCCCTGAAGCTGTTGACAATCGACAATCAAGATTATCGAACTTCATTATTGATTCAGCAAGTGATGTACCAAATTACATTTTCTTTCCTATCTTGCTTTGAAGCTATGAACGAGCTCTGCGCTACTATTCCTGGAAGAGCAAAGATGCCAGAAGTAGTTTACCGTATGGTCATGTTCTGCAATAAAGCATTGAATCTTCGCCGCAGCCTGGGAAATTTACAAGCGCAGTTTGAAGTTGATCAAGATGCACAAAGACCAAGACAGAAGCGCAGCAGAGTAGAACCGCGAGAATACACTGTGACCAAGTATCTGGCAAACTGTCTCGTTTCTATCTTAGATGGAATTGAGTGGAAGGTCGGACGTCCTGGGCATGCAGATTTGCTAGAAGGAATGCTCTTTTGCGTTTTAGAAGAGGCAGGACGTCTGGTTTCGGAAGCCGTATTTGCTGAACATGTGGCCACATCTGACAATCCTGGCAATATCTCAAAGACGAATGACCCAATGCTACAGAAATCCATCAACCACGAGTCTCGGTACCTGGTCCAAATCCTTCAGGCCGCAGTGGGAGGAACGAAAAAGAGAGAGCTGATTGCTCAGGTCTTGGCTCAAGGCAACCCTGATTCAAATGAACAACGTCGTCTGGCAGGATCTGCCATGTCGTTGGCCCTTTCTGGCGACTTGCTCTCTAAGACCAGGAAGCTGTTGCAGAGTACCCTGGTCAGAAGCGCCGTGGGAGAATCAAATTTGGAGACGTTGAGATTACCAACACCACCACTGGAGGAAACCGATATGCCATTGGAGACGAACGGACAGATAGAAAAGTATGGATCGGAATGGTTGGTACAATCTGTATGGGGCATAATTGGCTGGGACTTGATTGCTTGAAGTATGTTCTCTCTTCCACATATCGTTCAGCACAATAGTTGCTTCAATTTAGCATTTAGCAGAAATTTAGAAGAATATCACACCCAAGGCTGCCCATCTTTGAATTACTGGATCTTGCTTATCCATGGACTTCCGGTCGTCTCATGGTGCCCAGCATTATCAACGGTTGGCTTCAACTTCTAGAACAAAGCTCCTTTGGTATGGCATCCTCTAAAGAGATCGATGTTTGAATCCGTTCACCTTCCAAGTTCGATTTCACCGAGGACATCGTCAGATCTTGCTGATTTTCCATTACCCTTGGAGTTTTTTATTTTCTCACAACGCAATCATCGTCTCACGCACCTCAGGCGTGTTCATTCAAATAAGGTGAGAACCAATATTTTCTAAAGCAAGTTGTACTAAAATGCACAGCTATCCTAGTGTTCGAAATCCCGGGACAACAGCAAGCCAAGCCTGATACCGTGGACAACGTATCGACCAAAAGGACCACTATAGAAGCGGACGCAGAGAAGACTTTCACCTTGTATCCGAAACTTCCTCTCGAAGTCAAGAAGAGAGTGTGGAAATTCGCTACTCAGAATGTTGAGCCCCGACTTGTCGCCTTCGGACGAAGAGGTGGCACAATTCCTGCTGTTCTTCACGCTTGCCGCCTCTCGAGATCAGGTGCGGCGCCGACTTACACTTTCCTGAAATACCGCGAACATCACAAAGAAGGTTTCAACATGTCTATCAATTTCGAAGTTGATGTTGTGTTTCTGCGAACGGACTCGTCGTATGGTGATCTTAGAGGTTGTTTTCCAGACTCGCAACTTGAAGTCAAAAGGTTCGCGGTTAGTCCTGAGTCAGACGAGACTCTGATCCTCAACTTAGAGTATGAACAGTCTGGAGATATGCTGGAAATTCTTTGGAATAGCTTTTCTAATTTGAAGGAGTTTCTTTGCATTGCCAACGCGAGCTCGGGGCAAGTGGGAGGATACAATGATCCAGTCGAGTCAGTCTCCAATTACATTGACGATGGCTCCTATTTTTTCAACGCTATTCAAGAGGATGTTAGTTTTCTCAGAAGCATCCTCCGCCCACCGGCCTTGGAGTTGAAGCTCACGCAATTCCGCTGAGGATCGAGTGTAGAAATGGATGCAAAACCCACACTCAGTGGTAAAGTTCCTGAGGCAAGAGCTATACTAAAATACTAACATTAATAGGCCAACACGATCTCTTTGAACATTGTGGAAGAAGCTTTAGGAGTACTCAGTCTTCATAGGGAATTCCATATCAGCGGGACTATGATGCCAAAGGAATACCGGGTGTTAGAGATAGTGACATTTGTCATACTCTTAGGTTCAGTACATTAATGGCATTTCCTCCCAGAGCACCTTTTGCTTCTTCGCTTCCACTTCCCAGTTCTCCCTTGATAGCCTCATAATTCGTCTCGACACTTAGCCATTTTCCACCTCCCTCCTCCAGAGGCGGGAAGAAAGGATGGTCTGTTCCAAACATGACTCGGTCCTCCCCACTTGCTTGTATGGCAGCCTTCAGTCCGATCTCGCCGTAGATTACCGCATCTAGGTAGATGTTTTTCTTCAATATCTCCCAAACAGTTTTCCTTCCTTTCCCTAGTTTTCCCTCTGCTTTCAGATGAGCGTCGTGCTCTATGCAGGACTCGATCCTTCCGGCCAAGAAGGGTAAAGTCCCTCCGGAATGAGCCAAGATCATCTGTAAGTCTGAAACTTTCTCAAAGACGCCAGATAATATCATCCTCGTAACCGCAATGGTCGTTTCGAGGGGAAAGCCTAGAGCAAGTGGGAGTACGTGGCCATAATCACTAGCCCTCTCTCCCCATACTGACCCCGGCAATCCATAATGAGGATGCAAGAAAATCGGCAGCTTGGCATCCTGCAGCGCTTGGAATATCGGCAACAACTCTGGATCATCCAATCCCTTGCCAAGGCCCGTCGTTCCGAGAATGATGCCTCTCATGTACTTCAACTCCTTCAATCGTGCAATCTCCTTGACAATCACTTCCTTTCCACCACTCAACGGCAAGGTCCCGAACGCAAATAACCTCCCAGGGAACTTCCCACATTCTTCGTTGACTTCGTTATTGATCCCTTCTGCTGCTTTTGCCGCTTCAGCTGCTGGTACCCAGTCTAGCCAAGGATTCGCAAGAGAAATAACAGAAATATCGATTGAGTGAGTGTCCATAAATTCAATTTTCTTGTTGATGTCGTAGTACTCTGATCCAACAGGACGTCCTCGAGATGTACTCTCTGTGTCTTCAGCTGGGAGAATGACAAGGCGGAGAGCGAAAGACGGTGGGAATGAGCGGATGTAAGGGATGCTGGAGCGGGACTTCAGGAGCTCGATGTAGGAAGGAGGGTAGACATGGGTGTGTATGTCCACAATGGGAGACTTGTAGGAGGCCATTGTGTTTCTGCTTCTACTTCTCGGGCCAAAAGTCGATGAAGAGGAGAAGAAAAGGAGGTTACAACAAAACTCGTGATACGAGGGTAGCTTTTCCTAATTGGTAATTTTTGTTACCCCGCGGCGCTTATCGTGCCCCGCCCTTATCTCCCCCCCCTGGCCAAGCCCCAGCCGCCTGCCTTTTCCAACGACGACCTTCTTGGCTCGAGGCTGAAAAGCCGGAAAGCGGCTGTATCCGCAGATCAGACCATAACATATTGATTGATACATCAAGAGCTGCTTAACAAACCTTCTCCAAACCAACGAAAGGCTATATCGCTGAATTTGAAGCTTGTATCGCAGCAAGATGGCACCACAGACCAGCGCCGTCGAGAAAGATAACCTTTTCATCCCGGTATGGACATCTTCCGATATGTTATCAAGGTGCTAAGTAGAGTCATCAAAGCTGATCGACTTCTCCCTCTTCCTCAACGGCAGCCAAGCCGAACGAACGCAAGCCGCACAATCCATCCTGAAAGGCTTCCAAAACGCTGGCTTCATATACCTCACAAATCACTCCATCCCACTTCCCACCGTCTCACACGTCTTCTCGACCTCTGCAAAATTCTTTGATAGACCTCAACCCGAGAAAGAAGCTCTAGGATGGACGACCCCTGAATCAAATCGTGGCTATGTCTCTCACGGCCGCGAGAAAGTCTCTACTCTTACCGATAAGGACGAAGTTGAAGCCCTTCGAGGACAAGCCCCAGATTTGAAAGAGAGCTTTGAAATCGGGAGGGAAGGAGCAGAAGGGACGCCTAACAATTGGCCAAGTGGAGACGAAGCAGCCAAGGAGTTTAAGGATACGATGTTGAAATTCCATGACCAGTGCAAGGTTCTGCATATTGAGGTTATGAGAGCAATTGCTGTGGGAATGGGCCTGGAAGAAGGCTATTTTGATGGATTTACGGATGTTGGAGATAACACCTTACGGTTGTTGCATTATCCTGAGGTCAAGAAAGATGTTTTCAAGAAGAATAAACTACAAGTCAGGGCGGGGGAGCATACGGATTACGGTTCTATCACCTTGCTGTTTCAGGATAATAGAGGTGGATTGCAAGTGAAGAGTCCTGACGGGACTTTCGTTGATGCTACACCTATTCCGGGCACGGTGGTAATCAATGCGGGAGATCTGTTGGCGAGGTGGAGTAACGATACGATCAAAAGTACATTACATAGGGTGGTTGAACCGCCTGCTCCCGAGGAAGGAGATGTGCATCCGGCGAGGTATAGTTGTGCTTATTTTTGTAATCCGAATTTCGATCGGATGATCGACGCCATTCAAGGGACTTACGGAGGGGATAAAGGACCCAAGAAGTATAAGCCGATTAATTCCGGGGATTACTTGGTGCAGAGACTTGCTGCCACTTATTGAATAATTTACACACTTGGTTTCATGCTGTCATTCACGCATTTGGATCGTCGTTGTGGTTTCTGGTCTTGCTGCGAAATCACTATTGCAATGCATACAGATTTGGATTACCAGTACATAATGCTTCTATTTCACCCAAGTCATAGGATTATACCGCTCTCCAAGCATGAAGTAGAAGCGGATGCTGCTAATTTCTCTCGTTAATAGACTTCTTCGTCAACCAGATTCAGTATGCGCAAGAGGTACAGCTTTGAGTACCCAGCGCATTGAACGGTCATTGATGCCGTAAGAATCATAGACACCAGAGCCATCCTTGTTGTCCTTTTCTCCATACCTCATAGGCAGCTTCTTCGCTTGGTCAATGCTTTTAACCTCGATCCGCACCTTCTTGCAGATAGCTTTCTTCTTAGCCTTCTGTTTACTCTCCAATGCCGACACAAGTTTTGGATGCCTCCGTGAGAACTCCACTAGATTGCAGTTTGAGATCTGGTACAAACTGCGGAAATGAGTGACGGTTCTCCCCTTCTGCGGACCATCGATAACAAGCACAACCTTTTTAAGCTTCGGGCAATTTTCATGGAGCATCTGCCACAAGTCACGTTTTCCCTCGTTGTCTCGATAAGCACTCGTAAGGCAGTGAATATCCTCCAAATTCATAGCAAGCAGCCTAACCTCTTTCATTGCATCTTTGTAGAAGTGACTGGCGGTTTGTAAAGCTGAGGGGAATCTTTCCACGCCCTTCGCTTTGAAATTGCGGTTCAAGTAGATTGTATCCTTCTGGAAGTTCACGAGCAGCGTAAACGGCAAGTTCGGTTGGCCGCTCTCGACGATCATGAATGTCTTCTTCGCCTCCTGGCGTGACTCACGACAGACTTGAAGCACAGCTGGAACGCCATCGTTGGAGATAGGTTGAATGCAGATGACGCGGGGAGGGATATCGAGGATGGCGTTCTTCCACACCTTCAGGCGCAATTCCAGCGGGAATTTGGGAAAGGGATGGAAGGTTGGATCCATGTGGAGGTCTTCGCCCTGGACAAACAAATCGCGGAGGTTCTTCATGTACTTGCGAGAAGTGCCAGGAGCGCTGTTGGAGCTTGTTGCCAGAGTAGTTGACTTAGTTTGCTTCATCGTGTGTTTTCCAGCTCTGAACAATGTTAGAGCTTGAAAATCGTTGATGGGCAGAGATCAATACCTATTAAGAGCCGTATTGCAATCTGCTTGATCAAAAATCGATGTCGACATGATGTTGCGAAAAGCGACCGCCCTAGATGGCTGTTTTTGGCCTGAATTGAGTGTTATCTGTCGTTCAGAAGTTCTGGAGGTTGATGGAGTCGACGCGGACCGGCGCTGGTGCCGAAGCATTTATCCTCGTGAGCGGACAGTAAATTTTGGCATTCACCCATAAATCTGAGCAAAAAGAATTCCCCCCACTTCACAACTCTATTTCCATACCGGTGTCAAACGTTGTCTAAAGCTTTTCGTGGGAGAAAGAGTCTACTGACAAGTCTCAAGTTGAGCCAGGGTTAACAGCAGTTTCCAAGGCTTGGTTTGAAGTCTTTTCGCTCATTGTACCCGACGTCATAGCTTTCTTTGTGTTTTCAGAACGTTGCCAAATCTGCAAATGCTCTATTCATTCTCAATATCATAGAATTCTGCGCCGTTCGGTCAAGCTTTTATCCTGCCGTGGTAATATCCTCTTTTTCCTACCTGTAATGGCAGAATTAAAGGTCCTCAATTAGCATTGACCTGAAACTAAGGTACTAGCATATTTCGTAAACTTTTACCTTTAAGCCTCCTCACACATAGTCAACCCGTCTGCCTACTCGCTTATTATTAAACCTCTACCAGCAGAGCTGAAAGATTCAACCACACTGCTTGATTACAAGTAAAATTAGGCAACGAAGCAGAGACAATGGATATCAAAGATGATTTTGGGCTTATAGAAGCGAAATTTCGTCTTTGATTACGGGAAATTTTGAAGTGTTTCGAGTTAAACGCTGCCAATAGGAGAATCGTTCATCAATCATCATCCCTTGATAGGCCAATGGATAGGTTCACTCAATGTGACTTACCAAAAAATCGAGCAACAGATCTGCTCATAAGCCCTCTCAACTCAGACGTTCCAAGCCCAAGTTCTCCTGCAACTCCTTCTCTATAATTGCATAAGAAAAGCGAGGACGGAATGATCTTTTTCACACATATATACCATCATAACGGTTGTTAAGGAAGCAATAGTAACTTACTCGATGATTCTCGGATATTTCATATGCTAAGGAAGACCAGTATCTATCAACCATGGTACCTAAGTAGATATTGCAGCGATTTGTCTACCGATCTGGTGGCGTCTCTCACATATAGAACATGAACTGACCGTCTGACGAAACATTCGAGTTATCTATCAAACAGATTCTTTTGGCATGAAATCAAAAGACAATTGGACCTTAACATCTGGTTGCTAACGGAAGAGATCGATTAACAAAAAATTAAGAAGGAAGATCGATTTCGAGGAGGCTGAGGAAGGAGAAGCATCACGTGACAATCGGGCCGAGCATCACTTGAACTTCTCCCGGATTGCACTTCATCCTCAGCATCAAGTTTTGGCCTGAACCATCTACCAACCGTTTCTGGTCGATAGCCAAACCACAGAACAGCTTCGGGATGCGAGCACCGCGAGCATTGCGATCATTGCGATGAACAGCCCGATGACGCGTGTCGTGGCCTCTGCCTGATTTATTTTCTTTTCTTGGCGACACCGAAGCTGGGCGTCAGTTATTTGCATTCTTACGATACCGTTCTCGGTCACCGAACTACCCTGCTTCCAAGATTTGATGTCAGCCTCTCATTGGACCAGTGTCCTCTTCATTCCGCGGGTACAGCAGTTTTAGCAAGTGTCAGTGCCGTCTAGCCATGAGAGGGGCTTCTGATAGCCACCCCCCGGCCGCTCTTGATATGCGTCGTCCTGGAAATCGACCTTCCAAGATCTATTTTTGAGACGGCTCGTGCGAAAAAGCAAACGCATGCCCAGCACCGCCCCCCTTCAAAGCTGGGGTCCACGTGAAACTCTAAGACTGGAGGCTGTGGAGTACATTGACAAGTGGAAGATATCCGGGGCTATGCTCAGTCTAATTACACTGCCCCAATGATTCTTGAATATATGTCAAGCTCAAATCTTTCGCATCTTTCGAGATATTTTCCTTATGTTCAAACAAATCTCGTCCAAGTTGTCATGATCTGGCGTCCTCGATTCAAGAGCAGGAGAGAACACTTGACAGCGCATTCAGCTGGCCTGCCCAGGCAAACTTGCTGGCAAAATTTGAACCCTTGCTTACTGCTCTCGACCTCCTCTCACCGAGGCGACCGCCAAAATGTGGCCAAGGACGAGGAGGTGGTATGGCCTTCGTATCCTATCAGCACGTTCCAGCTTGTCGCATACCCAGAAACTTATTCATGAGCTTCCAGAGATGCACCGACCGTTAGACCAATCGACAGAATCCAACTAGCAGTTGGTAGGGACCATGATGTATTGTCCTGATGCCCTATCGGCAACCGGAAGAATGCCAAGGAGTGGTGGGACGAGGCGTACGAGGCAAGGGTGTCAGTGCGCTCGGAGGGATTTACTGAACACAACAATCAGGTTCTATAGGCCAATCTCACCACGATAAGCTGGCAAAATCCCGCGTGTCATCATGCAGTCCTTGGATTTCTGCATAGCAGCAGCTCACGAGCCGAACAGGAGACAATTTTTTGAACTGACGCTTTGTCCTTAAGGACAACTAAGGTGTCAGCCCACGATGATTCAACTATTTGGGATTCCGCATACTTGGGACTGGTCCAAATTTGTGAGCTGGCCGTGCTCGGATAGTATCTTCGCCTTCTACACTTTCAGTAGCGCAATTAGGAATTGGGACTTTTCACATTTTCAGCATAACGACACACCGAGCTCGAGATAATGACACCATTTATGGCGCCGAACGCAGACGGCATTGAGGTGGTTCCAGAGAACAGATGGGATCCAAGTTTTGATGACGAGGAAGACGATGAATTGGTTAACGCAAGACAATGGAGAGGGAATAGTGGTGCGAGCTCTTCTGGGTAGGGCCGATTGGAATTTCTTCAGTTGCAACGTACTTACTGATGAATTTCAGCATTCGAGCAATTACAAAGCACAAGACTTACCAGCGAAACTTTCTTATCTGGGTGGCTTATGTCCGTAAAGTATCCCAAAAGATCGGGGAGACCGAGCGGCGAACTTGCCCCTTGGAGGCCTGCGAAGCAGCTCCGTTCGATACTCACGATGCAATGCTTCAGCATGTGTATACTTGCCCGCATTTGGCAAGAGGATCTTACAAATGTTGTGAATGCGGCAAATCGGAACGGATCAGCAAGATACATACGGATGGCTGTCACGAGCTTCGTCGCTTTTCAACAATGAGAAACTCGCTGAGGCGAGCGAAGAGACTTTTGTCATCTCATGGGCCAAAGACTCGCAACGCCTCTGAGTGTGCTCCGAATAAACAGATGATTTCCGAAAAGATTGCTGTGTTGCCTACTCAAACGGACTCATACAATACAAGACCTTCGGATCTCCACCCAGCTTGCACAGAGCTTGAAGCCTTTTGGACTCCCGAGATTCATGAACTCGAAATGGCAATGTCTGCCGCTTGTGGCAACAGTCTAATCTTTGATCAGCCTCAAACCACATGCTCGGAGTTAAGTGCTAGGCATGATCATCCGCAAGTCTCTGAAGATCACCAGCCTGAGATGGAGCATGCTCCTGTTGAGCTCAGCACAGGCTATAACTCAACCTGGAAGCCTGCGGCGAACGAGAGTCAACAAAATTCTCGACAGCCCCAGTCACTCAGCGATGGTGTTCCTGCTCGCACACTTGATGTTCAACAAGACTGGCCTCAAGATCACTTCGAGGTCTCTAGTCGTTATACCACGTTGCTTGATAGCACTGGACTTACTGAAGTCCGTTCTCCGGTGTCTCCTATTTCTTGGCATGACCATTCTACCTGCCTCTCTCTGTCAAGTTCAGCTAGCCGAACAAATACAGATATATCGGCAGTGTCTTCCGGTTCTTTCTACTCATCAAGAGATACCTCAATGTCTAGTATTTCGTCATTCAGCCTCCAACCAGAAGATCACGAAAAGCCACCTCTCCGTTTTTTTACGGAATCAGGGGTAAACATGATGTTCTCAGAGCCAGAGCCAATTGGAGAGTCCATCGAGCCTATGGAATTACCCACTTTTGATAATACTCATCCTCACAACTGGTTCGGAGAAGTCTCAGGTCCTGTGTTTTCGGAGCCAGAGGCCATGGAAGAGCCTCCTGAGCTTATCGCTGTCAATCTACCGACATCACCCAACGCCCCTCGGCTACCTTATCTTCTTGACGAGGTAAATGCGAGGGTTCCGATGATAGAGTTGATGGGAGATTCTGTCCAACCAGTGGAATTACCTTCGCATTCCAAATCGCATTTCTCCCAACGAAGCGAAGCTGTTAAGTCCACAAAAGAAACCCTTTGCATGGTTATTCCACCGTGGGACACTGGAGCTCAAATTCTATCAAAGCCATCTCCTATCCCATTGACAAGACTGTCTGATCCTTCACCTCCCCCAGTCTCAAAGGATCCTTCATCGAAGTACAAATGCTCTTGCGGATTTGAGCCAACTGGCAAAGAAGTCTACAAGCCTTCGAACCTCAAACGTCATCAAAGCACACGAACCTGTCGCCGATTCTCTCCCTATCAACGCTCTGAAACAACGAAGTCGTGGCAATGTCCCTATCCTGACTGTCCTAAAAGGTTCACTCGCTCTGATAACCTTCGTGTTCATCAAAAGCAGAAGTGTCACTTTATAGAGGTTGAGCTGCGTACAGGCCCGTTCCTGCTGCGACCAGATTCTAACGCTCACGCGGTACGAGAGATGTTGGAGCGCCATCGATACCAAGGAGTTGAGAGCCGCGATCCTGGAGGGTTTTGGTGATGAGAAGAAGCTGTTGATACGATCTTGAAGGTCGGCTGGTCAGCTAAAATGGGGCTCGTCTTCTACGTCGACTCGTGTTGACTTGAGCACCTAATGACCTAACGGGGTCGAGCACTGAAGAATGCTGGAACTTTCTGTTTCGCTCTTATCTATTTTATCTCCTTATACATTGTCTGCAATATGATCGCGGGGCGGTTGATTCAGTACTTTAATGTTTAATTCCAAGAAAATTCAAAATTTCGAAGTAGACTTTCGTTTCTCCCTGGCCCCTATCCCTGAATTCTCCCTAAAAATGTTCACCTCGCTTCCCGAACTCCAAGACACGACTTCTAGGAAAGCGAGGTTCAACATGCAAGATCCTGCCTCAGTATACAAAATGCACGTACCTGCATTCAGCCCTAATTTTGGCTCTCGTCCTGACCAAGAGCAAAGTTTGCCTTTTCCAGGTAGGATCATTCTCGTCCTGCGTTCAAGGACTTGCGCTGCTACCAGAGTAAAGGGTTGCGACTCAAGGACCGTCAACCCTCAAGTCCGCTTTCAGCCTATAATGACAGGAACGTAATGTTGGGTTTGCCCTATCAAGTTGATGCAGGCCCTCGTCTTTCCGTTTTGGGATCGTGAGATCGACCAATGGCGGGAAACGAGAGCGCGTGACTTCCCCGAGACACAGGACTGCCTTAATTATCAGAGCTACGCAGTGCTATCGTAAGGACGGAAAGTTCGACTGAGTTACACCATTCTAAGGACGTCGAATCTGACAGATGTAATTCTTTAAGAGGGTGGTCGTGCCTCTGGGTAAGTTTGAGGTTTGCTGGATCTATGTCTAGTTGGACGACTTTATCACCAGTGTCTACCTCAAGCCCCGCTTTCAGATACATTCTCCTTTCTATAAATAAAACAATTTGATTTTTAATCAAGAATGTCTCGTCCCTCTCCTCCTCATACGTAAGCTCTCCAATTACCTGTCCCGAATCTTGCTGTTGACACCGCCAGCTCCTCAGTACAAAACGGAGCACACGCATACGCACCCCCACCACCTCCACCTCGAGCACAAACAACACCTCTCACACTCGCCAGTCTCAGGCGACTTCAAACTGCTACGTCGAACATAGATACATATCTACATAGAGACCAGAACTTTGAGCGAGTTCCACTAGGGTTGACGACTCAACGGAGGTGTGGGCAGGAGATAATAAGAGAGTTTGATGAGAGATGGAGGATTGCTAGTGGGGGAGCAGCTTCTGCTTAAAAAGATGCGTGTGCATGATTGGATTTTCAGTAATCTCAGGTACAATAAAGGGCTCATGACAGGCAATGTGCCCTAGGCCGGAGCACTTCTAAACATAGAGGTGTCTTGAATAGAGAAGCCTATGTGACACTAATTCTCATTCATCTCATCCTGTTTTCTCTTGGTACCTTTCGACTCAACACATTGTTTAGTAACATCTGATACATTTTCCTCAGCCATAATCTTTTCAATCGCTTCTAATTCTGCCTTCAGACGATCTGCTGTAGCCTTTCTCTCATTCGACGTCAGAGAGCGGGCATGGGCAAGTCGACTTTCGTCTGTACTTCCAAATCCAAACTAATCTTTTCATTAGAATTGTACAATTTATCGGATGATCTTTAACTGCACATTGGACTTTACTTACTTGGGGCGCAGGCGTGGGAGCAAGACGCTGACCTTTCGAACCTCGCGCAACACCGAGTGTTGGAAATTGAGGGACCGGAAGATGTTGAAGAAGCGGTACTCCGGCCGGACCATTGAGCGTGAAACCACTCTTTGCAATAGAGCCGCCGGTATAGTTTGCAGGAGCCATGCCGGGGATTTCGGGGGCATCCACTTCTCGTGCGGTGAGAAGGGCTACGGCGTTTTGGTGATCACGGTAGAAACTACACCGGCTGGCATTTCCACCATAGTGACAATTGCCACACGCCTGTTTGAACATGCCTAGCGGAGATAAAGTGTCAGAATTTATGTGAGATATCTCGTTCCAGAAGGAGTAGTAGAATGTAGCCTTTTAGGAGTTTACCTTAAAGGCACAAGGACTTACCTTCAACCACACAGCAGAGAGTGAATGGGCCCTTGCCTCTACTGCACTCATGGCAAGCCTTTTCTGCGATAGTACCACGCTCCGTTACCACCAAGCTTCCTCCCGAGATATTCTCTTCACGTCTGTTTTGAAATTTTTCCTTATCCCGGACGATAACTTCGTTGAGAATCGGCAGCTTCTCCAGCTTGGTAAGTGTTATGGAAGACTTAGTAGGAGCGTTGCCCTTGATCACGATTGGAAACAATTCTGGACCTTTGGCTGCAGGGGCATGAGTCTGTGTGGGAAGAGTGTCAGAGATGATGTTGACATTGGCTTGATTGGCCGTGGCCTCGTGTGCCGGTGTCTTCGTTGTGCCGGTGATGTTGGGTACACTGTTAACTTGTTCATTCGGCATCGTCTTCGTTATGCTGGCATCTTTGGGTTCGTTCAGGTCTTGCGGTGGTGTAGACTGCGACTTCGGCTCATCGTCAGTGTTTTCGTTGAGTATATGGGTAGGTAGCACATCATCTAAGATCCCTAGCTCTTCTGTGGAGTTTGCCATAGCTATGGTGTTGAACGTGTCGAGGCGTCGAGGTTGTTGAAGCGAGATGTGTGCCCTCGCAGGCTTCAAGTATATGTGAACAGAAAGCACGCTAAGCTCACATCGGAGAGAGTGAATCACTTAGGGCAAAAGCTCCTCTTCGCAAGAGAACGGATGAATTCCCGGGCTTTCTTGCAGCGTCGGCTTCCCTCGAGTTATAAATCGTAAAGTTTTCCAGATCGTGCTAGTAAATTCTCTATTTTCATCTATTCTATGGCAGAAAGAAGTTCTGAAAATTCTAGCTTAAAAAAGTAGAGAAAATATGGATACGCGCTAGAAAGGAAGAAAGGAAGGAGCACGAGCAAACTGCTAGAAGTCGAGGAAGGACAGCGGCTTTGTTGGTGAAATAGTTTTCGAGGACTTGCCAGTACATTCTTGGGAGATTTAGGAAAATTCTGCCCCCATTTAGTTATATTGCCAAGTATCAGATAGCGTTTTTCCAAACACCAACAAGCAGGCGTTTAGAAGGGTGCAACCTCTCTCACGCCGACCCTGCTCTTCTGCCCCAGGGGATCTTCACTTCTACATAGCCATAAACAATGGTAAAGCTGCAGGGCTATTACCAACAATCATATATTCTGGATATAAGCTGCAAGATCCGTTGCAGTAGAAATTGCAAGTGATATATGCTCACATCGCTTCCGACTAAGATGTTCTATCTACCTAGAAGGAGGAAGCTAAAAGCAAAAGCTAATTGGGCCATAAGAGAGGAGTGGCAATAATGCTGAGAGAGAATCATCTGTGAGAAGAAATTTTCATCGATATATGCCACCGTCGCACAAGGCCCGTCTAAAGCTGTCACAGGAGTTGGTGCCTCCTGTGAATGTGCAACAGATGTGATCCCTTCCACAAGGTCGATCAATTTGCTCAGAACCCTAATATTGCACATAGAAGCATTCGATACAAGCACCAAAGATCTTGATGTTGTAAGCCCAGAGGATGCTATTTGTGCAAGCTATGATTCCCAACTGTCACATTTTGTAACAAATATTCGAACAAGGTGAAACCACAGTTCGTAGACCTCAGCAGGAAAACAACTTAGTTCTCACTCCAAATATGCTTTATCACCTGACTACTTCCTGAAGTTTCTATGAATGCATCGCAAGTCAATAAAGCACTGCTAAGAAGATGTTTCTCAGACGTCATGTGAGGTTGTTTACTGTTTCAGGGGGTGCCAAGACCTTTAGCGACGGCTGAGCTTTATCCGGTTCCCGATAACCTGTTACCCGCAAGCCGTTGGCCGACCTCAGTACTCGGAAGAAACCGAAAGAGATGCAGCCAAGGCATCCGGGCAGGGCACAGGACTGGCATATACGGAGAACATGTCCTTATTCTCGAGCTACCATGGGACTTCCAATTTTACACATCAATGTTGAATTCACATTTGAAATAACTGAATTTGCCTGATTCATCATTCAATTGATTACGTGCTTTGGAATCAATCCAAGCCAGGCAGAGCTATGCTTCAAATGCCTGCAGCCCAGCCATGCCATGTTTCCTATCAAACCCGGGGTACTGTCCATCCCGTTGCCGCCGAAACCCAATGCTACTCAACAACGCCTCGCTGATAGTGGAGTGAAATTCAAACAAAACCTCCGTGATGCTTTTCTCCCAGAGACGCCATAACTAAACACTTCTTCTGATTCGTGGAACCAGGGGTATATCCATTGCTCCTTTTCAAAGTAAAAAAAAATCATGCTCAAAGCCACCCACACCAAACTAATGCAAAGGAAGGGGTCGATTCGTTAAGGCTCCAGACTCAGGTCCTCGATGTTGAGAACTCTGATGGAAGAAGAACCTTCGCCATTGGTATGATGATCGGACACAGGTGCTGGCATGGGGCTCTCTGCCTCGTCGAGGGGAGTCAAATCTTCGTAGTCTGGGATTGGGTCGCCCTCATACAATTCCGAGTTTCCAGTTAAGTAGGCTGGGGGACTGGCTGGAACGTTCTCGTAGAGAGGAGGCTGCTCCTCGTCCCAGGAAATGCCCAAGCCTGATCGCTCGGTGACCGTGATATTGAAGTGCATTCTCAAGACCCTCGCAGCTCCCGTAGGCGTGACTTGAGTGGGCTTCTTGATAGGCGCGAACTCCTCTGCAACGATCATTTCAACGATTAAGACGTGCGAGACCTCGGTGCCATCTTCCGACTTCATATCGCAGATTGGCTTCGAATCAGATCGGATGCCGAAAGGAAATTCGAGCTCAATCATTCCATCGGGTGAAGAGTAGTCTGCCTTCCATCCCGACTTCATCTCATCCGTGCCAATTGTACGCGTATCCTGGTGTGCCATGCCCTTCTTGGCATCATCGACATTGCCCAACTTCGCTGCATGTTTCGCACACGCTGGCGAGATCGACTTCTGCGTCTCGTCCAATCTCCATGTCAACCGCTTCAGCTTCCACTGTGTCTGTGTCTTCGTCTCTGAGTTTCTCTTGACAACCCCATCCATCCTCATTGAGATATTGGTTTCGCCGATCGGGTGGATGACAGCTGGGAGCTCGCAATTCGCTGTAAGGTTCGTGGGAGGGAAGATGCGGATGGAGTGGCGGGGTTGGTCGGAGGGGTAAATCGCACGCTTGATGTCAAGAGTCTGCGCCAACTTGATGGGCTCGCCGATTTTGGGTGTGATTACCCCTCGAAGAACATAGTCAATCGCAGAAAGACCTCCCTTCATCGTGGCTGGAAGGTGGCCAGGGAGAAGGAAGCTAAATGGGAAAGTATGTTCACCTGTGCAAAACCATTAGCACAAGCCAGCAGATGGGAGACCAGACTTGTTCGAGCGTACCTCGTCGCAAAGTTGCTGGGCCTTGCAGAAAATTCCAGGTCGTCAAATCCGTACATTGCTTCAAACACTCTGGGCAGTGCGTGTGGAAGGGCTTCTTTCGCGTCACTTCCAAAGCTAGCCTCATCTTAAACGACTCGATGGCCATAAAATCTTCATGGATATTGAGCACAAGTTGTCCCGAAAGTAAGGCGCCGGAACTCGAAGCTGCTACTCCATAAAAAACCAACGGCGGGGATTCAATTGTGACATCGAGACTTGCAGGTTGTGGGATTTTGCTAGAGGAGGTCTTGGGAGAGTGCAGTCCCACAAGAGACAGCCGTTTGTGCGATGATTCTGGCATCTTGACACTGCGATCGTCTGATGCGAGCGAAGAACCAGAGGAAGAGGGCGATCTGTCTGAATAAGCTGGTCTTCTACTGCTCGACGAGCTTCGTTTGCTCTTTTTCAGGTCAGATTTGATGTCGAACGAGCTGGTATGATTTCGAAAGAAAGTCGAGACGCGGGGCATCGCCATGGCATGAGGCATGGCTGCGCCTGCTCATATACCAGGGGTACTGTGCGCGAAATCGGTGGCCGTGTAAGCCGGTGACGAAACTTTTTTCCTTCTAGAACACCCCGCGAATTTCTTGGCAGGAGCAGGCTTGGAGCAATCGAGTAAGTGCTGGCGACGCGTGCAGAGTTCCGCTTTGAATAACCTTGAGCCCAGAGCAGAACGAGAGCGAGTGTTCGTGGTGAGTAGAAGCAACAAGATATACGGGCGGGATTTTCTTTGTTGGCTGCTGGGCGCGTTCAACCTTTGTGACTTTATGACCCAGCGCAAGACATTCTCATGTGAGGGGCTCTACGGGACTTATATTTATTGCATACGGGCGACCCATGAATCGATGTGTCAAGGTGCCGCAGTCTCTAACCATGGAACGATGGCCAAGGCTCAAGCCGCCAAGAGCGCGGTGTACCTGAGAGCGTGTGTTTAATTCTTCGAATTGGGTTGCTGGTTGTGGTGCTGGAGCGATTCTGGTGTAAGCTGGGTGCTGGGCGGTCGCAAGCTGATCCATGAATCTGCAATGCCACAACCCACTGGAGCGCCGCGACGAGGCTAGCGAAAAGTCGTACCAATTTGCCCAAGGGAGCTAGAGCGCGCACAGTCAGAAGGCCACCAGAGGCCACCAGAGGCCACCGCATCCCTGAAAACCAGACGTAATAGGGGCTGCCCTGTCGTTCCGTGCCTGATTCTCTCCAGACGCCATCGCTGTGAGACCCATGACCACAGAAAGAGCGAACACTTGCTCGCGCCACACTTCCCTCTGCGCACCTGATGGGCTCCCCAATTTCGAACACTCCGGCTCTTGGCTCTCGGCGGCGCAGCGGTACTCAGACCGCAGTCAGAGTGGTAGCCATACACAAGTACAATTGCTATCTCGCTATCGCGGTTCAGCTGCTGAAATGCTGGGTTTGCACAGATTGGCGTCAGAGGCTCTTCGTAGGGCCACCAGATCGCAAGGATGGCTCAGACGTCGCAGCCCGGGGAAGCAGAAGTGGCTGCGGAGAATGAGGCTGGAATCTCCTCTATTGGGACAATTTGGGATCCGTATCTACGAAGCAGCCTCCTGTTTGGCCCCCTCGAAAGCACATGCCAGCAGCTGTGTGCCAGCAAGCCCAACCAGCAAAAGGCTTCATGTCGGCAACATTGGGAGAGGCCTAGGAGCAACGGGAGATGAGAGCTTCACCGCGACTCTGCACATTGGCCCAACTCGTCACCTGCCAGCTCACCTCCAGAAAGAGACTTTGCAAAGTAATGGTCTATGTACCATCTCTAGCCGCTGCAAAGTCAGCCCGGCCATCGCATGAGCTGTGGAGCCCACGATGAGTCAAGAGACATCAAATTTTCCTCAAAGGGACCCGAGGATAAATCACCGTGGGTTGCCGGCAGTATTCCCGACGGAAACCCGTTAGCCGTTGCTCTGAATTCTGAAGCAACTTTTCTCTTGCTGAAGGCGGGGCAGAGGGTACAGCTCTCAGACGATTTCGAAGGTCTTTCAAATATGATCACGTCTGTATGGTTTAAACAGGCATCATGTGTTGGATGCGGAGCCTATCAATTGTAACCGATTTCCGCATCTAGATCCCCTGGAGATCCCTTGGCTGAGAAGCATACACGCATTCGGCGTCCTTCTGCCTTCAATCACCGCTTCATTCGCTCAAGTGTGTGGTGGCTGTGGCTGAGGTTCGAATGCCGGCGTCCCCAGGTTTCCAGCTTCAGTTTTGCTGTGGCTGCATCTCGCTCACCTCCGGATTCGGTGAAACATCTCGAGGCTGAGCCTTTCATTTCACATCGCCTCAGTACCGCTCGCAACCGCCGATGGCAAACATCTCCAATCATGCTCGAATGTTATTTCCACAGCCCGATTGCAGATGCAACGAATCAAGGGTTGGCACGATGTCGAAAAGATCTGGCGAAGCCAACACTCTCAAATGCGGGGAAATACACCATCACGCACATCACTGACGCGAGGTGCTGAGACGACTGCAAAGTGGAAAAACCGGCTCTGCGCACCCCGCAAGCTGGCTTGCAACTTTTGATATTGCGAGCTTCACATCTCCTCGGAGAGGGTCATGTGAGCACGCCTTCCCGCAATACCCGTTGTTAGGGGCGCAGAAATGCGCTCTTTTTACAGGCAAGAATTTCGCGCCTGTGCGACCCTGATGAAGTAACAGAAATTCCTTACTCGATGCCTTCCAGCATGGTGACGACGAGGCCCTCGGGCACGTTGCCCTCGAACTCCATTTGCATCAGGAGTATCGAAAAATGCGTGCTTTCTTTCTTCCTTAGCCCAGGCTGGGAGCCTGAAGGGGTATGCCATTACCTAATTCTTCACCTCGTTTTTCACGAACGCGTGCATCACCTCATCCTCACCACACACTCCGAATCGGTAATTCTTCCATACCCTCTCATCAACCAACGTGCCCCATCCCTCTTACTTGACGATTACTCGACGAGATCCACTTGTGATCCGCAACAAGCATGTGCAAATCTTGTAAAAGCTCAAAACCTAAAACTTCAGAAGTCTGATCTTGAATGCCCCCTGCACTGGTGCCCCGCCTGAGAAATTTCCAGCAATGCACGCAACAGAGTTCCATCCTCGCGCCATCCCGAGCCTGCACCGGCCCACCGCTCCCCCTGTCACTCGAAACAAAAAACTCCGATTAGCCCGCTAAACCTCTCGCGTAACGGCAACAGCAACTGTATTACTCGATAAATGGAAAATTGTTTCTTCTAGAATAATAATCAAGCACCAAGTGGGACAGATGGTGGCAGCACTAGGCCACGGGAGGGAGCTTAAGGTTTGGGTGGTACGGCTTACAGTGCTGGTGGCCGATCTGGGTGATGCAGAGGACGGAAAGAGGGAGAGGAGGCCAAGAGTTGGCCGGTTTTTCGGAGGCTTGCCCGAAGGATGGATGAGGGGTCGGGCGCCTCCGATGGGAAATGGGCCTAGCGGATCGTAAACTTACGATGGGAGCTAGGAATTGACAGTCGTGGTACACTTGCCTAGAATTGCCCTTTTGAAAGCTAGTTCTGTGCCTAGATTCGGTCCCAAGATCGATATACCCCAGGTTATTTTAGTCTTTGTTCTAGAACGGAAGCAGCGGCCAGGACGCGAACTTGGAAGTTGTGGCCGGCAAAGAGAACAAAAGAAGAAACAAAGCGTTGCTTGTTCTCAAAGATACTGGTTGCATTTCATTGAGCTTGAATTATCATAAGACTTGAAGATCGAGGGGGAGAATCAAATATGACAAGATTGCGAGTCCATTGGCAAAGACAATTGCATGGTCTGTGATAGTCGATCATGATGCTATCTAACAGGAACGGTGACTGCAGAGTCACTAAGAGTCTTGTTCAAGCCCCTATACTGTCCAAAGCTGTGAATAAGGGTCAGTCATCTGAAGAATTACCTGTAGGAGTCATAATAAAGGGGCAGAACCATATCCAAACCCCTATCTTAGACGATCACCTGATCGGTTAGTACTGTGAGGCCCGAGCGCCTGTAGCGAGGTTTACATTGACGACCTTCGATAAACAAAGACTCAACCTTTCTTTATTCTCCCCTTCTTTGTCCCAAAGCCTCGAGAAAGCTTCGCAAACCAGCAGATTGTCCAGTGATACTATACTAGTTGTCTTGCTGTTACCTCAAGTGAAGAAGGGCGAGGTTCGAAGTCGAGATATTGGGATCATATCGTGCTTTGCTAAGTTGCTCCTGGGACGTGGTGGTTTGGTACAAGTGTATCTGACCAAAGATCATTAAATTATATCCTGCATGAGCAAGACAAGATTCTCTAGTATCTCTAAATTGGTTTATGCCCAAGAATTGAAAGCAAAAGTTGAGTTTTCAAATTTGAGTGTGTTTGGAGTGCAAAAGTAGTAGAGAGCACAAGGGGGCCTGACATATTAAGTCACAACTGATAGGGTGTATTTCCACAAGAGCCCCATGAATTAGCGGAAGTCCTTAAAATTAAGCCGCTAACACGTGGAGATTGGAAAGGCCATGCGGAACAGTTGCGCTTCGTTATAGCGCCTCGAGCAAAATGTCATATTGTCTCCTACACATATCTTAAGATAAAGTGGATCCCTGGCAAGGTTGAAGGGTTATAAATTTGCAAATGAGCCCCAATGACACTCTGAACCTGCAAGAAATGTCCGGATAGGGTTTAGAGGTGGTCCGTGTTGCCACTAAAACCTGAAAATGGTGCTATGGACATGCACTTGAGATTGAAAGTGGCTTGAGGTTAAGTTTCCATGCTTACACGAGATTTATACGCTAAGGGAAGCATACTCTCTGTAGGTCTATTTAAGCTTTCGATTTTGTTGACCTTTGCAATTTTTTCCTCTAACCAAACACCTTCATTCCTCTTTACCATCCACGACAAACCTTCCTTCATCCTTCGTCCGCTATATTCTTCTTCCTCAACTTCAGGAGCCATTGCCAATATGTCCGGCTCGAACATATTGGAGAGGCCTCTTGCATTTGAGGATCTGGATATAGAAATGGAGGATCCTTCTACGCGCACAGTCATAGCCCTTACACTTGATACTCCTAGCCCTCTGTCAGTTGGATCGGAGATATACCTGGCCGCTACCCTCAATCCCCATGACAGCAACGCGTTTCGCCAAGCTATTTTAGCCGATTCTAAGGGTTTTCCTTCCACTCAAAACTTGAATCTCACTGTCAGCCTCCAAGATATTGAGATCCAAACTCCTGTCCCCTCCAATGCGTAAGTGGTTCTCTTCTGTACATTAACAAATGCTAATATTATTGCTATGCTAGTGCACATGCCGCATCTTCTACTCTTCTTCCACGAAACAATGGCCCGACAAATGGTCCTGTCCCTAACCACGTCCCAAACAGTACGACCAATCAAGGACCATCTCTCGCAGATTTCCACAATGGGATGCGAGCATCTGAAGCCAACAGTCGCCGGTTACCAACTCGACAATATCAGCATGGTTCTATGATGCCTTTTGATGGTTTGCAACCAAGTTTCTTCTCTCAAGACTTAGTAGCTCTTTGCAACTATGCTCTCAAACAAGCCAACTATACAAGTCAAGCTACTATGCAAAATGGCGACAAAACTGCATACGCTGTAGCTGAAGAAGTATTCAACCAAATCTTCCCCACCGGAAATTATCAACTTGTAGTGAGCAACACCAGAGCCTCCTACCTGCAAACACTCGGACAGAAAGCCCTGCAATCAAAGGCCAAAGGCTGTAATACCTTTTTCACTACTATTAAAACTAGGGTTTCTGATTTTGAACACGCTCTCCGGATCATTCCTCAAGATCATTTCAAGCAATGTATTCAATCTCAGGTCGACTACGAATTCATAGCCCTACTCAAGGATTTCGATGTTAAACTCACTTTTCATACAGATGAGAAATTTCATCATCTTGCTCAAGCCCAAGCTGCTGCTCAAGCCGAGGCTGCCGCTCAAGCCAAAGCTCTCCGATCACGCAAAGCCAGAGGATTTCAGTACAGATCCAGAGGATCTCAACTCACTTCAATGCAAGTTTCTCAAATTATCACCGCAGTGAACACTCCCCTTATTTCAACTGGCGGACCCACCTTCGAGTGCTTTCCAAAACTTCCACCTGAACTTCGACAAATGATTTTGAGATTTGCCCGGGAGTATCGTGTGATAATTTTCAGTATGAGTTCTCTTCCACCTGAAGTGGAGGGACCTCCCGAGGCTCGTAGACCCTACTTGAAGAAGAATCCGCCTATGATCTTCAAGAATGCAGACGAGTCATACACAACAGTCTATGCAACAAACAAAGACATGGTCTGCTTCATAGAACCAGTTCCAGGTCTCAAGACTCGTGCAACTGATGCTGATATTGGTGTCCCTCAACATGTCATTGCGCCCTATATTCCCAGCCTCAATGGTACACCCCAAGGTACGAAAACTACCCTCCAAATTGTCTTAATGCAATTCAATTCAGTACTAACAAGTCTTCATACAGGCCCGGTTCGTTACGCTCAACTTCTGACTGTCATCGCCCTCCCTGTTCATACTGCCTACCACTATTACCGTATTGGCTCTCACTCTAAGGGTGAAGGAAATTGGAAGAAGACTCACCTGATGTGCCCCGCTTGAGGAAAAATGGTGTTCATCTGTGGTGGCAATTTGCCTGGACCGAGAACTCTCTTGGCCGATATGGAAACACGGAAATTAGACGAGCTCTGGCCAGAAGAGAAAAACTCCGTCGATAATGTCATTTTTGGTTACGCTCGAGCCCATTCAAAAGGCCTCATCCAAAGTCTCGTTTTCGAGCAAGTGGTCTTCAACGGCAACAGCAACTAGGCAACTCTGTGGCGATAAAAGAGCGATACTTCATCTCTGAGTGCAGCCAAGGTGGTGATGAGGTATTGCCTAAAGATAACAAGAAGCTTGCAATGGATCCATATCTGGTCACTTGGAGTTTCCTTCGGAGTTTGGTCTTGGATACTCTTTGGTCGTTATTGAGAGCCACGGGAATCCATACTTGGACCGGTCTATGCACTCTTATTGGATTGGCTCGACAGATCTCTTTATTTCGTTTTGCAAGTATTAGAGCGAACAATTTGCTTTTTCCTGTGCCTGTACCTTTAACACCCTCTGGGACAATAAATTGGCATACTTGTCATAGCAATGGCTTTTATAACGTCATATTGTGCCCTATCAAGGCCCGTGTAATAGGGTGACCGAGAGTGCCCCGACCTTTGGGCCAGCTTACGATATCGAGATGATTGTATTAAATGCTTAAAATTCACCTGGTGAATTTGAAGGAGAAGCTCTAGAACTTTGAAAGCTCCAAATCATAAAAAATTTGGATTCACCAGGTAGTTGAAGTGGAGAATATGAACATGGCTACCTAGCTGGTTATATCAGGTGACTGTCCCCCGCATGCCCATTGCCAATATTGATCCAAAACACAAAATCACTTGTGGTAAAACCACTAAGTTCCACCACGGGCTTGAGTAAAAACATTTCTACCACAGAAGATATCTGGTAAGGAAGCTATATCGCGTTGGCAGTCTTACCGGAAGTGGAGAGCCTCGCTGACCTACGACTTCCTGTAGCACGACGAAATTCTAGGCACTGAGCAAAAATCACATTGCGTCAACACTACTTCTGAATCTCCTAAGATCGAGTGGCACGTGGCAGCAAGATGCCTACAACGTCTACCCTTGTTGGGCGGTGCCCCATAGTTTCTGTAAAACCTGCCCAGGAACATTCCAGGTCTAATGATCGTATTGGACGCGCAGAAGGTGTGTGCGCTGAATCAATCTCTACATTCGTAAGCTTGACGATTATTAGAACTGGTGCTTTGCAGGAAAACCGCTCGTACTTGGCGGACCAGGGAGCCGGGCCCTCGCTGGAGCGCCGTTGCTGACTGATGAAGAAGAAGTGACGAAAGTTCCTGCATATCCTGGGAACCAAGGAAGAGGGACTCAAGAACGATGGCTGGAACGGGGCTCGAGAGTTATGATAGACCACGCCGGCTGTCGGTATGTTGTAGGATAATTGTAGGCCAATATAGCGAAGTTCTACCATGAATCAGAAGAAGGATCTGCTATCATTGAGGGCAAAGCATGCTTGATCTAAGCCACAGCTTCTGGACCATGGCCAAAATTTCGATGCCCAAAGCTGAAGATACAGGAAAAGCGAGACTGGAATGGATTTGGGACAAGCTTTCAACTTACGGAGGATACGGAATAGGAGCATGAAAGTGGTCATACGAATAAGCCCCTATTCTCCATATCTTGGGATCAAGCTCTACCCCACGTCTCCATGTTTGGCATCTACAGAGCGCCTTAGGTGAAAGAATATCCCAGCTTGAACAATGGGGGTTTTGTCACCATCTATCGGACAGAGCTTGCTTCTAATATCCTTACTGGCGCGATAAACACAGCTTGAATAACCCTACTCTGCTTGGTTTCTTATTAGCATTCAATGTTCACTTCGGTAGAGCCCCTTCGTTAAACCCCCTAACGCACGTCCCCATCTGTACTTGAGATGGATATGAAAACCTGAAGATGACCCGGATCCCCTTCATGGGAAAGTCTGGATGCATTCTCACTGTTTAAGAGATGAATCGATGGGATATGGATCTATATTCAGCTAAATATTGACAACTAGAGAATTTCTGATTGCATCTGCTAACATTTCAATGTATTGCCTAGCTTGAGGAAGGGCTAGAAAGTCTTGTCAGTACGGTCTTGAATCTATTCATATCTGAGACGAGACTGAACGTACCAGCATCCATATGCATAAAGGGATGAGGAACACCCTCAAACCTCTTCATCGTAACCTCATTCCCAGCTTCCACCAGTTTCCTCCCATACGCCTCCCCTTCATCCCTCAAAGGATCACATTCAGCAGTATATATAACAGTCTTCCCCAGGTTCTTGAAGCTCGGTGCTGTCATCAGATCTGCAAACCACTTCACATCCTCCACCTGCTTCTTCCTTACTTCTGAGTCCTTGCTCAAACTGCTCCACTTCAAGTCATCAAACCATTTCAGCCTCGCCCAGTTCAGTGTGGGCGCAAATTCCATCTCCTGCATACTTTTATATGGACTACCTTGTGAATTTTCGTACTTGCTTAAATTGTCGACTGTTGGTGTTCCCACGGCTACTAATCGTAGGGGAATATCTGCATCTCGAGCCAAGTGGGCCAGTATCAGCGCAATGTTCCCTCCCGTTGAGACTCCTCCAATTGACATCTTCGTCGGATTGATGTTGAATTGTTCGACTCCGTAAGGTGAGGCTATGTATTTTAAGGCGGCAAACGAGTCGAGGATACCGGTTGGATAGGGGTGCTCGGGAACAAGTCGGTATGCCACGTCAATAACAGCCACGTTGGCAAGGGATACGATGTGCTTGCAAATATGGGATTCGGTGTCAAGGTCGCCAAGTCCCCAGCCTGTTAGAATTAGCAATCTGGGGGAACAGAGGGGAAGTTCGGAAGCTTACCTCCACCATGGAAGTCGATATGTACTGGCCAAGGTCCAGAGCCCGCTGGCTCATACATCCGTACTGATATTTTTGCCCCTTCATGCCCTGGAATCTCGGTATCCCAAGTTCTCGCAGCTTCTAGAGCTGGAGCCATGCCGTACGAATAGAGGACGGAGTATTTACTTCGGAGGAAATTGAGGTCTTTCGGCTTGTTCGGGATGTTGGCTAGATGTTCGTTGTAGAGTTTGACGAAAGTTGGATCCAGAGAGGGTAGAACTGACGGATGTATCGGGTTGAGTGCTTCGTGATGTTGTGCCATGCTGCTGGTTTAGGTTGAGATAGAGAAGATGGTGGGAAAGTGGTATGATCAGGTTTGCGGCAGAGAAAGGGTTGGATATTTGGAAACGTCCCTACCTCGCAGCACTTCTTTCCACTGCAATTACCGTCGCAATTGTTTGTGAAGAATGCCAACTTGCCAGAAAATCGTATGTTGTGTGATGTCAGCAGAATCTTGATGGTTTGGGAGGTTGAAAGCCGTCCCGACGCTTCCATGCGGGGCTGGCGTGCGCACCCCTGATCCTGGCGTCGATCACTAACCCGAATTAGCTTTGGCTGCTCAGGGGTAGGTCCGTCGCGCGCCTTTGCGGCGTGTCTTCGGTTCTTCCACGTTGTCCATTGGAAGTTCGAAAGTGAGATAGCAATTGCCAGCGTGGCGGGAAACCGTTCTCTTTCAGGCTTAGGTAGAGATATGGATAGAAAACTGTTTCCTAGCTATTCACCATCTTCTAGGCTTTGGGAACCTTTTTAAGCCCTCTTACTGCACGTTCTTTCATAGTTGTCCATTCCATTATTCTTCCTCTCGAACATGCCTTCAAAATGACCAGAACCCGCCCTGGTGACAGGGGCCAATGGGTTCAATGTGACTCACTGCGTTTCACAGCTCCTCCTCATCGGACCTCAAAGTCATCGGGACCGTCCGCTCAAATTCCAAAGCCACTTCACTTCTGAAATCGCATTCATCTCACCCGAATCTCTCTTTTCAAGTTGTTTCCGATTTCAGGACCCCCGATTGTTTTGATACAGCAATCAGAAGCCGCGATGCAGTCCTTCATTTGGAGGCGCATGGGGATAGATACGCATGTAAATTTTTCGAATCTGAGCTTTTCGTCCGTTTAGTCAACGTTAAAGTATCAGCACTGCGCCCGCTGATTATCAGCAAAACGATACATCGACAACATATCTTCCAGATCAAATTTTGGGATTTTTGTTTAACTAGCTTCGAATTTTAATTCCAAATCTACTCTGTTTTACTACCAGTTTCCCTCCCATTCCCCGCTCTTCAAACTCTGTCTCTCTTCCCTTCCATTCACCACGTAACTCAAACAAAAATTGTCGTCGTGGGGCCAGGAGCTGTAGAGGTCAGCGTGATAGTGTCCGTCTCAGTCGCAGGCACTATAGCCGTGGTGCCAGTGCCGGTGCTGAGTGTCGTGGACTTGGTAACCGTGCAAGGAGCCGATGCAGACGAGATCAAGCACGAGCATGCGCTGCTGATCAGGCTTGTTGCGAAGTTGATGTAGGTTGGGTTGGCCTGCGGCTTTGCAACGCAAGTCGGCGCTGGAGCGACGACGCGCTTCGCGTTACCGCCCTGTGAAATGTCAGTAAACGTGATGGTGGCGAGCTATTGTCTCAAGGAACAGGGCTTACGAGATTGCATCCGATGTCATAAAAAGTATAGCCGGTACCTGGCTGTTCGAATACGTTGGTTTGTACTGAGGGAAGTGCATGTCAGTATCGGTAAACAATAGAGCTGAAGGGCAGAAATCACCATTCTGGTTGTAGCAAGCGCACGTATTAGAACCGTATCCAAAAGATACTGCATTTTCACCGGCGCAGTGAGCCTGACAATCATTGACGGTTCCTCCGAACGATTCATTCACGTCGAAATCATACGCGCCAGTTCCATATCCTGAAACTCCACATTCAAGCGTGGATGTTACAATTGTCGTTGGAGCTGTGATTGTGGCGGTCGTTGTGGTGTCAGTAGTAGTGGTCGAAGTAGTCAAGGACGTGCTGGTAGAGGTATACGCCGTGAAAGTCTGCGTGACTATCGAGGTTTGTTGGAGGTACCCGGAGCAGAACACGGATGCGGAGGCCGCGACCTTGGTGTTCAGAAGATCACGGAGAGGGTTATCGTGATAACAGTAAGTGGGATTGAGTGTGCGTCCTTCCAGTGCTCCTCGAGCGCCGACGACGGCGGTCCCTGTGCCAGGTAGATCGATGTCATGGGTTGAAGCAGAGCTTGGCGCTGCTACTGCACAGCCAGCAAGGGCGAAAAGATGTATAAGAACGGCTTTCATGGTGTTGGATTCAAGAATGTTTACGAGTGAAGTCGAAGCACTTTGGAGCTCTGATTGAGAACGGCAGATGGCTGATCAGGGTCTCGAAGGGAGGAGCAAAGCACCTTTAAATCAGTTCACAATCTCAGATCACGAGTCCAGACAATCACATCTAGTTCTAGGGGCGTTCCCCCCTGATTTTCAATAGAGCAATTTTCTAGACCACCTAGCTGGGTGGGTAACTGCCAATTTGCCATAGTCGTGAATTTGATCTTCATTGAAGTTTTGGAATTTTGGGGTTAGCAATAGCATCGTGAGAGCCTCGACCATATAGTTTGGCACTAGGATCGACACCAAACTACTTTCGTGAAAACGGCTCCGCACTAAAACGGAAATCAGCTGCTTCTGGGCCAAGACAATGCGGGTGACATCTAATTAGGTTCTAAGTTTTGGGCTATTTGAGATCGTTTCCTGCAGGTTATTTCGCGAACAGGGCCTCGTTCCAGCAACTTGGGACTGACATCAACAAAATTCGACTCAAGTGGAACAGCTGAAACTCATGGCTGACAGGGCTTACCACTATTCCCTTTCAAGCTTCTATCCTGCAGGTTATAGTTGCTAAGTGAGCGTGGCCAGAGTGGGCCGAGAGCTAGCATTGACATTCTAGCACTCAGCTCTCGCCTACCCCGATCAGCAAGTTCTTGAATTAAGCTCAAAACAGATTCTCGTTATGGGATTGTGGGGTTAACTGGATTCTAGAAAAAATGACGAGACACATTGGTTTTGAAGATGGCCCGCGCTCTGCCGTCTCCGGCGAAATTCGAAGAATTCCGCCTCCAGCTTCCTCAAGCGGGACAAAAATCAAATTTTATGACTCGTCTCTGCTGTTGAAAGAATTTCGGGGATTTGAATATCGCAATAAGGATCTTGGCATTGGCAAACGGCATCATGTGACACGCAATATGACTTGAGGTGATGATAATGAGGCCCAGTCCTCTTCGTAAACTGCATTGATTTCACGTTTCATTACAAGAAGTAGAGATTGAACTAACGAACGAGGATACTTGTTGACTTGCTTTAAGCAAGTCTGGATTCTCAATGTTATAGATCGAGTTAGGTCTAATCCCTGTGCTTATTCCCGACGTGAAGCAGCAGATGAAGAGTCTTTCAGAGTTACTGTTGAATAACAACATCAAGTTCTGGGGTGGCTTCGGCATTAATAAAAATTGTAATCTTTACTTGCCACAGCGGAGAAACAATAAGCTTTGAAGACTTCCAGAAGTCTGTTCTTCTCGGTCGACCTTACCACAGTGCTTCATACAATGAACTAAACAAGACGGCTGGAACAGTTCTGCAATGCCAGAAGAGCTGGCAGCAACGTACCCCGACCTTGGCCAACGAGTAAGAACACTATTTTTGAATGCAGAAGATATCAAAGCGCCTTTGCATACGTTAGGCCTACCCATACTGGCATAAGGGAAAGATTGGTCTTCCTGGCGACGCAACGCACCCAATGCTTCCGAATCAAAGCCAAGGCTTTTGCATGGCAATTGAAGACGCTAGAGCTGTAGGGTTCATCTTCAGCGAGTATTTTAGGTCGATCTGAGAGAAACCATGTAGGACAGGCACTGGAGTTATATGAGAAGGTGGGGAAAGAGCGAGCGAGTAGGGTTTAAGCAGCAAGCGCGAGAGCAAGAACGGACGTGAGCGAGAGAATCGGGAGTGGTTGCTGCGGCGAACAAGAAAAAGTTGACCATTGAGGAGGTTTGCAGTTATGATGAGCTCGGACATATTCGCAAACTAGTCGGCCAGGAATAAGAGCTTATATTTGCTCAAATGCCACTTAGGCTTGCACCACTTTGCTTACCTTCATTGTCCAATCTAACAAAGAACATTCGCAGTGACCAGTATCCAAATTGATCAGCATCGAATTATTTCGAAATACCCTGTGATCGATCTAGGAGGGTCGTGTCACCCTATGCAACCTAACACCAACTTTTAGCCTATGCAACTGTTTATTTTTTATCTCAATCAGAATTCACTTCGTCTGAGCTTTGCTCTACAAGTATTTAATACGACGACAAGTATCCTGGAGACCTTACTACATATTGAAATTCTATTCTTTGCTCACTTGAGCTTTCGTAATTATCGGTCCGTCAAGCTCTCCCCTTGTGCACAATGTTCTTCCTTCTCCTACTTCTTACGTTTTGCTCTGCAACGTTGCTGCCAAGGCCGAGCGGACCATACCAACTAACTTTAAATGTCTCTGAACTCGTCGACACCTCCCGCAAAGATCCATGGGGGAAAGATCCGATCAAATACCGGCGTCTTATGGTCTCCCGCTTCGACCCACTCCTTCCAAATACTTGCTATAGAAACGAAAAGATCCCTTACATGTCACCAACTATCTCCGCAGCCGAGGATGCCATCTTCGCGCCGTACGGACTACCAGCAGGCATCTTCGGCTCTCTCGAAATGATCTTTTGTTTTCAACCAGTATTTGACAAATGTAATGAGACCTGGCCCATCGTCCTCTTCTCGCCTGGTCTGAACACCACTCGTCTCTACTCGATGCTTGCACAGGAAGTTGCAAGCCAAGGATTCACTGTCATCACACTGGATCATCCCTTCGACGGCGACATTGTGGAATTCCCTGACGGATTCATCGCCTATGGCGGCAATGTGGACTTCTCAAATGACACCTCAGTGTACCACGCTCTTGATATCAGAATGAACGATATATCGTTTGTACTCAACACGCTGGGATTTCAGTATGACGCAACACCAAATGCAAGCGCACTTATCTTTGGCCACTCGTTTGGCGGGGCGGCCACTGCTGCGGGGATGCTTAACGATACACGACTTCGTGGCGGTGTGAACCTTGACGGAGAGCTGTTCGGTGGAGTCATCAATGCGGGACTGGGCCGACCTGGTATCAATCAATCCTTTATTCTATGGGGAGCGGAGGGCCACAATAGATCAAGTGAGCCCGGATGGGGAACGTTCTACCAAAACCTAAAGAGGGAGGGAATGTGGGAAAGGGAGCTAGAGTTGCTCAGTGCGTCCCATTCTACCTTTACGGACCTCCCTTTGATTGCGGATGTTACTAATATCAGGACAACTTTGCCTCCAGAGAGTCAAGCAGAGTTGGGGTTTCTCGCTGGGAAAAGGGTGCTACAGATATTGAGTAAATATTTGAGTGATTTTTTTGCGTTTGTTTTTCGAGGAAAGGAGGGCGAAGGCCTGCTGGCGGGACCGAGTGACAGCTACCCAGAGGTGGTATTTCTGGGATAAGAAAATAAAATGGCGAAGAACGAGGAAATCTTGTGCATGACCCAAAATTCAGCATTATTGAAGAGAAAAGCTTTGCCTGTTGGAACGTCCCACAACTTAAGGGACATTCAATGAAACGATAAAGTGTCTAGATTCCGAATATGACTCAACCTATAGTGCCAGAATCGGTACTGCACACCGCAGAGTGCATGAGGATTTTCATATTATCCAAGTCAATGTTTCCGAAAGCTGTACAACTCTATCACTATGTACCTACCCATCGACCGCAAAGAAGAGCTCGACGCGCAGGATATATTATAAATTCGTGGTTCGACTAGCTTAGAAGCTCCTTGATATCCTCAATTCGTTGCAGCTTCTTCTCTTCATCGCTCATCATCCCAAGCGAGCTTGCACTGCGCCTTGTATTAGTAGCCATTGCAAGACAAGTGGACGTCAAACTCACATGAACTTTTTCCTATCTTGGATTTTCAGCATCCTCTCTTCCACGCTCTCCTTCACAATAAACCTATAAACTTTCACTTCGTTTTCCTGGCCCATGCGATGAACTCGATCGATGGCCTGAGCCTCAACCGCAAAACTCCACCACGGATCCATCATATAAACTCTCTTCGCCATTGTCAAGTTGAGTCCAACACCACCGGCTCTCAAACTCAAGAGCAGAACGACGCCTTTCTTACTTGCAGCAAATTCGGTCAAGACAGCTGCACGGGCCTTCTGCGCCATCGAGCCGTCCAATCGAAGAAAGGGAATCGAGGCTCGATTCAAGGCTGGCTCGATGAGAGAGAGGAAAGAAGTGAACTGGCTGAAAACGACGGTTTTGGTACCTGGAAATTCCTTCCTCAGTGTCTTGAGATGTGTTAAAAGCGCACCAATCTTGGCAGAAGAGTTAGAGCCCAATCTTTGCAGGCTTATTTTTGGCTTTCCATCAAAACTATCTGGATGACCATCGTCCTTGACGACCTCAAAAATATCGCGCGTGTTGAGTACCTCTCGACAGCTGAAGCAGCGTGGGACTTCGCCTTTGTCAGTCTGGTGAGTTATGTAACCCAAGAGACATTTTTTGCATGCCGAATGCCAACATCCAGTCACAGTCTGCTCGACCATAGGCTCCTCGGAACAGATGGGGCATTCGTTGTCCGCTTCGTCTCGAATTTGAGCGAGTACATGGGCTCCAAAGGCATTGGCATCTGTGGAATCATCTGTCTCGGCCGTGAATCGTTCGATCAAAGATTGAAGATCCATATCATCTGAGAGCCCAGTAACGGCGTCAGCCAGCTCGGCAGCTTCCTCTTCATCAGCAACGAGGTTCTGGTTCCTTGTTAAAATCGGATGACAACATGATTGGCGGAGGCGCAAGATCTGGGCAAAGATGCTGGTGTAAGCTTTCATGACGGTGCCTGCTTCAACATTGGCGGCGAAAGTACGCTTGGCTCTTGTGAAAATATGGTCGTAGACTTCTCGTTCTGATTTGGAGAGTTCGATATCAACAATATCGATGGTCTTCAAAGGGAGAGGGACGAGCGCTTCACCAGTGGGTGTTTTCATATCCTTTGTTCGACGCAGTACAAGAGGCTCAAGTACAGTCTGAACAACATCGAGAGCTCGCATGAAGTCTTTAGATTCGAATGGGACCGTGATAAATGTCTTCCAGAATGAGAAATTGCTCCAAGGCTCTACTCTCAGAAAGCGAACTAGACTGAAGAGATCTTCCAACCGGTTTACAATAGGTGTGCCAGTCAAGACCCATCTGTGTTCTGCATCAATCTCGTAGCACGCTTTTGCTGTTTTGCTCTGTCGGTTTTTGATATGATGAGCTTCATCAAGAATAACACGGAAGTACTTTAGGGAGAATAATCCTCCATGACTTCCGCGATCTCCGTTTCTGGCAGCCACCTGGTTGAACTCGGAGAGTACAACTCCGTAACTTGTAATAATGACGTTAGGAGCAGAAGCTGCGTTAGCCTCACAGCATAAAGCTTGCAAATTCGCAGTTTTCTCACTCCCGTAATAGACCATGCTCTTCAGTGTTCCGTCCCTGGAGGCATTTTCAGCCTCACTTTGCCACTGAGCTAGTAGCGACATGGGTGCAACGACGAGTGTAGTACATGGAGCCGATTCGACAGCTGATGAATTTGCAGGTAAACGTGGAAGGCTGTTGACAGATGTTGGCGCAGAATTGAACTTTTCAAGTCTCATTGCCACGTCAGATTTGTGAGAATGGACTAGACTCATCATCTCAATAGTCTTTCCGAGCCCCATTTCATCTGCGAGAATCCCTCCCAGGCAGTTTTGCTCTTGAATGGGGAAATCGAGAGAAAGTTCGCCAGAGTAGGGGTTGACGTAGAACTTGTCCTGGTCAATAACTTGAGGCAATTCTTTGTCGTCCATATCCTTAACCGGCCAGGTATACTCCTCCCATAGAGGATGCATAGACACCTCTCTATTTCCATCCCTCTCGTCCTTTTCTTTAGACATCATCCAGTGAAGGGCTTGCTTCTGGTAATGACGAAGGTCCATGGCAAAAGTCTCGGCTGGTTCAGCAGCAGGGGCATTAAAGTCAAATGATTGTGCTTTTTTGTAAAGCGCATCGAGCTGATCTTGCTCTAGCTCCTTTCCATCCTCTGCCTCCTCTGATGGAGGCGAAGAACCTCCATTTTCCAGGCCATCTCCTTTCTTGGGTTTCTGGTTCTCGAATTGCTCTGCTATTTCCGCAGCTTGAAGCAGGCCCTCGCGCTTGTGCTTAGCTGTGGTCTCAGATGTCCTTGATGGCAAAAGGTTGACCTCCTCAAATAGCTTCACCAGAGCGACCTGTCTCAGCCGTAGCTCTTTCTCCTCCGAAGTTTCCTTTTCCTCAAAGATGCCCGTTGTCCGATTCTCTGCCACTTTGAATCCAGCGTTATCGAAAGCTGTTCTGAGCAACGAACACTGTAGCTGAAGGAAAATGGTGTCATTTGTCCTGATTCTTTCGGGTGCATATACACAAGTGCCTTCAAACTTGCACACTTTTTGATCCATCAAAGTAGATACCCAGTTGGCACACTCCCTAGGAAGCCGTCCAACCTCCTCGCCTCTCGAATTCGTGAACCGCACTATAACATCGACTCGCTTTGCTGCGGCCGTATTAGGTTTCGGTGGGGGTTGTGTGGCAAGCCGACCTTTGCCCTTCCCCACCAGGACCTTTGGAGGCTGGATCTTCTGTCTCTCGATTCGAACAGCCTCTCCATGTTTGATAAGAGTATTGCCACTTCTCGTTGCCCACGCTCCAACGCCAAATGCACCAACGTATCGAAATTCGGGCATTGCGTTTCTTAGGATCTGCTTCGGGACTGGAGCATCAGACTTGGGTGGCATCTTAGCCTGTCTTTGCTCGCTATTGGACTCGGACCTTGTAAAAGCATTGATCGTCATCGGTCGAGAGTTCGACTCTCTTATTGAAGAAGATGTGGATGCAGTCTTCCATGATCCATCAAAGAACATGTTGACAGCCCTCTCCATATCGTCCCCCGAAGCTTCTCTCAATCGCTTCATTACATCAGGTGGCACTTTGTCCCCAATAAAGCTTTCGAACATCTCCTGGTCGAAGCCGAGGGGAACCTGTGGTCTGGCTGGAGCAGTGTGTGCATTCTGGGCAGATCCCTCATCTGAATCGTCTTGCTGGTGTGTCCCAAGGAACGCGTCGAGTTCGTCAGGTAGGGAAGGCTCTTGTGCCAGTGAAGCATCGAGAATGTCAGATTTTTCCGTGAAGAATCTCCTTTTCTTGGCCGGAGGGCCCTCGGAGTCTGCGAAACTCATATCGACCTGATTGAGTGGTGGCTTGACATTTGGACAATTTATGATGTTCTGGAAGACGCGAAGTTGCAGGCGACACGCGCTGGTGTCCATGCTCGCTCGCGTAAAGTGGAGCATAGGAGCTTTTCACTTACGTATTCGAAGCTTCCTTTGTTTGGTTGCAGCAGCCTGTTCAATGGCAGCAGTTTTGCGTTTATAATCTTTAATGTAATGTATTCAACCAGGGCGAGTGTGCGGCTTCGCAAGCGCACTGGAATCTTGTTGAAATCAAGGTGCACATACGCAACAACTTCGTATAGCACTCCAGCTCCACACCCAACCCGAATAACGGACGCAGATGTGAACGAAGCTCGAAAATACTGTTCTAATCTCCTCCAGTAAGGCCCGGATACCACCCTGCCCTGATAGCATCTAATAACTGCCAGGAAATTTGATACGCCGTCCTTTACACTACAGACGTTTATCCCTCTCTCTTCAAGAGATGCCTACCTTTCAATTCGAGCGCTCAACGTCGAGCTTACCAGAATACCAGACGTTGTCTCCAATCCGACTGTTGGCGCACTCCGAATGCAATTCTGGCGTGACAACCTAAACCGAACGTTTGCGAATACTCCACCAAAAGAGCCTGTAGCTATTCTGCTACACCATGCCCTGGTATCCTTAAAATCAAGATATCCTGGCATCAGTACGAATGTGATGAAAGGATGGTTCATGAAAGTTATCAACACGAGAGAGCAATATATGGACAATCGACCATATACGAGCTTGGATGCATTGGAGACATATGCGGAAAATACGTATTCAACGTTAATGTACTTGACGTTGGCGAATTTACCGTTGCAATCAATGGCGGCGGAACATGTTGCAAGTCATATCGGGAAAGCTACAGGCATTGCTGCCGTGCTTAGAGGACTACCATTGATAGCATTCCCGCCACCCCCAAATCATCACAGCAACAATGCTGCGTTCAACAGCGCGCTTGGTGGAGGTCAAGGAGGACGCCAAGGCGCTGTTGTGCTGCCATTGGATGTTATGGCCGAAGCCGGAGTGAAAGAAGAGGAGGTCTTGAGACAAGGAGCCGCGGCTACTGGCCTGAAGGATGCCATATTTACAGTGGCAACTCGAGCAAACGATCATTTGATCACGGCAAGGGAAATGCTCAAGAATCTACAGCAAGGCAAAGAGGCAGGGCACGATTTCGAGCATGCCGGGGAAGATGGCCATCAGTATTCGGAGACCAGCTATAAAGATAGCTCCCAAGCGGATGATATTGAAAGGGGGTTCGGTGTGTTTATGCCTGCTATATCTACTAAATTATGGCTGGAAAGGCTTGAGAAACTCGATTTTGATGTGTTTCGTCCAGAACTTCGAGCTCGGGAGTGGACTTTGCCATGGAAGGCCTATGTAGGATATACCCGTCGACGAATATAACTCATTGCGCACCATGTTAATTCTAACATCAGGTTGGATATGGTATATCAGGACTGGTCCTGTGAGAGGGTGAGTCGCTGGAAAACAGAGTTATTGATTGTACAATGCTCTGGAGAGAATGATGCTCCAAACCCGTGGAGTGAATGGTGCTTCAGTATCTCAACAACATCCAAGATACTCTTAATTCTCTTGGCAGTGCTACGATTCTCTATCTTGTTCATGACTTAGGCGGAATGGGAGAGTAGCTAACGTTCAGGATTTGGTCAGGGGTTAATGAGGGACATGGTTGGACTCTTCACAAGAAGAAAGGGTTCGCTAGATAGCGGGAAAACGATATTCCAGCCGAAAATGGCTCGTGCTCCAAGACATCTCATCTCTAACGTTAATGCAACAACCTCCAACGATGAAACAGTCGAAAATGCTTGAATTGGTCCGAACTATTCACGGCCTCATGTATTTTTGCTTCTATAAAAGAGAGATGACGGCCAGATTCTTCTGGAACATGACTTCGCCCCCATGAACTGCATTGCGTGGTCGTTCAGTTCGTGAGGGCCTTCGACCTCCAACAACAACCTACCTGTCTTTGATCTAAGTTAGCAGATGGAACTTTGGTATATTGTAATTATCAATACGGAATCATTCGAAGTTAGGAGGGTGACAGCTTGCAAGTGTCGGCATACCCCGTGTCTCTTTTGAACTCGTCTAAGAAGAAGCATTTAAGTGGCTGACATTTCAGCACTCGTTCACTGAAATAAAGACAAGCCATCACCGCCTTAGGTTACTCAAGTTCTCGAAAGCTGATATTCTTGCCTCTCAGACTTTTAGCTTCTCACAAACAGCCGCTTTTATGTAGTCTTTCACTTTACAAGCTCTCTTTTCGCAGTCAGCACACCAGTCTAAGAAGTATGTCTTTGATTGAGAGAGAGCTCCCCCTAACTACTTCGCTGCTTTTTTCATTGCCCGCATTGTCAGAAATTCTATTAGTACGATCTTCCTCGATGTTTCTGGATACTTCCACATAATTGCTCCACAAATGTGCTACCTGGAAAGAAAGACCTGGCAAGCTTTCACTAGGTCCAGAATGTTCAAACGATAAAGGCTAATTCCTGATCGACCAAGATTTTCGGAAGATTTGTGAGCAGATGGCACACGGGTCACCAAATTGCTATTCTGCTTGGAGACACGGAGACCCCGAAATTCATGAGGCATTGAGTGGAAATTTGGCAAGAGATCCTCTTTGAGGAATGAAAAGAAGCTCCACAAAGTGGTGGAAGGACGGCATGACGAGAGTGACACAGTGAAAGTAGCATATGCTGAACACGGGATGGAATCATGGAAACTTTCAAGGACCCAAAATTTCTTGCAGCATTGGAAATCGATCTCCACCATCACGAGGCTCCGGAAAGGGGGCTGATGGGCTTTTGTCAATTTCTGTGCCGTGGCTAAGTTAAAGCGTGATAGGCGGGAGAACGAGATTCAATGATTTTCTCCGAGAGGCAAAGCAGGAGAACTTCTTTGCATTATGGAAGGTCTCACTTTCGTCAGCCTTCTTTCCACAGCGGCGTCTTGCTCCCCACATGCGGTGGGGGTATCCTCGGATACATCGGATGGTGGAAGTGGGCATCAATGTCCGCCACGAAATGATCAGACGTTTTCATCCGGACCTTAGCTCAGGGGAAGTTCAGCACGTCCTGTACAGCCTCCAGCTCAAAAGGGAGTAGATGATCTGGTGGATGCAATGCAATCTCGATTCGTGTCCAAAACCGTTTGTCGGGGTGGATCGTCTTTCTGTCAAGATGAGACGGAACGCACAGCCTGAGAAACAAAAGGAGGGGATGAACATCGTCAAGGCTTATGAAACAGCAAACAAAACTCAGCCACCCCACATCCGACGAAACGGGGAGCGCCACAAACGTCGCAAAACGTCCCACTCCCACTCAGCCTCCATCCGAGCCCGCACCCGCACTTCCTTCTCGAACAACTCAAATACCCAAGACAAGGTTGGGGAAACCAAACATCCAGCCTGTCGCCAGCCTAGAGATTAGCAACGCATAAGCATGATCTTCTATAAAACAGCAATTATGCATTCCAACCCTGTCCCCGCCCCCTCGCAAAGTATCTGAAACCCCGGAGATTCATAATCCCAGACCGCCGAGAGGCCCCCTCCCCTCGCGGCTTTTGGAGGAGAGGAGACCTGGCCTGTGAGGGGAGAACACGTCATAGCCGTCGTTCTCGCTGACGTTCGCGGTATTGATTCTGCTTCGTCGGCGGCGAGTCTCATGCAGGTCGAGGACGTCTAACGGCGAATGGTTTATCCTCTTGCTGCTGTGCGACAACTGGCTCATGTTGCTCGTGTGTGCCGAGATTCGTTGGCTGAGCTGAGTGCCATTTTGCCGTGCTTTCTATACACAAGGGTAGGCGCACGAGGCAGTCAGAAGGCACATCCGACCACACAGTAAGAGAGGTGACGAGACGGTTGCTTTGTATGTACAACAGCAGTTAGATGCCTAAAGCTAGAGAAATCTATGGTTTGTATTGCTCCTAGTTTTTACCCTATCTCTTTCTTTGACTTGCGACGTTCCCAGCTTCATCAGACGGAAAGCTCAAAGCTTATCCATTCTGAATCCGAGTCATTCCTCGTAAGAACCCAAGACTCGACCCAAGAAAGAGGACATCCTTCCTCTACCAGAAGAAACCCAGAAGATTGTATTTTTGCCAGAGAAGAAGAGATCGAAGGCGTCGTAGAAGTTTTCGCGCCATTGTAAAACCAGTATTTTCCAAGAAAAGTTCCAGCAAGAAACATAGTGAGGATTTTATATGTGAGAGGAAACATCTTGATCGCCAACACGCCGCCCCACAAACTAACCGGTCCCAAAAAAACGCTCCTGGTGGGTATATGCGAATCGAATATCATAACGTCCATCCTTCATGTATATCCTCCCAGCGATCTACCTCCTTTCCGAATTGCGCCTTCTTATGCCAGTTTATCTTTTTTACCTTGCCTTGCCGGCAACCGTGCCATTTCTCAACCACCCTAATTCCTGCCATAGAAAGAAGAAAACAAGCCCTTGTCCTCTGAAGATTATACCTAAGAAAAAAATTATCTATGAATGATCGAACGTGAAGTCTGCCGCGCTCCAGTCGCGTAAATGAATGGGTACATTAAAGGGAAGGTTGTATGTAGGTCGTTATGCATGGCGCCTGTAATGTGCGCTGGAGTGGGCCTCATCTGGAGTGTCTAAACTGTGATTGAAGTTTAGAAGACGTGTATGGCGGGTTTGGAGGTGTACGTCTGTGCAAGATCTGAACACCGAGGAATGGCTGAAGTTTCCTCATGGCCGTGCTTTGAGCTAGTATTCTGTGTCCCCAAGATCAGAAGCGGGAGCTTCTGCTGGAGACGCTGAATGCTATAACTCTCGGGCTTTTTCCTTGCAAGCAGCAGACGTGAAGCCCGTGCCTACCTTTTGTGCTATAATGCGCCACTTCTCCTGCTCGTAGTCATGGAGGGCCGTCCGAAGCTTTTGGATCTAGGAAAAAGTCAGAGCCATATGCGATTGTAAGTGAAGTGTAGAACGTACTGTCTCCTCTGTCCATTGGGTAGTTTTTGCCTTCAACTTTGTGCAGTATCGAACTTGTAGAGTACCCGAAGATCGCCCTGGAAAGAACTCCGCAATTTGCTTCCATGTCAACGATTTGTTCTCCTTCAGATCAACAAGCAACTGATCGTCCTCCGGCGTAAACTTCAGCTTCGGACCGCGAGGCCTTGGTGCCGGCGCGGGCATTCCTTCCATCCCAACCACGCTCGGTGCCCCTCCACTTGGTCCCCCCATCATACTTGAATCGCTTTCACTCATTCGGGGCATCTTCGATCGGTGGCCTTGGTTGGGAAGAGGGTGACTGTGATATGTCTGAACTGGTTGACCGCCGTATCCCATCTGCGGGGCCATCTGAGGAGGCATACCGTGCATGTCTCCAGGTTGCATTGACTGGCCAGGCATGTCCTCCATTCCCAATTCCAAGTCATCGGGGCGCGACCTCTTTGTCCCGGTAGGTTGTTGCATCTGCCGAGGAGCTCCGTAAATCAGCTGCCCAAACTGAGGAGACTGGTGCTGATGGGCCATCCCCGGGTGCTCGAAGTGCTGGGGATGATGCCCTTGCTGCGGTTGGTGATGGTGAAGCTGCTGCTGCTGCGGTTGATGGGCCCCGATATGATGTTGCTCGTGAAGAGGAGTCAGCCCTGAGGCGGCGCCGTGTTGTTGGATGTCTTGTACATGGGGAACATATACATTGCGTTCTTCCCCTGGATGGGCGTCGTAGTCGATATAAGGATTTGGCCCCTCGTGGCCGGGTCGATATCCAGACATGCATGGATTCTGCCAAACCGAGCTGCTCTCGCGAGCCCGGGGCAGAGTAACGACGTGCTGGATCACTGCTGCTCCGTACACTGTTTCCAGAAGGCTTGTGGATGCAGGCGTCGCTTGTTTGGTTTTTCAGTGTGGAGCGCTTCGCGTTTTAGAGCAGTCTTAATACTCTTGTTAAGGTCGACGATTGACCAAAGCATTTATGGAAGAATGCGGTGTCGGAACGAAAAGCGTCAACCTTCTTCCATAAGGCTTTTTCTCGTGAGGGGCGCTGATAGTACCGTATGGTATAGTACAATGAGTGGACGTGTTGGGAGAGAGAGCAGTAGTAGGGAAGGGACGCCTGCATTATATCTGTCGTCTGATCTTTCAGTTATTCAGGCATTGACAACGATGTCGTAGGTCAGTAATTAAAGGCGCGGACGCGTCTTGAACATCACTCCAAGCGCTGCGACAGCAACTGTTTAGCAGGAAGGCAATGAATGCATTGCGACCGAATTGGGACGGCGTGCAGCAGGGGCCTCAAAAGCAGTTGGCAGGTAGGGGTTCCCAAGAGACGATGGGATGGATTCATGGGTTGCTGGAGGTGGCGGGAGCCCACCCAGGCATTGATTGTGCTTCTCGAACAAATTTCGAAGCTCCAAGCCGCATGGATTAGCACGCCCCTGGCACAAAATGCTCTGAGCTCCCGCAGTGGCGGGGCCTGCATTAAGCTCCAGGGGGCCAAATCATATTAAAATAGAAAAGAAGCAACTCCATAGGGCGCCAGAACCTCACGGCGGAGATGACCAGAACCATGGGCCTTCATGCGCACCGAAAAGAGAGGAGGGCCAAAAGCAAGAACTTCAGGAGCGAATTGGCCAGAATCATTGGACACCAGCGTGGACGGCTGGGCTGGGCTGCGGCGCTCCAGGGACTCCCCTGGGCCACCCGCCAGTGTACTAGACGGATGCCGAACACTGAGTCGAAGCACTGTACGGCCTCACACCCGTTCCCAGATGGCCTCATGGTCCACTCAGATGGAAATGCGACTGCTTGGCCACACCGCGCTGTCGCATGCCTCGAAGGGCTGAAGAACGCGCCGAAGGCATAAGGGAGCCATCGCCATAAGATCTTCCGCAGCTGATCCGCGCAGGCAGCGCATGCAAGATGCTCCCCATCCTGGCCCTGGCAGGTAATATTGGAGTGATATTGCCTTTTCATGCTGGCTCTCGTCTGATGGCACTGACATCCTTAAGGCATAAGGGAGATCACCTCACCAGACGTCTGCAACTTTTCGTAAGGCCTGAACAGGGTCTCGAGCGCTCCGAGAACAGACCGAGGCGGCGCAACGTGCAGCAGGACGGGCAACGGAAGAATGGCGGGCGTTGAACCTGGATATTGGTTGTGTTGGAGTTGGCGTTGTTGGCAAGCAAGCTGAGGTTAAGTTGAAGTTGAAGGTGTTTGTAGCAGAAAGAAGAGGGAGGAAACGTTGACGCGGAGCGGCGCGTCGAGTACAGCAAAGGCGAGATTAGGCGGTGCTGTACCTGCGTCGTTAGCGAGGGGCCCGGCATGAACACCTACCGTACGAGCGTACCAGTGCCAGTGCCACTGCCACAGGCGTTGTGCGCTGCACTCTGTGTGGTTGTCTCTCGTCACTTTCGCACCAACAATAGCCCGCGACCTGCAGGAACAGATCGTCCGGATCGCAAGCTTTCCTTGGCCTCCACCCCTAGGCCAGAGATAACAAAAGCGGCACTAACTTCAATGTACTGTACCAGTCCAAGTTGAACATTCTAACCGCTCTCCACTTGTATGCCAGCGATCTCGTACACCAACATTTCCTTTGCTTTGGATCAATTTACAGTTCTAGTCTAAGACCTATCCTTATCACCAGCACTGATTGGAGGCGTTGAAATACTGTGGTGCCTTTTCGGTGCCCTTTCTCTCTGCTCCCCAAGTCAAGCTCAACCTGCTGATGAACCCAACATGAACTCGATCAGGCACAAATAATATCTTGGGATGCGCAAAGGATTGGAATAACAGAGCAGACTTTTACTGCACGGTTTAGCTGTACATTCTGAATGTCCTAAGGTCCACTAGGAGATTGCAAATCAGTGCCGCTTATTCTGTTTCAGTCTCTCAGGTCGGGCTGAACCTGGGAGACCCAGCCAGAACAAGAATTGACATCTTGGCATCGCAAAGAGTTGCAAAAGCACGGTTGATCTTTTACTATACAAAACTCATGTGTACAGTCAGCTAAAAAGCTCTTTCAATGTCTCAATGTTCTCTGGGACATTGAAACTCGGTGCCGCTTTGCTGTCCAGTGAATTGTAGAAATAGGGTTTGACCCGCATGCAGATCATACGTCGATTGTTCTCGGCATCAGGCAGCCCTTCCGGTCCTTGGCTTAGACGTTCGCTCTATGGTCGGCTGCAGCTTCGTCTCCCCCCACCAGCCGATTCGATCATGCAGACACACCTCACCCGCTGGCAGCTTTTCTTTGTAAGTCACTAACTAGCTGCCAAACGATGCGGCTAAGAGGTAGTTTGCTATGCAGTTTGGCATTGTTCTATGCAACTCTATTCTGGCAATGCTCCAAGCTCTGATGTATCGTGGTAACAATTAAGCTTGCAGCATCCCAAAGCCGTAGCTGTAGACGGCATATGAGGAATTCCAACAGTGTCACGATGCTTCCCTCGTCCTTCTAGAACCCCAGGTTACCCGGTCTGATATGATTTCCATTCCCTCTTTATTAACGGTCCGTCATCATTCCCCACCCCGCCGATGTCACCTTGCCAGGTTGGAAGCTCTCAAATCATCTCATTCTTCTCACCGATCTACCGGAACGTTGGGATGATGGAACGGGGACAATTATGCTTATACAGATTCTTACTTCGTACATACAGGACTCCGCCTCCGATCAAACGCCATACCGAGATCCCGCGATACACAGCGACGCAGAAATAAATTTTCCTTCCAATCTCCTCCCATCAAGTCATCGGCTCCCCAGACATACCCTCCTCATCCGACGAATGCCGTCACCCTATGCAAAGTTGTCGTCCTTATCGATCCACAAGTCTTCGATTTCCGCAAACGATTGGAAGTGAAGAGGTCGGTGCTGGTCGCTGTAGAACGGTAGAGGTGTATCGATCTTTACATGCACGGGCTTCTTCTCGATGCTACCAAACGAGCTACCCATGAAGCTATAGTTCCACGTGTTATTCTCCGGTACCAAGAAGTATCCTCGTATCTTGTCACTCAGTAGAAGCTGGCACTTCTCTCCCATGCTCGTGCTGAACCCTTGAGGTTGATCGCTTCCCATGTCCTTATTTTCTGCACCCCACTTGTATCCTTGCGGGGTCAGAGCCCACGATGCAAGGGAGACACTTCCGGGAGTGAACGAGACCGTCATACTGATCGTCTTCTTGTCCCATGATTCGTGCGCATTCATGAGTCGTGCATGCTGGGTGACATCCATCGCTGTCATGTACGGCGGCTCGTTCCCGGATACCGTATGAATGATTCCCAGTGGCTCCATCTTTTCTAGGTATTCATGCTGAGGTAGTTGGCGGGGTAGCTGGATGTCGCGTGTGCTTCCTATCTGGGGGATCATGACTATGCACCGGATCTCCTTGACTTGATCATTATCTTCGGGTGACGATCCGTAGAGATAACCGGCGACTTGCACGCGTAGATCAGCAATGGTGATGAAGCGCTTGAGAATGTTCTTAGGCATGATGTAGGTGAAATGATCGTCTTCCTTGACATCGTCAGACGAGATGTAGATGTTGTTCGCCCGAGTCCGAAGGTTCGATGTAGCAATCGCCCTGGTTCTCCATTCAGTTTTCGAAGCAAAGGTCTGCTGCTCAAACTGGGATGTGGTTGTCACAATGATGTCCTCTCCATGGACGTTCTGCGTCTTGGTGGTCACAGCCGTGAGTTGCTGTGCCTCCTGTTGCTGCTTCTCAATCTCGGCAGCTTGTTGACGTTGCATCGAAGGGGCGCTAATCTCCATACCCAGAATGATGTCTCGAACTTCGCTCATAGTCAAACTGGAAGTGTTTACATTGTTCTTCTTGCCATAGTCGTTTAAAATGAGATCTCTCAGTTGAGTCTCAACTTTGATCCAATCCTCGTCTGTTAATGTCGGCCAAATGTGATGCTCTTGCGTGATGACTGTCTTGTCGGGTCGCAGGAGTAATTTGGTCTTATCTTGATTGACGTGAAGAGCACGAAGAATCAGAATGAGACGAGAGAAGGCCGTGTATGATGAGATGGATTTTAGCCATTCATCATAGAGATTGAAGAGCACCATTTGCGGCTCGGTGGCTCGGAGAATCATATCACCCAGTTTTTCGACCTTCATTGCGGCCTGGAAAGGAAGTTGAAGCTCGGAGGCTCGGATAGAGATGTTGGGGAAATCCAGCAGATGGACCTCTAGTGGATCGAGTAAACCCTTTCTCGTGACAATAAGCTGCTTTGGTTGTTCCTCCACCGGCAGGGATCGAATTAGTGCTGCAACTTCTTCAGCAGTCTTCCACTTTGCCAACTGGCCCAGACGTTTCTGACCAGCCCAGACGCTGGTATGAATTATCTTGAGGAAAAGCTGGCCAGTGCGCGGATTGAAGATGAAGATAGCTCCGTTGATAGGCTTTGTAGTCAAATTGCCTTCAAATGTTTTGTGAATCGTCACACGATAAACATTGGTGTCGTCGATGAAAAGTTGAATCTGGTTGCTGAATAGTTCAGAATAATTTTGTGAGTTCAAAAACTCTTGGTTACTTTCCGAGGCATATAACTGAAGACCCTTTCGAATTCGTTCACGAAGAACATATAAGGCAGGGTTGGCTTTCATGATCTTCGCCATAGCCTGTTGGATAAGAACTTTCAAACCAGGGAAATATTGGCCATAAGCCGAGTACAGATTGTAAGCAAGATCAATACCGATCATGAGCCCAGTGGCGGATGGGTATATGCTCATGCTATCGGTAGTGTAGTCCAAGTATTTGGCACGCACATATCGCTCAATATCGTGAGAATCGTAGTCGCCATATCGAAGCTGAACATCGACCCAGAACTTGTTTGTCGTAGTTGGCTCGATGACATCTTTAGTGTCGAAGAGAATCGATGGTCGTGTGACGTTCCACTTGTGGCTCGCGAAGAGAAGGATGTCCGCACAAGAACTGTTCATTTTGTAGGACTTTCTGGGATGAATGGTCTCCTTCTGAACAGTTTCGATGCCTAATTGCTCCAGTTCCTAAAAATAGTCAGCGTACATCCATTTAAACACTCGAAACGGGTTTTAAACCTGATCGAACACTTGACATAAATCCATGACGACGGACTCGTGGATCTTCTGCCACAGATGTGCTCTGAATATCTGGATAAGGGAGATCTTCAAAGTCGGAATCTTGCCGTGGAGGAAGATGCCGGTCAAATCAAGCTGGACTTGGAAACCAACATAGACATTTGCCCTATCAATCATATCAGTCAATGAAGAGCAAGCTGATGGGATAATGAACAGCATGTTCGTGGGAGAATGAACTTACCGGTTGATAGTGGGTGACCACCAAAGAGTGAAACGACGATTTGGGATCTGGTTAAGGCCGGATCTTTGGGCATTGGTAAGCTTTTTGAATTTCATTGATTCCTCAAAACCGGACGCCTGCCAATGCATTAGCAATAATCCTAGTTTAGGGGAATGAAAGTCTTACCTTCTCCCAGAAAAGCCCTTCCCATGAAGGAAAGGCCGTTGCTTTGAACAGGGTATGCTCCAAAATGGTTTCAACGCCTCCGAGCGCCTGAATTACATCTGTACGATAGGCATTCAGATTCCAGAGCTTTCCGTCATGTCTTTGACTGGTCCACCAGAAGGGATTGCTCTTCATCAACTGGTATGTCTTGAACTCGGTTCTTGCACGGAAGCCCTTATCAAAGCTCAAAGTGCTTCTGTCTTTTTGAAACAGAGTGTTGATACGAGGTAGACCTCGATCCCAACTATCCTCTAGATCTTCGAGCGTGAGTCGTCGATTTTGCTGGTTGGCCTCTTGTCGCTTCTGCGAGTACTCGGTCCACACTCGCTGCGAATCGATGAACTCGGCTTCCCAAGGAATAATATACCTGAATATGTTCGGAATGAGAGTTTCTTCGTCGTGGGTCATACCGGCACGGTAATGTGTAACGCCGACATCTGTCTGTTTTGACCAACGCTTGTCACTTGTCGGGATAAGGATGTGAGAACCAGAAATCATACCAAGGCCACCAAGTTCCTTTGGGGTGTAAAATACGGCTGGAGGAAATCGAGACGGCATCTTGGAATTCAGGCCGATCTTCACTCGGGTCTGAATCTTTGTCTCACACTTAACAATTGTATCAAGAAGATTAACAGTCGAGACCGCTGCCTCTCGGTAATACGTGAACAAGGCGATGAGACTGGTATTCCACTTATTGGCAATCTTGGTGAAAGTAGTAGAACCCGAGGACATGAGAATTTGGCGGATACGATTGTTGAACTTGGCGATATCTTCTTCGGTGACCTGAAGGAAAGCATGTGCAGTTCTCTCTTTGCTGGTGTTGTCCACCAAAGACCAGACGCTGTCCTTAACAGGGAACTCATCATTTTGATTCCGGATCTTTGGCAAGATACGGACTTCGAAGCCACACATCGAGAACAACAGATTGGGGTTGTCCCGACTATAAACGCTGGAAAAGGTGTCATCCCACTCAATAGTTGTCACTGATCTTGGCAATCGGTTCTTCAAATCCCAGAACACTGCACGACCGAGATTGACATCATGTCTCATGAGACGCATGCGTGAGTCTCTCGGCCAACATTTCTTGTTTCTGTACCCAATCACGTTCTCGAAGTTTGGATCTGGCTGTTCAGTGAGGAATCGCTGGATGAGATCGCGCGACTCGTCGGCAGTGAATCGGAAAAACACCCAGATACGATCAACGTATCTCGTGTACAATCTGATCGGATGTCTGGTCTCCGTATCTCGGTCTCGGAACTGCAGGAAGTCGTTCGGGCTCTGAGGTGGACCAGCAATTTCACTGGCACGTTGAAGACCGAGCAGGAGAAGGTCAAGAACTAGGCCATAATACTGAAAGACGAAAGCCGAGAATTGGAGGCCACGAATCATACCATAGCTGTTAACATGGTTCATGTCCTTGTAGGTGAGTTGGACATTATTCTTTGAGGAGATGTAATCCGCAAGATTGTGATCCATGATAAGCCTCAGCAATCGATTGAGCAGTGTGAGATCAATTTTCTCATACACCTTCGAGAGTTGCGTCTCAATCATGACATTGCACTCTCCATCAGCAGTTTCCCAAACCTTATCGAGGTTGTTGATGCCTTGGGCCCACTTGTACGTAAGGAGTGGAGGTACTTCGGAATCGGATGGTTTGATCCATGCTGGGAACAAGTGGCGTTGGTCTGCTTGGTACCAAAGATACTGATCAAGGTACGCATCACTAATCTTTTCCACGGGCTCGATATCATAGACTGGGTTGATCGTGCTATAGTTGTCGTTCATATCAATGCCAACCTCTTTGAAGGCTCGTTGGGTGAGAAGGAAGCGTTTGATTCTCTCCAAAGTCGTTCCCGGGCTATCGTAAGCTTGCTCTATGAGAGCTAGCTCCTCACGCTGACTTTGGTTGAGACGGCCCTTAACGGAGTAAGCCTCTCGAAGTCGTTCGAGAGCCAGGATCAGGATCTTCGTGTCGTGCTTGTAAGAAACACTTGGGAATGGTATAGGTGAGAATTTGCGAGACTCAAGCCAGTGGACAGTAGTTGTGTAGATTGCCACAGCCTCCTCCGAGGAGACATATGGTCCATCTTTCATATAGTTGTGCTGTCTCTCTTGCTCAGCCTTCAACCATAGTCGAGTCAGACGACCCAGATTCTTCTTCGCAACCGTCTTGTCGACTGTAGCACCTCTGCGAATACGCTCTCTGTTGTAGTGAGCAACAGAGATCCACCAATCTGCCTTGCTCTTAACGTAACGCAAAATGATGTTCTCAATCGGCGCAGGTAGGCCAGGGACTTTCCACGGGATGTTACTCTTCCAGCATCTCCATGCTTCAGATAAGTGCTGCAGGACAGTGTTGACTTTGTTCTGCTTGATACCTTCCGGCATCATATCCATCAAGTCAGCCATGACTGAAGCGCGAAGCTCGAGATCGAAATGTGATTCAACACGCTGCTTTGTAACGGTTTTCGCTACTCCCTTGCTGTGTCTGCCTTCAAATTGTCTGGAAAGGAGATTGCCAAGCCATCGCTCCAAAAGTGGAATTATACCACGCATGAAAAACAACCAAACTCTCCATGCTGGTGCCCAGAAGCCGCAACCTGGTCCTTTGCCTACTGGGCCTGAATTGAATCTATAATAGATCAAATGCTTCAAGTCTTTGCACGATCTGATCTGATGCATAAGTTTATATTTGTATCGATACATTCCAGTAAGTTGGCCCACGTGGTTGAAGGCATACAAGATGCCATCCGCAAGCTGGAATGCATCAATATTGCCAAGTCGATATTGTACTTGGGCATCAACGATTAGCTTCGTCAGTTTGAGGATCTCACGCATGAGATGGAAAGCGTTTCCGAAACGGGACTTCTTTCGCTCCTTCGTGGTCAAAGTTTTGACTGGCTTGAGATTGAAGTTGTAATCAAGATGCAAATATGTCAAATTCTTCCGGTGAATAAGAAGATTCAGCATATTGAAGCCTTGACGGCAGACTTGAAGACCAGCTTCAACCCAGTCGATTGTGGTCTGTTGGAAGAATTTCGTTTGCTTGAGGGACTTCATTAAACTTTGCTTGTTCTGAGCCTTGGGTTTTTTCTTGTGGAGCTCATTTAGAACAAAAGTCTTGAGAAGCTTCTGATACGATACTCGAACCTTGACAGGTTGGTCTCGGGGACAATGCTCGAGGTACCACTGTTTGACCAGTGGCACATCTTCAGCTCGCACCATCCGGCCTGATCTTCGGTCAAATGGGAACGGTGCCCACCAGAGAGAAATAGCAGAAGCAGTCTCGCTCGTGTAAAGTTCTTCATCGGCCAGGAAAGGTTCAACGTCACCAGGTAGCTCGAAAGCTTCATCCTCGGGTTCTTCGTTGTTGCCAAAGCCGAAAATCTCATCCTCATGTCGAATTGTGATATTCTTTGGGTCAACAGATCTTGATGAAATCGGGTTTATAATCGGATCGAAGTAAAATGCTGGCAGATTCGGATCTTCTGTCCGCACATACACTATCTGGGGGTGTGAGTACCACGACAGCTTGACGCTTCGCGGTAAGGAGTTGTAAAGGAAGGGAAAGGCGACTCGGTATTCTGTTCGGATAGGATGACGGAAGATAATGCGATCAATTGCGTTAAATTCGCCGAAGTCCTCGTCATTTGGGTCCACATCCTTATACAATGGCTCAAATCGTGGACCGCCAGGGATGGCCACGTTGAGTGCCTTTGCCGTAAGGAAACTGTTGAGTTCAAACATGTGAAAGTAATTCCTGTCAACCAAATCACTAAGGAGTTGATGACTTAGACGGTAAAGAGTTGCCATCTGCGGCAGCGTCATATTCCATTCCTTATAACTTGGGCCATTGACGTGGGTAGTGTCGAGGAGGGGACGATGCTCATAAAACCACTCAAACACGGCACCATCTTCTGTCTCGTCCAATTCCATTTGGATTGGCTCCAAAGGTTCCACATCTTCGATATTCTCTGACCAAGAAAGCGGCGGTTCTTCGTCATCGAAAGGGGGAAACCGCATTCGTTTGAAATGTCTCCTGTCGCTCTTCTCTCTTCTCATACACACCCACATCGTCGCCCATTGCGCGTGAAAGACGGGTTCGATAACTCTTGGAATCTCATTCACTAAAGTCAGGCACCCATTGACATGGTACAGGACCTTCACCTCCCGAGCCGACTCCCAGGGCATTGGCATGTTTTCGAGAAGCTTGAACACGGCATGTGGCATGAATTTGAGGGCTCCAAGATAGCTTCGCTTGTCGCTGCTGAACTTCTTTTGAGAAACGTCGCCAATGTCCTTCACAATCTTTCTGAGATGCTCCGGGGGCATATCAGCCTTCTGAGTCTCAACAAAACCCCCCTTCCGCTTCTCCCCAAATCGATTTCGTTGATGTCGTAACCATTCTTTCTTCTTCTGCGCAAATTTGGCCACCTGAGGGTCTGCTGGAGGCCTATAGCCGGGTGGAGGAGGAGCTCCTGGGGGCGCGCCCAGAGGGAGCGATGGAGGAGCCGAAGAGCTCCATCCTGGAGGGGGTGGAGGAGGTATGGATGACATGTTCGATATGCCTGCCGTACAATCTCCAAGCTCCGGTCGATGGATGGATATGGACGACGACTGTTGATCGAAGAATTATTTGGGTTTCGCGACAATCTTTATCCTAGCCATTTCGAGTTAGGTCCTCTTCCGGCATAACGCAGCACGTGACTCGCTTCCTGGCCAATCAACTGCTGAAATTTGGCAGAAACGCACCATCGAAAATTGGATTTGGGATTTTGAAACTTTTGAACTTCAACGGCCGCGACCAGAACTTCGATCACCACGAAGCAACAACCGGCAAGATGGCCTCCAACAGATTGACCTACAGACGCCGCAATCCGTAAGTACTCGAGAGCTATAGGACGGGCAACCAGAATCTGATGGATCGTGCAGATACAACACCAAGTCGAACAAGGTCCGCGTTGTCAAGACCCCCGGCGGTTCCCTTCGATACCTTCACATCAAGAAAGCCGGCACTGCGCCCAAGTGCGGAGACTGTGGAATCAAGTTGCCAGGAGTAAGTGGTTCAGGATGCGAATACGTGATTGAGGATTGCTGGGATCTCTGGAGAAGGGATTTCGAAATGAGTCGACAGTACATCAATGCACCTCTTGGGCTACGATAACCAGATTGGACAGTTCCGCTGGGAATTTAGACTGCAGCTACAATAGAACTTGTAGTAGTTCATTTTGGACTTTGGAATTATGGTCCTTTGCGCTCAGGGTCCTCGTCTTTTGTTGCGATTTGATCAATTTGTACTGACGCATTGCTTGCAACAGATCCCGGCTCTTCGACCTCGCGAATACTCCCAGATCTCCCGACCAAAGAAGACCGTTCAACGCGCTTATGGTGGTTCAAGATGTGCCAACTGCGTCCGGGATCGCATTGTTCGAGCATTCTTGATTGAGGAGCAGAAGATTGTGAAGAAGGTTCTCAAGGAGTCTCAGCAGAAGAAACGCTAAAGGATGATCTCGATATGGTTGCTTTGGGTGTTTAACTGGGTGGACTTGCATGAGCAGCAGGAATAGCTGTACTTATCTCGAGACTTCCTTCTACGAAATCACGAGACGATTGCATCCAGATATTGACATTGGGTGATGTGAATGATACGGTGAAGAGGCAATTCAACCATTCTGTGAGGGTCCGGGCCCTCATGACTTAAAGGAAACTCGGAGCTTTTCCAAAGGGACACTCACGAATTATAGCACAATTTACAACAATTCTCACAGAGCCCTCATCTTTACTAATGTTTAAACCTCTAGCAGATTAAGCATACATGAATAACCTCATTTCTATTACTCATAAGTCTTTGTTCTCTGTCAATAGTGATAATTGGCAGTAGAGTTCACTACTTCCCTTTGAAGTGATCCGCCCCTTTTCAATCAAGGCTGCATGGGCTGCTTTTACGTCGTAGCAGAGTCAAAGAGTTAATAGTATTAGAGGCGACCCTAGAATGCCAAGTCATAGTTGGACCCGAGATGCCATGTCACTCTCCCTGGCAGGAACCGTGATAACAACCCAGCCGAAATGCAGGGTCACTCGCTCCATAATTCTAAAGAATACTTCACGGTCAAGCTCAAGTATTCTTGAACTGGTCTCGGCCAAGTCCCCTGTCAAATGCCTATCTACTCGTGACCTCCAACTTTGGCGGCAATAGCCGCTCTTTGCCGATTTATGACTGCGTCTGATGATGATGTCTTAAACACGACGCGACCTTTCACTGAACAAAGCATCTTCTATTTTGAAGATGTTTCCCCCCTTTTACCTATTCCATATTCTTTAAACCCTAACCTAATCTAGGACCTTAGGAAGCATCAGACGAAGCCGCAATGGCGCCCAACGAGCCTTTATTTGCTTCCGAACGACGTGGATCTTCGATACATTCAGAAGAGGAAGCAGCAGATGAAGATACAGCTCTTTTAGAAACCCAGGGGAAGATTCCCCCCAATCCTCGACACCACTATGGATTCTGGCGCGAGCTTGGACTGTTCACTTGGGCGTTGCTTGCAACTGCAGCCGTCATTGTGCTTGCTGTGCTATCTCAACACCAGACTTCTCAGCAAGATAGCAAGAAGCCGAAAGCTGGGGGAAAGCGAAATCTTATTTTCATGGTTTCTGACGGAATGGGCCCGGCCAGTCTTTCAATGACCCGTAGTTTTCGACAGCTACAGGGTGGTCTGCCTATCGATGATATTCTAGTCCTCGACCAGCATTTTATTGGATCTTCCCGAACGAGATCAACCAGCAGTCTTGTGTAGGTCTTATTTTCATCGGGAGTTCTTCTTACATAGTATCCACTCTCAAGGTTCTCTCTGCAAAGGCTCTCTGTAGCACCTGCTGACTTGCTCTTTTAAACAGGACCGACTCGGCGGCAGGAGCTACAGCGTTTTCGTGTGGAATGAAGAGCTATAACGGTGCCATATCAATGTTACCAGACCATTCCCCTTGCGGAACCGTGCTTGAAGCTGCGAAAAAGGCTGGTTATATGACTGGTTTAGTCGTGACAACCGATATTACAGATGCCACGCCTGCATGCTTTGCCTCACACGTGAAAATAAGAACGGAAGAGGATCTTATTGCCCAGCAAGAAGTTGGAGAGCACCCTCTGGGGAGAGTCGTTGATCTCATGCTGGGTGGTGGTAGATGTCACTTTTTGTCGAACACAACGGATGGGAGCTGCCGAGGAGATGACCGAGACATCACGAGGCTTGCACAAGAAAGTTATGGCTGGACTTACATCGACAATAGAAAGGACTTCGATGCACTCGAATCAGGCAAAGCCGCGAAATTACCGCTTCTGGGACTATTCGCGAGTTCTGACTTCCCGTTCGAGATTGATCGCCGGAATATGGATGATATATATCCTTCCCTAGACGAGATGACAAGGACTGCCTTGACCGCTCTCGAAGCAGCTACCAAACATAGCGACAAGGGATTCTTCCTTATGATCGAGGGCAGTCGCATCGATCATGCAGGTCATGGCAACGATCCGGCTGCGCAAGTGCATGAAGTATTAGCCTATAATCGAGCAATGGGAAGTGTTGTAGAATTCCTGGACAAGTCAAATGTCGAAGGCGCATTTGTTGCGACCTCTGATCATGAGACTGGAGGTCTGTCTGTCGCGAAACGTAGGCCTCAAATCCAGAAATGCATAACGAATGGCTCTAATTCATCTTTAGAAATCAATCCGCAATACCCTCACTATAAATGGTTTCCGGAAGTCTTAGCAAATGCGACTCATTCCTCCGAGCACTTGGCCCACCAGCTCAACTCTTATATCAATCAGGGCTCTCGTGGAGAAGATCTCAAGCTGTACATCACTGGGCTCGTTCAGAAAGGACTTGGTATTCGAGATGCAACCGATGAAGAGATCCAATCACTGATCGATCAGCCGCTACTTAGTGTGTACACGTTTGCTAATATGATCAGTCGAAGAGCAGTAAGTCTTACTCTCATACTTACTCTTGAACTCGTTATAACTTTTTCATCATTCTGCTGAGCATATTGTAACGGACGAGCTCAACGACTCTCTCCCATTTCTCGGTCTGGAATGCTAACTTGTGCGGTAGCAAATCGGCTGGTCTACTCATGGCCACTCGTAAGTCTCAAACTTTCTACCTTTTCTGTAGTTTACATTTAAAGACAGTACTGACCAAGCTTTATGCAGTGCTGTTGATGTGAATATATATGGCTCCGCTGGAACAGATGCTTTGCGAGGCAATCATGAAAACACCGACATTGGCAAATTCCTCCGTGAGTACCTCGACGTTGATGTTCAGGCAATCACAGACGAGTTGTCTGCGAAATCGAAAACCTTTGGTGTTTCTACCATTCATGGATTTGACTGGACCGGACGAGTGCCTACAGAAGAAGATCTGCAGCTGGCAGAGACATATCATGAGCACCGCTATGGTGAAACTTCATGAACAGCCTGCTCGATTGAGAATGCTCTCTGCTTTGCGTTCTTTACTGTTGTAAACTAGAATACCCCGGCTTAGCCCCCTAGTCGAAATAGAAATTGTCACGTGCCGTTGTCACGCAAACGGTCGTCTCCGAACATCACACAGGACCGTTGCTCGTTTGTACCAAACCTCCAACCGCGGACTTTCTTCTTATCGCATTATGATGCTCCAAGCTGCAGTATATTTTGGCAAACGGAAACAAGACTCTGGGCACACCGGAGATCTCCCCGGCCATGTTTGTGGCGATGGTAGCAAGAGTTTGCAGAACAGTTGTTCTTTGTCTATTTTGAAGTTAACGCAGTCTGCTTCCCTCGCTATGACTTGTTCGTGACGAGTTTTGCAATCAAAATACCAATTGCAATCACTTTTCCACGTATCATTATCATGCTCAGCCTCCAACCTGTGCTTTGAGAAGTAACTTGATGTGGTCACCTTACCATGGCAATGTTTGGAAATTTACCGTAAGAACACATCTAAAGGATGATGCCCGGTGCTTCATTACCAGCGCAGAGATACTCACTGGGGAAGCTCCAAACAACCTCGTGCCACGTGTTGCAGCTGAAGTTTTATCCTCAACGAAGCCCCTTGTGGGAGTCGTACTCATATGTAGTTGAGATCTCCTGACGAGAATCTATACTCTGAAGAGGGCTCAAATCAAGTCAAGACTCACTCTAGCTGCCAAAGCACAAAACTTCCCCGACATCACACCGCTAGAGCGCTCTACAACATGTGCCTGTACTGGAGAATCGAGTCTCTGTGTGGCCATAGCACTCTCTTGGCCGGACCCAGCTGCTACCTCATCTACGAGCAACTTCAAAGAATCAACGACCCTGCCGAACAAGCGAGGTATTATATCCCCTTCGAGATACCAGATCAATGCCTTCCGAATCAACAAAACGTTCGCCGAAGATACGTCAACGATTACTGCTCGTGGGAGTGCAGGAACAATGGTCTATATGCGGACAGGAGGTGCGGGACGCATGATGCAAGGATAGGGGTTGGCTGGAGGTATTGAGGGAACTTCGTCCAAGCTTTTGGACACTAGTGTATGATTATGAGAGGTACCTTGGAGCTGTCTTTGGAGTAGTCTGGGGTTGGCATCTTGTCGCTGTTACTATCTTGGCGCATGGTCTGTGGGTTTGGGTTTGGGATTTGGGAATTTTGGCACTGAGTAATTACTCTCAGTAGCAGAAGAAGGAGAAAGGAGAAATCATACACCCACTTCTCTCCGCTTCTATCCTATCTGATATGCTGAAAGATTCCACTTAGCTCGGTTCTACAACTTGAATACTGGCGAGAGGTCATCCTTGAAGCAGGACAGACCTCAGGACCAATAAATCGAGAGAGGTCAATATCTCGTATTTCCTTTACTCTGAGAAAGAAGTGAAGCACGAAAACTTAAATGCATCTGCTCATAGTTTCAGTCCTTCTGAGCTGGCTGCGGTGGACGGAAAAGGAGGTACAAATTGCTAATGTCCCAACTTAAAGACGGGCAATCTCTTTCGGAATTAGAAACTTGAAAATAATGTCTTGACATTTCTAAAAATATATAAGGACAAAATAATTTGAACCTGCATAATAATAGAAGGTTTTAAGGCAGAAGCATATGCAATGACCAGAATGATTTGGGACAGTGAGACTGGGCGCTGCTTTTGCTGCAGTTTTTGCACGTGACTAGAACTCGGCTCTGAACTTACCTAAAGTTAGGTTCCTCCAAAACCACTCCCGAGAACGTACGATACAACCACAACATCAATTGAACCCACCATGTTCCTCCAACGTTCTGCCATCGCTGCTGCACGCCGAGCAGCAGTATCACCCGTCATCAAGCGCAGCTTCACGAGCTCTTTCGTGCGCCGTACGCTTCTCTCCCGTGCATCCCCGAACCTCAATCTAACCTACTCTCAGGAGAAGCAGCACCTGCGAGCAGCTCCAACGCTGGAAAGATAAAGAAATTCGAAGGTACGTAAATCAATCCGAAGCTTCGGCGAGCCCGGCGAAGCTTTGAGAGAGCTCGGAGCTGACGAGTATACAGAAGTGAAGGATGAGACGGACCTCATTGGGCCCGGAGCAGCAGTCGGAACGGTGCCCACGGATCTGGAGCAGGCCACCGGATTGGAGCGATTCGAGATTTTGGGAAAGATGCAAGGCATTGACGTCTTCGATATGAAGCCATTGGATGCTTCCCGCAAAGGTACGGCTCAGTCGCCAGAAACCAAGATCAGACCACAATTAGAATGGGGGG